>JAHFWJ010000372.1:0-11366 GCA_028555115.1 Himalopsyche japonica
TTGCCATATGGCTATTTAATACATTTTTCCTTGTATGAAGATATATTTTTTTCCATAAAAGTTGTTTCATCATCATCATCATCATCAGCCGGGGTCGATCCACTGCTGGATGAAGGCCTCCCCCTGCTTTTTTTTTTCAGGGGGTTTGTTTGGACATAGCAACACCACGCTGCTGCCCAGGCGGGTTGGTGTTCGGTTTTCTGTCTGGGTTTTCCTTCCCATAGCCAAGAGAACACGGCACTGCACGGCAGCGGTCACCCATCCAAGCACTATCCGCGCCCAATGTTGCTTAACTTCGGTGATCGCACGAGAGCCGGCACTTACAACGTGGTACGGTCGTTGGCAAAAAAAAAAAAAGTTGTTTATCGAAATGATATTGTTATCAAAAAGGATATTCGACAAACAAGTTCAAAAAAGAGGATATTTTGCAAATTTATTTAATATTCACATATTGCAACATCGGGTAAGGATTTAAGGAGTCATGTGGGATCTCCATTTAACCCACTCTTCGGCAGGCTAACTGCTAACTCATTAAAAAGTGACATATTCTCACCATGAACTGATTAGGAGCTGATTAACGATGGATTAACAATTTCTGTTTCTAATATTTTGATAAATATCATTTAATAATATTATGGAGAATAATTATGATTTTGACCTTCACCCAAATAAAAGCACCAAACTTCCTTTTAATTTTTCTCGAAATAGTATTGACATAGAAATTTAGTCAAGGAGTGATTTTGTTATTGGTTGGGTAAAGATGTTATACACTTTTAGGTGGAACATTCAAACAAAATACAATGTAAATATAACTATTTTTCTGTTTATCCATTTAACTTTCTATTTTATACATTATATTCACAGCTGGCATAAAATAATATAATAGTTTTGAGAAAGTTCTTATGCGCAAAAAAATTGTTGGGAAAAATCACTTTAGTCAATATATCTCTAAATTTACAATGTTACGCCTACGTTTGCTATCATACATTTTTTGTATTTTTTACAAGTATCTTTTCATATAAAAATATGTTCCTACTTACTTTATTTTCGAATAAATTTATTTTAGCGACATTTAACGAAACCGCTCTAAATTTTCTATGCCAGAAAAGTTTCTTTGAAAAATAAAATGGTAATTACAATTATATTTTAAAAAAATGCTAAAAATTTCAACGGCTTATTTTAGATCACTTATGATATACCTACAATACCAGAAAATATTTTGAAGCTTGAATTAAATTTATAGGGAAATTAATTTATTTTTATCTTCATTCGGTATATAACATAAATATTGTACATTATAAAAAAATAAAATAAACATAAAAAGCACATATAATTTGTATAATATATTGTTAGAATTTTTTTGGGTTAAGTATGTGGGTTACGATTGAACGATTCCGTTATTATTGCAGAGAAAAAATATTAAAGAAGGTATTCATCTTATTTTAATTGTCCTAAGAGCATACTACTGAGCATCGGGGTCCCACGCATTGTTGACAACCTGAAAAAAATATATATAAAATTAAATATATGAAAATTATTATATGGTATAAACAGTATGCATTAAGGCATTAAGGTATGACCGAGAAATAAAATATTTATGTAAAGCAATATACGAAGCACAGCAGTTACTGGGTTTCCTTAACACTTACTGTGCTCAAAACAAAACGTCCGTCACGGTGATAGACACTCAGTGACCAATTGAAAAAATATGCGTTTAATTGGAATAGTGCTAAGTTGAGCTCTTTCGCTAACTGTATTTTAACAATATTATAATTTTATAATGTATATTATTCCCAATAATGCAAAAATTCATGAAGATCTGTAAAATAATGAAATAATCATAAGCATTTTGGGAAGACTACTAGCGACCGTCCTTCCTGTGCAATCGTTCATTGATGACTAATGATTTAATGCGCAATAACTAATGCAGTTAGCTTGTGCGCAGGGGCTTAAAACATTAAAATTAAATTTCATTAAAAGAAAGCAAACAAACGAAGTTTGTACAAGTATTATTTTTTATTATAGAATGGCGCTAGGGGCCGTTCAAGTCCATGGCCGACTGTACAACCTCTCTCCAGGCATCTCTGTCGAGCGCTCTTTCTCTCCAGTTAACTATCCCCAGCCTCTCAACATCCTTTTGAATGTTATCCGCCCATCTCCGTCGAGGGCGACCGAGTGGTCGGGTGCCAGCTGGTGTTCCTTCATAAGTCTTATGGAGAGCTCTAGACTTCTCAGATCGTACAACGTGACCCGCCCATCTGAGCCTTCTCGATCTCAAGACATTAATAATTCTTGGTTTGTATCGGTCGAAGAGCTCAGCGTTCGTACGAATGCGCCACCGGTGGTTTTCATTAACGGGTCCAAGTATTCTCGGGAGGATTCTGTTTTCAAATACTTGGAGCGCCTTTTCTTGTTTTTCTGTTAAACCCCAGGTTTCACATCCATACATAACTATCGGTTTAATGATCACGTTGTACACCCGGCACTTGGTTTTGATGGACAGCATTTTAGACCTAAACAGACTATTTAGCGCGAAGTACGCTGCATTTCCACTTCTCAGTCGGTCAGCAAGCTCCAAAGTCATCTCATTCCTAGAGGAAATATTAGAGCCCAAGTACTTGAAAAGAGAGGTTCTCTCGAACGAGGAGTTTCTTATTACAATGTCTCCAGAGGGTTCGTTGCCTCTTGTCATTTTCAAATACTTAGTCTTTCCCACATTTAATCGTAGGTTTAACCTTTTTGCTGTGTCCTCCAAAGGAGTGAAATTATTTTTTATATCGTCTTCAGATTATCCGAGCACCACTAGATCATCCGCGTAGCCCAATATTTTGTGGGACCCATTCAGTATAACTCCGCCTTCTGCTTTCATTGCCTCTCTTACGGCTTTCTCTAAAGCTAGGTTGAAAAGCATAGGTGATAAGGAGTCTCCTTGTTTTAGTCCTGCTGTCACCTCAAAAGATTCTGATATACTACCCTGCATATGAATTCTGCTCTTGGATCCATCCATACATACTTTTATTATATTTATAAGTTTTGATGGTATTTGGAATTTCTTCAATATATTCCAGAGAGCTTCTCTATCTATAGAGTCATATGCAGTTTTAAAATCCACAAAGAGACAGTGAACATCTTGGGCGTATTCCCATTTCTTTTCAAATATTTAGCGCAGTGTAAAGATCTGATCAGTGGTGCTGCGGTTTCTTCTAAAGCCGCATTGGTAGTCACCAAGAATGTTTTCAGCATACGGCAGAACTTTTTCGAGAATAATATTTGACAGAACTTTGTATGCAGTAGGAAGAAGAGAGATGCCACGGTAGTTTGCACAGTTGAGTTTGTCTCCTTTCTTGAAGATAGGACAAACCAGTGACTCTTTCCACTCTTCAGGGATCTTTTCTTCTTCCCATATTTCTTGCAGTAATTCAAGCATGGCGTTAAGAAGCGTTTCTCCTCCATACTTGAGTAGCTCTGATGGAATATTATCATTGCCAGCCGCTTTGTTATTCTTTAAATAACTAAGTGCTCCCATTAACTCTGCCTTACTTGGTGGTAGTATTAGAGGTTCTGCTGTAGCGATGTCTGGCGATTCCAAAGGTTCATCTGGTGCAGAGCGTTGAAGTAAACTTTCAAAGTGGGACTTCCATATGGTAAGCACTTGCTCTTTGTTTGCCACTATCTGACCTTGTAGGTCTTTGATTTGTAGCGTGCAAGGCTGAAAGCCTCTCTTTTCGATGGTCACTTTCGAGAAGAATGACCGGGTTTTATTCCGTTTTGCTTCTTCTCCCATCTGCTCAAAATTACTTTTGATGAAACTTCGTTTGCACTTTCGCAGATGCTTTCGGACCTTTTTGCATGTCTCGCTATATCTTTTCTGTGCTTCTTCGCTTTGAGTGTTTTGCAAATAGATCGCTCTTTCTACTCTTCTTTGCTCCACCATTTTTCGGCAGGTGTCGTCGTACCATGGGCACTTTACATTCTTGGGTGCCAATCCTATCGAGGCTTCCGCAGCTTTGACTATACCTTCCTTTAATGTTTTCCACCTCTCATCGATATTAAAAGCTTCTCCTTCGGTGGGTTCTACCATATTTAGAATTTGACTGTTCAATTCACTTCTGTAGTTTTCTCTTCCTTTTGGAGTTTTTAGCTTTTCCAAATGGTACTTCACTCTCGTCTTCGCGTTTTTGCGGACTGTCTTTTTGAGTTTTTCCCTAAATGTTGCTATCGATAAATTGTGGTCCGTATCACAGTCAGCGCCTCTGTAGCTTCGAATATCTTCGATAGCTTGCTGGTGTCTTCTATCAATTAGAAAATGATCAATCTGGTTGAATGTCTTTCCGTCCGTTGAGTTCCAAGTCACTTTGTGAATGTTTTTATGAGGAAAAGTGGTACTTCTAGCGATCAAGTTTTTGGCGCTGCAGAAGAGAGCCATCTTTTTACCATTTTCATTGGTATGATCATGTAAGCTCTCTTTTCCAATAAAGGGTCTGAACACAGCTTCCTTTCCTACTTTCGCGTTGAAGTCTCCCAGCACATTATCTTAAAACATACTACAATTTATAAAACTTAGGATATTTAAAAATCATGAAATTAACGAAAAATAATACAAATACAGGAATATAAAAAAGAATAAAACGTAAATTTTTTTTATATATGTAACATATATGGTTTCTCTAAAGTAGAATGTCTACTGCGTTCACGACAAGAAATAATTTGTTTCGACTCTGTGTATCAAATACACCGGTCGGTTGTAGATAGTGCAAAACAATTTAGTTCTTTTTATGGAATCTTTAGAACATAAAATACAGATTCTTCTCTTCTGAACCTCACGGAGTACAACTGAGATGTTACTTTCTGCCGTGTCAGTTAGCACCATGCCACAATACGACAACACGGTGTTGAAGGCATTTTGTAGTTGCTTATGATATTTGACGTTTACATTTTTCCTTTTTTATAATATTGGACTTTGCTAACTCTAAGCTTAACTCTCTAATAGTAATAAAATGATTTTTTTTTTATAAAAAAATAGTAAATATAAAGAAATTGTATGATATAGAAAGAAATAATAAATAAAATTGAATAAAAATATACAAGACCCAAATCCAAAGTTGACTTTCCCTGCCCGGCCGATACACCGACACGATAAAATACGCATACACCCAGTCCTTTTTTTACGCGATACATTGGTTCCAGAAAAAGGCGCGTAACTCACAATCACAACTTTCATATAATTTGATAAATTGGTTCCAAAAATTAAAATATCGCGTAAAAAAGTACCAGAAACGTTTGAAAAACCAAAATTTGCTCTTTAAAATTCGTGCAAAAAAATTTATATATTTTCATGTCTTTATTGCTTATAAAATATAATGAAACTATAAATTTTTTTTTCACTTATATTAATTATTCGCTGCTGTCACTCTCGGTTGCGAAATGGAATCGTTTGCGATTTTTTGAACGAAAATTAAGTTTTAAAAATACATATATTTCTTTTATTTAAAAAAAATAATGAAAAGGAACATGCCTAGCATCATATATAAATTTCTTCAAATTTGGGGAAACAAATTTGGGGAAATAATCGCGTAAAAAAACGTAACCGTGCCGTCTAAAAAAAATCGCGTATAATCGAATTCGCGTAAAGCAAATCGCGTAAAAAAAAGGACTGGGTGTACATACAAGGTGCTTCCCAATTTCATTGCAAAAGTTGATTTTTTGCGTGAATCGATAAATGGATTTTTATTAAAATATTTTTATTTATACGATAAAGGCTTAGTCGAGGAATACATGGAATATGAAGACCAAGGGCTCAGTAGATTTAGAGAAAAAAAATATACGCCTTGAACCCTAAAGGTCCATCATCGGGCGGCAGGTGTTAAGGGGGTATTATAGTCTAGAGTAGTGGCTGCCAAGCTTTTTCGGTTTCCGGGGCCCTTAAAATATCAGAATTTTTTCGCGGTGCCCTAAGTCGAAACATTGGTTATCTCATGGCAAACGATATGTTACCTTAAATTTACTAAAGTAATAATATTGATAATAATTTGTAAAGAAAAATTTTCACGTTACGGTCGGGTAGTTTGTACGATAGAGGGATAAATAGAGAAAGTTCACACCAAATTTCAAGTAGATCGTCCCAATAGAACTTGAAATATGTCAATCGTCTCGAAAAAAGTAGTTTCGAGAAAAACGTGTTTAATAATGTTTCGGGCCGGCGTAAATGCCATGTAACTTAAGAGCTATATCTCTGAAAATAATTAGAATTTTGAAAAATCCTCTCAAGAACATATTCTAAAAGGCTTAAACTTTGTAAAATAAAAATACTAAAAAAAAACCGCCGAAAAAAGTCATGTAGCCAATATAATATTCTAGGAAGATATTTATTAATCGTTTTGCAAGTGGGAAAAGGATATAAACATTTAATTCAGACATATTCAAAATTAGCACATAATGCAAGTGTGAATGCAAAAAATAGATTTCGTGCTGCTCCTATTCAAATACGACCTATTCAAAGAAGAATTGTAAATGTATGTAATGCAAAAGTGTATAAAAATACAAACCTAAGCATTTGATGAAAAACCGACATCGAGTACTCATCGATTTTATTAGTAAGCAATCAATATCATTATATTAGTCTTTCATTTAGGAAATATTGTCTATGGTAGTGCTTTCCAAGATTTTTTTACCAACAATTCTCTTTGGTATAATATGTATGTACCTGCATTCTACAATTACCTTGAAAAAGAAATCGCTTTGATAATTGCAGGGGAAATGAACAGCTTTTTAGTAAAATTATTTTAGAATGCCCAGGAAGTGCAATGCCCGAAGAAGTGACAATTATTCAAAATCTTTGGTTATTATTTATGGTACTCGTACAATCTTGCGCAATTCGCGACTTAGATTAAATATTACGACAAGCAAGTCATTTTTTTACTAGATGTTAATTTTTGTGATATTTGCCAATTTTTCATATTTTTTTTTTTTTTTTAAATAATAAAAACACATTTTTTAGTACTTATTTCCACAATATATTTTTTGATCAGGACCGGTTTCGCTCATCGCGAGCATTATCAACTGATAGAATACAATTTACAAACAAGTCTATTTATACAAAACAAAAAAATGATTTGAGTTAATGGTAGCAGGTGTACAAAACCATGGGTACAAGAACTAGGAAACAATTTACATAAAATCATACAATATTGATACAAATAAAGTAAATTAGTATAAAAATTAAATGTTCACAATCACTTATTAAGAATTACAATTACAATTATGGTAAATCAATAATCCATTAGGAGCTCTAAACAATCAATAAGGAAGTAAGGAGTGGGAAATTTTTAATGACGAAAATAACTCACAATCACTACTTAATGGAACAAAATAAATTAATACATGAGAAGTCGATTAAAGATGAATCGATGAGATGGGAAGATATGGTCAGTCAGGGGCGTTCCAATATTTTCTGTAAAAAATTAAGTAAAGGGAGGCAATATCATTTTTCAAAAAAAAAAAAAAAATTATTTATTTGAATCTAATTTAATGAGTATAACAATGGTGACGACGCAAAAGTAGTTTGTTCATTTATAAGGTTAGAATTAGGCAAAAATTTATATCGATTAATTTCAAGGATTTCTTGTTTATCTAATTTCAGTGATTTGTTATTGAAATGTAGGATTTTGTAGTTTATAGTAAAATCACATGAATGTTTATTTTGAAACAAATGGTTTCCAAAAGTAGAAATCTCATCGCCTTTTTTGGCACAAGCTAAATGTTCCTTAAATCTAGTATGAAAGGATCTTCCTGTTTGGCCAAAAAAGGCGATGAGATTTCTACTTTTGGAAACCATTTGTTTCAAAATAAACATTCATGTGATTTTACTATAAACTACAAAATCCTGCATTTCAATAACAAATCATTGAAATTAGATAAACAAGAAATCCTTGAAATTAATCGGTATAAATTTTTGCCTAATTCCAACCTTATAAATGAACAAACTACTTTTGCGTCGTCACCATTGTTATACTCATTAAATTAGATTAATAAATATATATTTCATATAAATATTTTTTTTTTTTTTGAAAAATGATATTGCCTCCTTTACTTTATTTTTTTACAGAAAATATTGGAACGCCCCTGACTGACCATATCTTCTTCCCATCTCATCGATTCATCTTTAATCGACTTCTCATGTATTAATTTATTTTGTTCCATTAAGTAGTGATTGTGGGTTATTTTCGTCATTAAAAATTTCCCACTCCTTACTTCCTTATTGATTGTTTAGAGCTCCTAATGGATTATTGATTTACCATAATTGTAATTGTAATTTTTAATAAGTGATTGTGAACATTTAATTTTTATACTAATTTACTTTATTTGTATCAATATTGTATGATTTTATGTAAATCGTTTCCTAGTTCTTGTACCCATGGTTTTGTACACCTGCTACCATTAACTCAAATTATTTTTTTGTTTTGTATAAATAGACTTGTTTGTAAATTGTATTCTATCAGTTGATAATGCTCGCGATGAGCGAAACCGGTCCTGATCAAAAAATATATTGTGGAAATAAGTACTAAAAAATGTGTTTTTATTATTTAAAATATAATGCCTTTCCATCAAGAAGTGACAGTTAACACCTTAAAAGTGATATTTTATTTGTTCAATATTGCTGACAATTTTGTAGCTATTTGGTGTTTCTCAAAAGGGAAAGGCCGGAACAAAAATAATATTCATTGATTTATAGCCATAAATCATACTGGTTTAATATTTTCAACAAAAAAAAAACACGAACAGTCGATTGCTGCCAATGTAGTTGGTCTTAAAAATAAAACAAGTTCTTGCTTACAATAAAATTAACCAAATTAGAGATGGATCTCTTTTAGTTACTAAATGAGTGATTTGAATTAATCTGTAGCAGAGTTTTATAGTTTTAAACAAACTGACAGTTGATACTCTTGTATATTATACAGCCAATTAATAACAGATGTATTATTGTTTCACAAATATATAGTTTAAAATTGTCATTCAGTAATAATAATTCACTTTTGTGGCTTCCACGGGCTTTGGAGGTGGACAGTCATGACGTGACACAATTGTTTTGTCGGTCGTTGTTTTGTTACAAAAACGGATGAACGTCATTCGATACGGATTATGGATTGAATTACCTTATTTCAGATACTGAAATAGAATCGGAAATCCAGTTTCTATTATAAACACAAAGTACAACAGAATTAGAGACTTGACTCCTTATTGTTTTATCACTGGGAGTTGTGCTATCAGACATGAATTATGCAAACTTATTCAGAATCGTATACAAATGACTCATTCTTAAAAAGACTGGATCATCATTACTATCATACATACGATCGTTAAAATTTACTTCTAATGTCTCAACTGTTGAAACGGCTGATTTCACGTGTTGAAAATTTATACTCAAAAACGAAATAGAGATAATTTATGATATCGACTAAAGGTGCTTGATGGAATTTCAATATCAAATTTGAAGTGTTGTAATTTTGTACAATTCCACATGTTTTGTCACAAACGACCTGGGTTTCGCTCTTCGGCATCTTCAGGTTTTACTGATTACCTATTGGTAAGTGTGTTCCTGTAAATAATGACTTTAATATATTATATATACGATGCTAACTGTTTATTTTACATCAGTCCTGTTGCATCCGTGTGATGGAATACCTGAAGATGCCCAAGGGCGAAACCCGGGTCGTTTGTGACAAAACATGTGGAATTTTACAAAATTACAACAATTCAAAACTTAATAGAGATATCAGTGTTTAAACTGTCAGTAAAAAGTAATTTTTATTTTGAAGTTTATTCTGATTTGTAAGTTTGGTTAAGAACAAAATTATTGAATTATTTTTTAAAACATCTTCTACGTATCTAAGCAGAGAACGGATAAATCCATGGTAAAGACATTGCAATATTTATAGTCTTCTTAAGATTTCACGAAATGTTCATAAGATAATCAAAGTATTAACCCATTAATGAAATTAATAATTTTTTTAAATAATAAAAAACACATTTTTTAGTACTTATTTCCACAATATTTTTTTTGATCAGGACCGGTTTCGCTCATCGCGAGCATTATCAACTGATGATCAATGCTCGCGATGAGCGAAACCGGTCCTGATCAAAAAATATATTGTGGAAATAAGTACTAAAAAATGTGTTTTTTATTATTTAAAATATCATGCCTTTCCATCAAGAAGTGACAGTTAACACCTTAAAATAAATTAATAATTTACATATTTCACGGTACAAAAAAGGGTTAACAAAATGCTTCCATGTATTTATTCCAAATATAATGCAATACTGATTTGTAATGTGGTGAAATCTACAACAGCGAATAGTAATTTGAAATGAATTCAAGACACTTGACATATTTTCTAAAAAATATCAAATAATTACTGCGACTGTAAAATATCTAATAGATCGAGTTATATTGATCTCGTTGCAATTTACATGTATGCCTATTGAAATCGTCTTATTTTTTTTGCCTTACCTGTCTTCCATCATCTCGTTGAAGGTTTTGGAGCGACGGCGTTTCCTTTCGTGGTCTTCTTCTTCCAACCTTTTGACTTCCACACATCGTTCGATAATATGCTCAACCCGCTTCCGCCGTGAACTTTTCCAATTGTCCAGGTTCTGTAAACGAAAAGTTGTTTCAATTCCAACATATAAATAAAATATATCACTAAAAATTTACAAAATATTCAGCGATTATATTACTGAGATAGGTGACAGCAGTTAATCTCTTAAATGAATAATCGCAATATAATATTAACTTGTCTTGTTCGGCTATCATTTTAAAATTCTTTAAGACAGCATTAACGTGATCTAAGTCCCGTTTCATAATCATTATCATCATCACAATTGAGCACGCATAGTCAATGATTGGGTGACCATAAAGATTATAATCGAGTACCACTGGTCCACACAAAAATGCATGAATGACTATCTTATTATAGAAATATGTATTATCAATGATTTTTTTTTTGACGTGACAACGTCTTATAAATCGATGAACGCCCGCTGCACGCACGAAAAAACATGACTCATTATCCCGTTTGTCGCGTTACGCCGAAGGCAAGCGTGCGAGCGAGAGCGCGGATAAGCGATAGAGAGGCACGATCGGCCTACCGTTCGGATTGTGCCGCATCTATCTCTCTTCCACTCGATTGGTCGATGCGTCTGAGTAGAAAAGAGACAGCGGCAGCACACAACTTATACACCTACAGTACCTACACGTGATCTGTTTACAACTGCTTATAAAGTGAAGTGAAATGTTAATTTGGTTTTCATTGTTTATATTACAACAACAATTGCGGCAATAAAGGTAATTAATTCTTGCATATTAAAAA
>JAHFWJ010000374.1:600000-1018084 GCA_028555115.1 Himalopsyche japonica
TACGTGCAGTCAAAAGTATTTCTTTACACTGAGGAAGCTTTAATTATTGATTTACAATCGCATATTTTGTAGATTATGCTCTGCATTTCATAATTGAAATTGGGCTAGGGCTAAACCTTTTGTCATCTGTGAAATTTTTCCAAAGTATTTTTTTATTTATAATTTAGTTGTGCATCAAAGGTTGAGTATGCCATATTAGCAAGTGTGCAATGTTATATCAATATGTCATATTTATTTTAAAAATTAATGCACTTTATCTTTACTATTTTTCAACTAGTAAATTAGTTTTTTTCATGTATTTTAATTATTTTTACAACCATATTTCTCAAAGGGTTAAAATTCATTGATGAATATGTACATAAAAAAAACCATCATTAAATAAAAATGACATTTATTTCCTATTTTTAATAATTTCAATCTGCACAAACGGTTAAGGAAATCTATTGTAATTACATCAGAAGTGCAATTCTTTTCGCTAGTTTTTCCACAATGTAAAAATATTGATGTCCGATTAATATTATTGCAGAGGCGGAATGTTCAGCTAGTTGTATCTCGCGCAACGGTCAGTTGTTATCGTGTGGGTTCAGCGACGGCAGCGCTCGCATCTGGGATGAGAGAGTAGCCAAAAAACGGACTTCAGCCAAACAGACGATGAGGGATCATCAGGCCATGCTGCATCAGGCTCATCTGGCCGCTGATGACCGAACTTTTATCACCGGATGGTATGTGAATCATATTTAACCAGTAGTGTTTCTCACCTCAAAGTACACAACAAAAATTCCAACCTTAAAGCTGAATCAATCAGTGAACAACGGTTGTTATTTATGCTGCATTTAAATAAAGAACTACAAAACACGTATTGAAGAAAAGTAAAAATCATAATATTTGGAGTATACATAGGTCTCGAAAGCCTAGTCTTTATTCGTGTCAGTATTATTCTTCCCAGACTTATCAATAACAAAAATAGTTCTCCCGGTTAAGAGAGCATCTTCAGTTGTTTCTATATACTTTATAAACTGTTTCTAGCCAGTTTGACAAGAGAATATGTTTCATTGTATTGTAATAAAAAATCGCAACACTTCTTCCATCTATATTTTTAGCTCTGCTGGCGAAATAAGGATATATGACTTGAGAAAATCTTCCCCTTTGTCATGCATTCAAACTGGACAAGGAATGACAGCCATGTCTGTCCATCAGTATGCAGATATTTTTGCATGGTGAGTTTACTGTCTGCACTATAATAAAACATCTGATGTGAAGAATTTCTTGCCACAAGGATGAAATATTGGCTCCATTTTTTTATTTCATAAATAAATGTGAAACAAAAATTTCATTCCCTTAAAATGTGCAATAAGATGTAATTAAAAAATAAACACTGTCAACTGTCAAAAGTTAGTTTTGACGCAAAAAAAAAAATTGTAGGTATGAAACATGTCAAATATTGAAATTGATCGTTCTGCAGAATACATACCACTTATTTACAAAAACTGCATTGTCTGTAATGAAATATTCATTTTGTATTATATTATGATACCATTATAATTCAAAAAAAAAAATTACAAATGTG
Organism: Himalopsyche japonica; assembly: GCA_028555115.1. Lineage (NCBI taxonomy): Eukaryota > Metazoa > Arthropoda > Insecta > Trichoptera > Rhyacophilidae > Himalopsyche > Himalopsyche japonica. The sequence continues at coordinate 601,568 of JAHFWJ010000374.1, forward strand.
TCCATCAATAGTTAGGTCTAGTGATGTGGCTAGTCCCCAGTGAATATGAATACATTAATCACTCAGCTTCTGGTTTTTTTTTTTTTTTATTATCATGCATCATAAATTACTGAATTTTGTTTATGGTATGGATGTTATCGGTCTAGATATATCTTCTATCTATCTATCTATCTATATATATATAAATGAATGTCTGTCCTTAATAAACTCCTACACCATTAATCCAATTGCGATAAAACTTTGTCGAATTATTGCTTAGACTACCGGGCAAAAGATAGGATACTCAGAATTTGATTTGATTACAAAAATTAATTGAATATATACGAAAAACATGTTTTCATATAAGACTATTGTAATACAGAATGGCCATTTATGAAGCATTGTATCCATAGATACGCCGAAAACAAAAATGTCAAATCTGTCACATTCATTCTGGAAACAGATCGAGTACACGTAGATCGTACCAGACATACTCTGCATGCTGATTTAAATCATAGTGCTTTCCATTACGATCCTAATTATGATTACAGTCTGCACCCAAGTGTTGTTATTGGAAAAATGGACAAATTATGCGTGTATTGTAGTGCCTTTAAATTAAAAAATGAAACACTGTGCTGCGCGAATGGAAAAGTGAAATTGCCAGAATTACATTCAATGCCCGAACCTTTATTAACGTTGGTATCGGGTGATACAAGTGAATCAAAACATTTCTTGACAAACATACGAAAGTACAATTCAAGTTTCCAAATGACATCTTTTGGTGCAACCAATATCGTGCGCGAAGATTACATGCCAACATTTAAAGTGCAAGAACAAATTTATCATCGTGCAGGATCATTACTACCACTGCCGAACACAAATCATAAATTTCTTCAAATTTATTTCTTGGGAAACACTGACAAACAAATTGACCAACGTTGTCAATTCAATACGGGTACTAAACGAGAAATAGTTGCTCAATTACAAACTCAATAACAACAAATTAATTAAATTATTTAAAACTGCTTTCGAATAAATGTCATCTGATGATTACAAAGTTGTCGTTATAGTTGGTGAAGAATTTAACTCGCGTGATATCATTCTTCATCGTAGAAATGGTCATGTTCAACGAGTTTCACAAACGCATTGATCGTACGATAGATTGCAATATCCGATTTTATTTTAGCAAGGAGAAGATGGATACCATTTCAACATCCCGTTGAGAAATCCACAAACAGATGAGGAAACAAATAAGAAAGTCAGTGCCATGAATAACTATTCATATCGATTGATGATTCGTGAAAACGCTGAAAATCATATCTTAAAATGTCGACATTTGTCCCATCAATACATTGTCGATATGTACGCGAAAATAGAAACTGAACGACTCCTTTACATTCGATTAAATCAAACCAAGTTGCGTTCCGAAGAATATATTCATTTACGCGATGCAGTTGTTAATGATGGCAATGTGAATCCCAATGATTTGGGGAAAATAGTCATACTCCCGGCCACATTTACAGGTAGTCCACGTCACATGCATGAATACGCACAATATGCAATGACGTATGTTCGGGCATATGGCCGTCTAGATTTTTTTATTACATTTACCTGTAATCCGATGTGGGAAGATATAACACAACTTTTGTTACCCGGACAATCATCATCAGATCGTCATGATATTTGCGCACGGGTGTTTAAACAAAAATTCAAATCTTTAATGGATTTCATTGTCAAGCGTCATGTTTTTGGAGAGAAATGCTGTTGGATGTATTCAATTGAATGGCAAAAAAGGGGATTGCCAAACGCTCATATTTTGATTTGGTTGATCGAAAAAGTCACACCTGATAAAATTGATCAAGTCATCTCAGCAGAAATACCAGATGTCAACATTGATCATAAATTATTTGAAGTCGTCACTAAAAACATGATTCATGGTCCATGTGGCTTACTCAACAACAATTCAGCATGCATGTCTGATGGGAAATGCACCAAACGATACCCATAAACTTATTAGCCGAGACTATCACTGGCAATGACGGATATCCACTTTATCGTCGACGATAGATTGAAAATGGTGGCAAATCCATCACATTAAAAATGATAAACAATGATGTTGAAGTTGATAATCGTTGAATTGTACCGTATTCACCGCTTCTCTCGAAAACGTACAAAGCACACGTCAATGTCGAGTATTACAATTCGGTGAAATCCATCAAATACATTTGTAAATATGTCAACAAAGGAAGCGACATGCCAGTTTTGGGAGTGGTAAATTCAACTGCATCTATCGATGAAATCAACCAATATCAACTGGGACGCTACATTAGTAACAATGAAGCAATATGGCGCATTTTATCATTTCCAATTCACGAACGGCATCCAACAGTTACTCATTTGGCAGTTCCCTTGAAAATGGACAGCGAGTGTACTTCACAACAGAAAATGCACCACAGCCAACAACGTTAACTGCATTTTTCTTATTGTGTAGGGATGATATGTTTGCAAAGACGCTACTTTACTCTGAAATGCCAACATTCTACAGATGGAATGCATCGGGAAAAAAATTCAACGTCGCAAACAAGGTAAAGCAGTTGAAGGACATTATAATTTATATTCAACCGACGCATTAGGCCGCCTGTACACTGTTCACCCAAATAATGCAGAATGCTTTTACTTGCGATTACTGTTAATCAACATACGTGGACCGAGATCCTTCCAAGAATTGAGAACAGTAAACGGTCGAATATGTGTCACTTATCGTGAAGCTTGCCTCGAATTAAATCTTCTAGAAAACGATGCACATTGGGACACTTCACTCGCCGATTCATCGAATACTGCTCACCCACAACAAATACGTGCGTTATTTGCAGTAATATTAACAATGTGCTTTCCATCCAATCCAAATGATCTTTGGTAAAAATACAAAGACTACATGAGTGAAGATATTTTAGATAGTTTGCGTGCAACAATTCAAAATCCACACATTCAATTCACACCAAACGTGTATAATGAGGCATTGCTATTGATTGAGGACATATGTATAGTAATCGCTAACAAATCACTGCTACAATTGGAAATGGCTGCGCTGAATCGATCTGAAAACGACTTACTTGATCGTGGTTTCCAACGAGAAACACACTTTGATGTCGATGAATTGGGTAAATTTGTTCAAACGAATCTTCCGAAATTGGTTCCAGATCAACGTATAGTGTATGACACAATTATGGATGCAATTACAAGTCAAAGTGGTAGATTTTATTTCATAGATGCACCCGGAGGCACAGGTAAAACCTTCCTCATTTCACTCATTTTGGCAGCCACACGATCACGAAAAAACATTGCACTAGCAATCGCATCATCTGGAATTGCAGCAACTCTGAGTGGTGATGGTGGCCGAACAGCGCATTCAGCACTGAAACTGCCATTGAATATGCAAATAATTGAGACACCAACATGCAATATCAACAAAAATTCTTAAACTGGCAAACTACTCACATCATGTAAAATCATTGTATGTGATGAATGTACCATGGCACACAAAAAATCATCGGAAGCACTTCATTGCACACTAAAAGATATGAGAGGAAATGAGCAACTGTTCGGTGGCGCACTCATTTTATTGTCTGGTGATTTTCGACAAACTCTACCTGTTATATAACGTCCAACAGTAGCCGATGAACTTAATGCATGTCTCAAATCATCCGTTTTATGGCGATACGTACATACATTCACTTTGAAGACCAATATACGTGTACAACTACAACATGATACATCCGCTGAACGTTTCGCAAAGCAATTGTTGGATATGGGAAATGGGAAAATGGCAATAGAGGAATCCACACAATGTATCACATTGCCAGCGAATTTCTGTAAAATAACCGCAACCATGGACGAATTGATTCACAAATTTTTTCCAAACATTGCACACAATCATAAAAATCATCAATGGCTCAGTGCACATGCTATATTAGCAGCCAAAAACAAGGATGTCAATGCAATCAATTTCAGCATACTAAATGAAATACCAGGAGAAGCGATAACGTATAAGTCAATCGATACTATAATGAATCAAGATAAAGTCGTCAATTATCCAACAGAATTTATGAATTCACTTGATTTGCCAGGCGTGCCGCCGCATGTTTTAACATTGAAAATTGACGTGCCTATCATTCTTCTCCGAAACATAAATACACCACAACTTTGTAACGGTACCAGGCTTTCAGTAAGAAAAATGATGAACAATATTATTGAAGCTACAATTTTAAACGGGAAATTCAAAGGAGAAGATGTACTGTTGCCACGCATCCCAATGATTCCGACAGATATGCCATTTGAATTTAAACGTCTGCAGTTTCCAGTGCGAGTCGCCTTTGCAATGACCATCAATAAGGCACAAGGACAGTCGTTTCAAGTGTGTGGACTAAATTTAGAAAATCCATGCTTCTCACATGGACAACTGTATGTGGCCTGCTCACGCGTTGGAAAACCTTCTGATTTATTTGTGTACGCACCAGATAGAAAAACAAAAAACATTGTGTATCCAAAAGCACTCCAATAAATAAAAACACATACGGCCACCACTGTCAAATTTAGGTAAGAAAAACATAACCTAAGCTTATCGCTTCTAATTGGCTCCGACCTTGTCTCAAGTCCGACTTATCCAATCGGAAGGCGAGAAGCTCCCGACGTGGCGCTTCCATAAAGTCGCGCTTTCTTTTTTTTGAGTGGCATTGCAACGCATGCCGGGTACACGCTAGTTTTAATATAAAAATCTTCAATTTTTTCGAAAAGTGTAAAATGTTGTGGCGTTATTTCAAATCGTAAATCATTTTATTGCACACTTAACTGCTGTTAGAAAACAAATTAATGAAGACCTTTTTTTTCAGATATCACTGATTTTTTCGGTTTTACAACTAGCGAGAAAAATTAATAATGTCGAAAATAAACGCGGAAAACATTATTTAAATAAAAAAAAAACTATATTTATTGGTGTGTGGAAAGCTGGGTTTCACTGATAAGACAAATAATATAAAATTAAATACCATTTAAGAACAAAACTATGACACGATACTAAATGTGCAATTAAATGTTTCTCATGTTCTGTTCGCGATGGAGAATTTTTTTAACATTATTTCAGAAAATCTTAATTATTATATATTTAATATGCACATATAAAAAATAATCCATTAAAATTCGGATAAAGAGAAACTGAATGAAATCTTTTTCAAATATAAGCATAATAAAAATGTAATAAACGAAACACGGCAAAAAGCCAGAAAGTATATTGTATGATATATCTCACCGGCCAAACATCTGTCAAATCATAAAATTACGGAACTGCGTTCATTATTTGGAAAAGGAAAATAGGACTAATCCGATCCGTCGAATTAAAAGTACCCCTAGAGTTGTACCGTTAAAAATCTTAGCCGAATTAATAAATATGACCCGTAGTTTTAGTATAACGTTAATATCAATGATGAAGTTCATGAATCAATGTTTTAATGTAAAAAAAACATGTACATGCTCAGTACAAGTTGCAACTGATTTTCCGTTGCCAATTCACTGAAAACGTTTGATAACCGATCTCCTTTGAAACATTTCTCATTCATGTCGAACGGTGATAAAACATCTAACTACATTATACGCCGGACAACAGATCAAAGAAGAGAACATTGGAGCAATAAGAGAACTGAAAATAGGCTAACGTTGAAATTCAGTAACATGTGTCGATCGTATATCAAGATAAGAGTGAAAAACATACTTGCTTTACCAAATATTTCAATTTCAAGACATAACTCATGAATTAGTAATTCTATAATTAGACATTCAAAAAGCAGCCTATTTAAAAGGCTTCATATAATATTATAGTTTCAACATGCGGAACATCCATGTATCATTCCGGATCCACAAACTGTCGCGGCATGCTCCTGTAAATATTAAGATTGGTGATACGTGTACGCCGGCAACGGTGAAATAATTAACGTTTTTAATAGTCGCAAAACGCGAACATCAACATCGCTTACCTATTTCGTTTAGTTAATTAACTTACGACGACAGAATAAACGAGAGTTATGAAAAGATCACTTATACAGTGAAAGGGTATCAAAAAAGCACTAACAAGTGTTTTCTACAATATAATGTATACTGTTATTAAATTTTGTATTTTATTTGTAATTTGAACAATGTCGCTCATTAAAACTGGCCCATGCGTCTGTATAAAAAATATAACATTTTTCACCACGGGAAAAATATCGCTTTTAAATATATTTTATGTTGATTGTTTCTTCTAATATATATATATCTTCCTAATGAAAAAAAATCGAAATTCAAGTCCTCGATCTACTTTCTTAGAAACAAACCACATCGTGTTGTGATCGAGATGTGGACATACGCTTAAAAATATACTGTCACATGCTACAACAATTGTACTATATACTATACAGAAGAATAAAAAAGCGATGGTGGTATATATTTCTGTCTGTAACATGACTTAACTATTATGAATGGTCAGTCCTTAAAAAATGTTAAATTTTCGTCATATTCTAACCGCTTTTGCCAAAAAATAACAAGAGATGTTCACGTCGTCTCGTTGTCGAAACGAGTCTCTTTAAAAAACTATAAAGATTGTATCTCGCCCTCTCTCCGTCATATTTGAGGCAGATAAAGAAGCAAGCGTCACAAACACTAAACTCAACTTGTCTTAAAATAGTCTTCCTTATAAATAAATCTTACGGAGAAATGTTTTCTTCCGGTGTGGAACGGAGCGTCTTTTGGGGAGATTGCGCATGCACGGTGGACAATTTAAAACCAAATAAGATATTTTCATTTCAGATGGTATGATTAAATATATATATATATATATATAGTTCTCAAGTATAATATTAATACAATAGCTGCTATCAATGCTACGGTAGTTTTTTTTTTCAACCTATATTTACTTACTGAAACTAGGCCGCATCAAAATCGTTTTAAATATGGTTTCGGCGGTAGCTTTATGGAAGTTCATTTTAATATAAAATTTAAAATACCTTTTATTATTCCACGTATTGCGCTACTAACTGTGACACGTATTTCGCCTCTTTCAGAGGCATCTTCAGACTAACATAAGTCAGAATTACGTTATTTTAAATTTTATATCGTGAAGTAAATTTGAAATCTATTTTACAATACTTTAATTAAGATTTGTACACTGCCAAAATGTGTAATTCTGAGATAAATATAGAAGCACGACTTGTAAGAAGACGTGTCAAAATAGAATTTGTAGACGCACTTCCAAAAATACAATGATGAAACTTGTCTACGAGACAGGTACAGGTGTACTAGTAAATAAATGATGCATCTCTTATGCTGACCCAGGCGCGTGCGCCAACTGCAAAATATAATAAGTCTTCAAACTATTCTTAGAAGATATTGAATAAAATGTTATACGGTTTTAATGTAGTGAAAAGTCATATGGCAATAATTGAGTACTTATTTAACAAACAACGCTTATTTTTAGTTTCAAAAAATCAGCCAAACTTACCTAAATAAAAAATTGTACTGTGGTCTGATTATAAATATCAGCGGGCATATTTCATATGGAAATTTCTCGAAGCCACGCCAAATTTTTGCATTGAGATGTAATAAAAATACCAGTTACATTTAAACAGAAGACATCAAATGTGTTTAATCAATTTGAAATTATGAACAATTTTACAAATTTTGCAAAAACATATTTTTTTAAACATTAATTCTGACTTTTAAAAATTTGGTGGCCGCATATGAAGGACATCACTAGACTAGAATATCAATGTGTCGACAAGTTTAAAAAACGATTAACTGTTAAAAATTCATAAATCTAAGACTGCCCAAATGAAGTAATAATCAACATGGCGAAAAAATAGCAATGTATTTTAGTTCAAAATAAAAAAATAAATTTGCAAGTTATATAGTTGAAAGCTATTTTATAGATTACTATTTTTTCACCAAGTAAATTCCAACTAAATCAACTACATAATTAAATTTTAAATGCAGATTAGTTATTCTGTTATCTCACTGGTTGTGTTGGTTTGAGTCGACGCATTATCCACCTATTTGATGAGCACATCCAGACTTATTAATTGCATAACCAGCGGGTTTTTTTTTTTTTCATTGTAAACGGATTTACAGTTAGTTATTTTTTATATATATTATTCACGTTAACACCATCTGTCATCTACATAGCATTCATTCCTACATCGTATTGAAAAAGTTTGAATAAAAAACTATAGCCGATGGTATGTACAGGCTATCACGGATCCTCAGAAGTGACAGGTCTTCGTAGAAACGTTAATGAGATACAGAAGAAATAGTCGCAAATGCCCCGATTAGCGTATTGTGAAGCCTGGCAGTTACAAGATTAACTGATATAGAATCGTTGTTAGTATATGATACCAATAAATTCAAATATGCAGAGTGGGGTTAATATACATACAAACAAGATATAATTTAACAAAATATTAAATTCTATATTAGAATTCCTAGCTCTGGGTAAATAATATTTTGTATAGTTTAACGTAATAATAATGATTTAATTATGTTCTACAACGCCTTATAACTCATAATTGATATCGCTGTATGTCGCAAAAAATAAATCGATGGTATATTTAAATGACGATTTTGCTAGTATTGACATGAACAAATATTTTTCACACCACATTTTCGTTATTTTGGGAGTTACGAGCTTTGCACTATACGACGACGAAATATTTGCTTAAAATAGTTTTGGCCTTGAATGAAAACTGCACATATAAAATAAAATTAGTGTGTCTCAAGAAAGCTAATTCGGTAATAACAGAAGGAATTCTTAAAAATGTGAATGTCATGGAAAACAGTCATTTAATTGCTCAAAATAAAAAAAAATATTCCATGCAGACGACACGATTACACGAGTAATTTGCGTTTAATACATCACTTACACTTTCAAAAGTTTTCTAAAATAATGAGTATGTATAAAAATACATTCACAAAAACAAGGATTTTATGTCATTTTAAATCACCGATACACGACATTTAAGTCTTACAAGCAAAATTTTGACTTTCGAAATCGAAATCGTAAAAATTATATTATACCCATTCTCTTAAAATAATTCAAAATAATAATCAGGTCCTGTTTACTTATCGCGAACAATATTAATTGATAATCTTGTCGTCTTGCGAAACCATTTTTTATTTGGAATTAGTACAAGAAATCGCTTTATAAAACAGTTTAAAAAAGCCGGAGGCAAGATAATAGTTTCGATTTTCGGGGGCCCTCCACTTTTTCATATTCAAATTCCGTACAAATCCACATTTTAATTTGCACATTTATTAAAAAAAATTTGAATGACGATAGTGGAAAAACTGTGCGCCTCCGCAACTAGTCACGTCACTTTCCTCTGCTCAATGACAGCTTCACTTATATGTTAAAATTAGTATTTCGTGTTTTTAGAGTTTATTTTCTAAGTTAAAAAAAAACACTCATGCTTTTATATTTATATAATATTAAAAAAAACATGAGTAGCAAATAGAAGAGCTGTAGTGTTTATATGGATAAAAAGAAATTTCGGAAACTATCACAGCTAAAATTGTTAACCTAATGAAACTTGGAAGCTAACAACGAAGACGTTGGTGAATTGATTGAATTTCAGTCAGAGCATCTGTCAAATGAATACTTAATTGAGCAACAATAGTTAAATGAAAAACAAGATGAAAGTGAATGGGTAGCTAATAAAGTCATCGTCAATACTTTGACAATCAAAAATATTAATGAACCCTCGATATATCTTGAAAATGTTTTTCAATTATAATGGAAGAATGTGATCCCAATTGGGATGGTATGTCTCAAGTAAGTAGGGTAATTTTGACTCTTGATCAAGAAAGAAAAAAATGGTGGCATCCAACTTCACTTGACAAATCGATAAAGAAAACATCTGATAAATGAACATTTTAAAACACACTAACAGTTAAACGCATTTCAGGCAGTGATGTGATTTGGCGGATAAAGAAGGTAATTTCTCCCAAAACTTAATTAGAAGTTAAATATATTTTAGAAATAAACGAAATATGAATAAGATGGCATGTAAAAATAACTAAATTGACATCTCTAATTTAAGGAACCCATATGCACGAATGTCAAGAACCGCTTCGCTTGTACGGGCTCAAAGCACTGAAGAATGAATTTTTTTGATTTTTTAACGGACCTTGGTCTGTGGTATTTTGATATACAACTATATATATTAATTTATTTGGTATAATAAAATCAATACACTAAACGCATATTTTACATACAAATTACTTTTTTACAAAAAGTGTCATTTTTATGAGTCAAAACATTTATTTCAAGATTTCCGGCTTTCACATGAATAGTATTGTTATGAACTGTTTTGATAACAATTAAACTTAAATTTCTCCGTAAATTGGCAGTAAAAATTAAAGTAGGCATTTTTTGTGCAAAAAGAAAAATAATTGAAGTGGTTATACAACTGATCAATCATAAGCGAGGTGGCTGAAACGAAAATATAAGATGTAGTTCAAATTAGAGGTTCGATTGCTATGATCACAACGATTATATTTTCACTCATAGCTGTTAAGTTAAAGCAAAAACATGCCGAGTTCCTGGACGGTCATCTATACGATAATAACTGCAAGTTCGCATGCGCTTCTTCAGATTTGCATTCCAGATGACAAAATGAATGCCATCAATCATTACGATCGCGGAAAATTTGGCATCGCTGTTTGTGTATACATTTAAGCTGACTCTTAATATTATACAGCTCTTCCTATATCACAGCAAACATGAACTAAATTTGAAGACAGTTTAGTCGTAATCACCCACTAAGCTTAACCCATCTGGTACGGAAATTATCTCATCACAATTTCATATATTTTGAATTTATGAGAAACAATACCTAGAGTCAAATTAATTGAGTGAGATTTTTAAAAACTCAAATAACAGTAATAGTAGTTAAAAGGCAGAGGTCATGAGAGCAAGTTAAAAATAATAAGCTTTGAGGTAATGAAAGCTCGATAAACTTTTAAATAAATGTTACATATTTTACTAATGTTATTCTCAAACTATTGTAATAAAATAGTTTTCTTCCAATGCCTTGAAATCGGTTCTAAAAAACGTAAAATGCTCGACACAACGAGATGAACATTAACTGGTTAAAAGGCATTATTAATTTATAAAAAATGGAATTATTACGATATCCACAACAAAATATCATTATCATAGAATTAAAAGCAGCAGATAAGAATCAGAACAGAGATTTATTTATATATTTAGATTTTGTACAGTTTGCGTGGAAAATAGAACATTGAAAAGAATACTTTAAATCTAGTTTAAATGATATAAAGAAATACTTGAAAGTGGAAAACTTAGAGATGCTCGTCTCTCTATTCACTGATAAGTCATTAATAAATTAAAATATAGTACTTTTTTCGGGACAAATATAATACTGGACAGTTCGGATTAGAGTAACCAGTATCCGGAGTGCAACGTCTAACAACATTATTTTGTGTTATATAGGTTCTACCCTGCATAAAATTACATGAATAAATAAAGTAATATTATATAATTTTTAAAAAGAAACATGTGAATAGCTCAATAAAGCCCGCCATAGGCGTCCACCGTCCGTCACCATAGAAACGTAAATTTTCACCTGTGAAGAGAAAATATAACAAGAGGGACAAATAAAAAGACTTATTATGCGTAATAAATGAAACTCTTTTGAAAATTCTAATTATTCCACATTATTCATTATAACAATTCAAGATTAAATAATTTCAACGAAAGATTTCTTAGATACATAGGTGTTAAGTAAGCTATCAAATTCCAAAGCATGTATTTATTTATACACCATGGCTTGATTTTTGTAAAGTAGCAAGTTTAAAAACGTATATATATATGTCGTTTTCGATTCGAATTGTTTAATGACAATCAGAAAGAATCAACAGATAAATTGGAATTCAACAAAACAAAATATACTATTTTGGCTTATGCCAAAATTACGTAACAAAAAATTCAATGACCCGACAATAAACTTTGCCGAATTCTGATGATTGATAACAGTGCAGCTTGAAGAAGCATTAAAAAGCTATTATTTTCACAATGACTAATTTCCAAATAAATATAATAAAGCTTTCTGTCGGTAAGCGATTCCATAGATTTTTTTTGAACAGGTTGTATTGGACTATTATTGTAATGAACTATTGGTACTATTGTATTGAAGAAATTAAAAACATGAAGATTGATTGAAGTCCTTCAGAACGACGATTACCATAAATTCCTTTCAAAAACATTGGGACCATTGCCAGTACATTTTCGCGATTATAAAGGTTACTTATCACCGGTTACGGTCAGCGAAGTATCCGTCTTGACATGAAAAATAATCGGTGAATCAATTCATAAATTTGCATGTAAAACTGTATAAAAAGAAATTTATTGCTATGGGCAAAACATCGGTCGTAATCACTCCATAAAATTGTGATTCTGTTAGTAAGCCGCTTGTTTTAAAAAAAATATATTTTCTTGGAAAAAAACGTCAATGAAATGCATTTTCATTTAGTTACGTAAATTGTTAAGAATTACTATTTCAACGTTCAACTTCGAATTCCATGATGTGCAACACACGTGAAAGTGACACTTACAACGAGGATCGTAGAGGATAAAGTACTGCCATCAAACGCTTGCCATCTAAATTGCTCGCCTGCAGCAGAATGGATATATTTCCATGCGACGGCGAGAACGGGAAATTGAATTTAAAAATTGCACAGTGAAATGATTTCGAAATTTAGTACACAAGCACACCTCACTATTCCAAAGATTTAAACATATGACTGAATTGATAGAGCACGTTTGACATATTTAAGTAAAATATTCATAATAAATTTAAATTTGATCATTACACAGTGTATCAGCATATTTAATTTAACTAGTATCAGTAAAGTTTTTTACGAAAGATTTTTTTTAATATCGAACGATATTTCAACCTAATGTATATAAAGCAATAACATTTCACGAGATTCGAGTAACTTAATTATTTTCTTTTACATTTCAAAAAGTCGCAGTAAAAACTGAGCTAGTTAATTTAATAATCAATGAATTTCGTAGAAAAATAAATCTATGTTTAAAACTGTTCAAAACGTCACTATAATAAAATAATACTTTCTCAAGCAAAAACGGATGTATGCATGAAGACATTTTTAAAATAATTTGTTTATATGAAATAATATTTCATAATATCATTATGATAAAAAAACTAGGTACATACATTCCCTGAAAATTCGTTTAAAAATTGAATTCCCGCTTTATGGGATTGTCTTCCCATACAAAAAAGAACAAAGGCGTCTTAATTGAAGGGTTGTCCAAGGAGAGCTTTTTGTTCTTTAATGTTTAATCGACTAAAATCTAAAGATCTTTTTTAAATGAGAAATCTTTTCACTGAAAAAAAAAACAGCACCGAAGCTTTTTCTAAGAATATCAAAATTGAATTTATACTGAAACCTAAGTATTCATTCATCCTTTTAATCACATTTTCAACGTTTCATCAGATAATTCACAAAAGAGTTTGTTTGGAAAATTCTAGTGAAATGTATTAACAATGACATCTTAATGAAAATAAAAGATACCATTAACATATTTTTGACGTTTTATGTCTAAAATTGATGGACTCTCGTCTACAACCCAGGTATGCACCATAAAAAAATATCAGTATATTTCACCGTCATACTATCTTATTTGAATCGTCCACATATCGTTATAAACATAAGGTTTGTCATTTACAAACCGAGGGATGTTTTCAGCCATCCTAGCTCATATGGACTGATGTAAAACAATAGTTTATATTCCTTAAATACATAAATATAGAAAAAAAGCTAGGAACTAAATTAATTTATTGATAAATTTAAATTACGACTTATTCGATAATAAAGAAAAAAATACTTTATTAGCACAATATGAAGCTAGGGTGTTAAAATAGAAAAGAAGATTTATAATGTACCTTTTCTACACAGCTATGTATAGATAGGTAAATGTACGTTTAAATATAGTTTTGATAAAGGCGTGAGCCGAAATAGCTATCGACTATATATCTATATATAACCATAAAAAACAACGTACATTTTTTATAAGAAAACTAGATATTAATTTACTTTTAAAAGTGTTAATATTTTCGCTTAATTTTTCTTTGGATTTTGACTAACATTTTACCAAGGAAATCTACCACCATCTAAACCGATAAAATAACACTAGATGTGTTTCACAAAAGAAACATAATATTTCTAATCTCGCACACATGCCCAATCCAAAGATGCATTGCTTCAACGAAAACTTATATTTCAGTAGAACAGCTATGGCTTTTCTTGAACATCACCTCTTGGAATTGTCACTAACAGCATGAAATGGAGTAACAAGTGAAAGAATTGCCATGCAAACAACATTTTTCAAGAGAAATTGAATACAGTTTATCTGCTGTCACACGTATTTCATCTGGATGCACAGATGTATTCATTTGTTGATTTTACAGTGGTATCCTATTTTTATGCAAACCAAACGCGTTAAAAATATGACAAAAAACGGAAATAAAAATGTGTCCGACAGTTAAGCAACATCGTGTGCTGTACGGTTATAATGATTTAAAGTTTTTGACAACCAACATATCAGAAAAAATGAAGAAAAAAATACGTAAAACATACATCATAATAACTAAACGAATAACCTGACGGGTAGGCTGTACATCTGAAAATACTAAATATTCTATTAATTTAAAAATAAATACAGAACCTCGTATACGTTTTCGGCTCATTAATATCAAATTTTCGCAGAAAAGGTCTTCAATTTTGTTTTTCACAAGACAGAAATTTCGTCGCTGAGTTTTATTGTCAATATTTATTAATTAATGCATTATGATTGCTATTTTGTTTCGTGATTTGATTGTAAAATTTTCCCATTCTTTATTTTTATTAGTGAATATTTCAGAATTACTTATTCACTCATAATAAACATTTAATATTTTTTTTTTTGCATTAATATATAATAAGTAGATATTTAATTGTTGATGCGTCCGTGAAATTTTATTTGTGAACTAGTTTTCTTCATTGATATACCACTTTGAATAATTTCTTAGTACGTGAACCATATGTTTATTTAGACACAGAAATCTTTATATTATTTATTGGCAGTAACATATATCCGAATCAGATATTACATATAATTGACATTTGAAATTGAAAAAATTAAAATTATATAAAATAATAAAATTGACATATGTATTCATTGTCATTGAATTTTCAATATTTAAAAAATGAATACATATATATGAGTTAACTAATAAATGATAAAATATTACTTTAAATTTGTTAAGTGTCAGTTCTTGAACGAAGGCATGATATTTTAAATAACAGAAATTCATTTTTTGGTACTATTTCCACAATATATTTTTTGATCACGACCGATTTCGCGCTGGAAATTTTAATGAACAAAATAAACGGCAATTAAATACTTAATGGAACATAATGTATTAATATATGACATTTTAGTGGTAGTCAATTATGATGAGAAGAAATGGTCAGTCAGGGGCGTTCGAGTATTTTCTGCAACAAAAAAAGTAAATTTCCCACTCCTTACTTCT
The DNA here is from genome assembly GCA_028555115.1 of Himalopsyche japonica. NCBI lineage: Eukaryota > Metazoa > Arthropoda > Insecta > Trichoptera > Rhyacophilidae > Himalopsyche > Himalopsyche japonica. The sequence goes on from JAHFWJ010000374.1 coordinate 617,179, forward strand.
CCTAATGAGTTCTTTATGATTGTTCAGAGCTCTTAATGGATTATTGATTTATCATTATTTTGTATTTGATAAAATATTAATTGCGAGTGTTTAAAATAACCTTAAAATTTTGCCAAGTATATAAACTTGACAAGCACAGTTTAACGACAAAGACATACATCTTAATATTGTATTTCATAACGTCGCGACATTTATTGTACGACGTTTAATAACGGTTTATTGCCAGTGTGATGTATAATTAAACATATTAAAATTTCATGAGTACAAATAATAATTTGATGCGTGTGATAAATTGAGAAAGCGTAAGATTTAATATCAACAAAATTCTCAAGAATTCTCGACTCCGCGTTATTTAGATATCATTTAATTTATAACATTAGTTTTCAATAGATTTTGTGGTAACTGAACAAATTGTCATTTTCAATATAACAGGATCAATAAAATATCATTTAAGTTCAATCAATTTTCATATTACCACATAAATTAACGCGATCAAAATATATCCAGGTGAAAAATCTTATTGATTGAATTGGCATTCACTTGGTAGAACTCCATTATAACACGGTGAAAAAAATAGCAATGTATTTTAGTTCTACAAAATTATTTTTAACATAGTTGATAGCTATTTCGGCTCACGCCATCGTCAGAACTATGCTTAAACTAACATTCACTAATCTATATATATATGTGGTGTCGCGGTATTTTGACTCGAGTCGGAATCGTGAAAAACGGACGAATCTGACTTCCTTTTCGATTAGACGATTTTTAAAAATATCTCCATAAACAATTTACCGGTTTCATTGGTTTATCTTTAATTTGATGCACATAAATAAGGAGGTTATGAAAAAAAACTTTAACTTTTTTGGTCGGGGTCGTGTTTTTTTAACGACTTCATCGCCCTGTTTTTAGACTTGAGTTGGTGAAAAAAAATAAACATTTATTATTTTATATCAACGGCTAGGTAAAAAAAAAATCTAAATCTAGCTATGTCATCGTGATTTGTAAACTAAGAAATATCGATAACACAATAGAATCAATATAAATATGTTGAATTTTAAAAGCTATGAATATAATAAATGCATGCAAAATCAAATAGACTTGGTATCAACGAGAACATGGTAGTGATAAGCCTCTGAAGAAAGAGATATATAGAAATATACTATGCATTGATTGGATTGGCATTAACTTAGTAGAACTCCATTCTAACACAATGAAAAAATAGACGATGGCATGAGCCGAAAAAGCTATCAACTATATCTTACAAAAAAAATGTAGAACTAAATACATTGCTATTTTTTCACCGTGGTATACTATGCAAGCGCTGGGATTCATCTTACCACGGGGTCAATTTAAATGATGAATATTTTAAAATCAATTTGTTTTGCAACAGTCAAATATCCAAATTCACTTGTCATTGAAGTGGAATGCTTTCTGTATAAATAGACTATAGTTACAAGACATCTCACATACAGATTTGTTGGAATGTAAAAAAAAGAAAAACGACTGTCTCCTTTTCTAAGGCACGCTTGTTTTTTCGCCAGCAAGCTTTCACTCAAGCTTTCAGCTTTCTTTTTGCTGCAACAAGAAAGCAACTTGTTGAGGAATCTGCTTAAAAGCTCTCAGGCTCACGTTTAAAAGCCGCGGAAAATTAACGGGAATATAAAGAAAAAACTGTATAGGAATCGTAAGGTCAAAGACGAATTGAGAAGAATATCGCTGATTTTTTATTTACTTGGTTAATACGGGTTAACCAGTCATCTTATCGAGAAAACTGAAACATGAAATAGCGATAATCTGTTTTGCGCGACGAAAAAATATTTAAAATAAGCTTACTTATTTTTATGAACATACTTATTTCTAGAGTATGTATATCTAAAATGAATGTGTGTGAGTTAAATTAAGGGAATTATTAGACGATTAAATTGATTTCTACAACCATTGAATACTATACATATATCTGAAAAATACATTTTTCCCTTTGTAAACTTATAAGTTATCTTTTACACATTTTAGTTCGTTGTATGATACCGGAACTGATATTATCAAACAAAATAATATTGAAAATCTTAAAAATCATCCAAATTTATTTTTATTGAATTTATTAATTTAATTAATGAAAAAATATTCCAATTCGATTAACCAATCTCAAGAGTTTTTTGAAAACAATGTATTTTTTTAATGCATTGAATATTACTGTCAAGACATTGGTATTGCATTAAAATTATGCTGAACTGAACACTCAAATCTAGGTTAAAGGTTCATTCCTCAAAATGTCAGCAAATATACAATAAAAAAAACTTAATTTCGTACCGAGAATAAATTTTTAACGGCTGATACTAACAAATTTACTGCCATGACATTTATTGCGATTTTTTATTATGATACCTTCCTTCTGTGAAAAATATTTCGGATTATGAAAATACATTTAAGGCGGGGGTGTCTTTTTGGATTTCATTATGAAATTCATTGAAATCGTAATAATATTTCGAAAATTAAAATCTCAAGCACAAAAAATCTTCCAGAGTATTTGAAAAATATATGAAGTCGAGTTAACCTTTGCACTCGAGCACTTTTTCGTATGTGCCTACCAGCAACTCGACGCGTTTTTTTGCGAAAATCATATTCGCTACATGAATCAAAGTAATAAAAAAAATATATATAAAATTAAAAAAATATATATTTTTTTCTGTAAAATAGATATATATTGGATATAATGTACATATTTTTATTTGATTTGGAATTCTTCATTTTATGGTATTTCACAAAGCAACGCTCACATGTAATCCTGGCTTATTTACGCAGGTCTCGCAAAACAGCCGTATTTCCGATCTCCCGCCAGAAATGTTTATATTTGAACATACTGCACAGCCCTTCTTAGTTCCTGAACGTAATCTATGTAATTTATCTGCAAGACGATCTTCTGTAGGAACAGTTGAAGTAAGCACTCGGGATCCACCATGCATTTCGATGACAACACTTATTGATATTACGCAAGCCGACTATGTTTGGCTATGTTTTTTTTTATCAGAAAATGACTCCCTAATGATCTGTTATTGTGATCTAGTTGATATCGACCGATAAAAAATCCTAAAAGTAAACAAAAAATGACTTTATAAACATGCCGCCACTGCGGCGGCATCCGAGTAATACGATAAACTTACAATGCCGCCTCTATAGCGGCATTCGAGTGCAAAGGGTTAATACTTGAAATCACTAGATTCCATACGAAAAAAAAACATCGAATTGATGCGGTGCGATAAAGTTTAACTCAAGTGTCAAAATATTACTTTCAATTATAAAGAAAATGGATGGATATTTAATGAATAGTGGTTGAGATCAAAAAATAACTTACTGAATGTATAACGTATAATAAATGAAACCAGCGTTCGATAGTGAATGAACTTATATTCAATGATTTTTCAATTGAAGCGTATCACAATCAAGTATAATGATAAAAACAACAATTTACAAATAGATTCTTTAAACGAAAAAAATCATTTACTTTAGATTTGGTGGGTTAATACGACATGAAAATGCTTTTATTAACATTTTTTTTATACGGTAATATAAGTACCTAAGACTGTAAGAAGGGAATGATTACGCAGAAACCTTGTAAGGAGGCTTCCCAAATCATAGCAAAGCTACCGATCGTATTTTTTTAAAAATCTGGCCGTAATTTATAATGATCTCTAGAAAGCGAGTAACACTATACTGTATTCATTTAAAATATGGAAAAAATCAATTTAGAAAAATGTGTTTTTTTTTTTTATTTTAAGCATTGATGATTCGATTCTGTTACGGTGAAATTATTTTTGGCCTCATATTATGTTACAATCCATTTGATTGGGTTTGCATAAAAAATGAAAGTATATTTTACAAAATATTAAAAATAAAATAATATCTCAGTATGAAACATGATAAATAATCTTCCGTGAAAAAATAAAAAGTTATCACACAAAAATAAAACAAAGATCAATTTTTATCGAAAACAAAACGAAATCTATATTAAAATTGTATGCAAATAAACATTCAATTATATATTTTTCGATTTTTTCTTATACACATAAAACAGTATCACCTCAAGTTACGCGACAAAAAGTTCCATGATATATTGCCAAAAATGAAGAATGAATATGTAGCGTGTCATGTGCAAAACATAAAAAAAAGATTTTCTTACCGAATACTGCACTAAACGAGGATTTAGAATATACAATGTACAATACATATATATGTTATAACCGACGAAGCTACTAACAACTTTTAAAAAAAATGTAAAGATATTAGAATTGCCCAAGGTACGAAATACTGCAAATAAAAAATACAACACATCATAACATTATGTCTTACAAGCTGTTATTCCATAAACGCTTTGTAGTTCATTATGGCCGGATTTCAATTAATATTAGTCATCCCGTTACATGACTGTCTCGAACACACGTGTTTTAAATAATTTAACGCGAAAAATAATAACTTGAAAAAAACACAGGCATTCTCAACACAAATGGGCAATGCCGGCTACTTGGCGCAATGCCAAAAAGCCGCGAGACCGTAATCTATTTGTAAAAATAAATTTACACGCTTGAGTACGAGGATAAATCATTTTTTTTTTCATCGTGTCGGAAGACAAAGTGGAATTCAAAAATTTTCAAACAAAATTAATCAATCAGATTGCTGTTTATTTTTTTTTATTCGCCACTACTGCAAAATCAATTTTAAAAGATGGGAGACTTTGGAATCTTAAGTGATTTAATAATGACTGCAATCTAGTTTTGCCAGTCAATTGGTCTTTAACTTGAATATAATACGCTTTTAAAATGATTATTTAATTTTATTTAATAAAAGGAAATGTTGGATATACATACATAAAATATAAAGATATAAGTAGTCTGTAAGCCCTGTAAGATTGGCGACCACTGATTTCTACAACTAAATTTTACTAAATATAAAAATACCGCCAACTTTTTTTTTAGTTCTAGAATGTTCGTTCATATTAGCTTTAATTGAAAAATAAATGTTACTAACGTAATTTCTTTATACAATTTATTATGAGCCATATTATAATTGCAGTTGAATGCCTACTCATAATACCAACTAGAAAACCGCTTCGAAAATTACTTGAGAATCGCTGGTCGCTGAATCGATCCAGCCTCCTATATTACATGCATGAAATAAACGAGCAAAATTCAGTATGAAAAAGCGACCGCCCTCCCTGGGACTGTAAACATTTAGCAACGCGGGATCCCCATAAATTGCACTCAAAACGTGTAAGTCCCCTCATGCTAAGTTTACGATATGATCCGCTCACATATGAAAAGCCATCAAATAAATAACATTCCATACTGATACTAGAGGATTCAAAGTGGAAGGGGTTTTTGGTTTGTATAAAAACACCGATAACGGGTAGTTATGCGTCCGAATTATCCAATTATAAGAATGTTTAGAAAAGGGCGGGTTTCTATACATATAGTTCCAACAAAAAAATAATCATTTCTGGTTCCATGTGACCACATATTCATAAAATATAGATAGACTATAGATTCTCACGCTAATGTGACCCATGGCCCCCTTCAGACACAAATTCCATAAGGTGCCCCTAGAAATTTACCCTTTTAAAATAAATAAAACAGAAAAATGTAGTGAAATTATATTTTAAATGCTTACTTATAATGTTATATACGTACTAATGTATTATATTGTAGATACGCCGATACTTAAATGGTAGATTAATTATACTTATTAAATAATCCTAATGAGAAAGACGAACCTGACGTATGTTACCAATATTTTCATATTGGTACATTGGTTTTTTTTCACCGAGAAATATTCTTTTAAGGTTATAAATATTAGCTCCTCGTGACCGCCTTTTTGCTTCCCACTCCCCTGCTCACTAAAGGGCCCCTCAGTTATGTCCAGAGTCCCACTTTAAAATAGCTGACCTATAATCCAGGTGTTGATTACTTACGTTCAAAGTATGCGACAGTTAACTCTGAATTTACATCCAGAAGAGACGTTCATACAAGGACTAGATGCGAAAAATACACTTACCTGAAATCAACAGGAAAAAAACTTAATTAAAAAAAAATCTTTGATAATCACAAATTGTGTATTCATAACAAAAATAAATTCGGAGAATTTCTCTCATTGGCATAGATATATCAGGAGTATCAGGACAGATTAAGCTGAGAAAGAAGTGAAAATTGAATACCAGATCTTTAATGGAAATAGTTCATAATAAAGAAAACTATATAAAAACAACACAGAAAGACAAAATAATAGAAACCGTTATATTTATAAGCCTGCGTCAATAAATGATAAAATTCAATGTAAGTACGTATTTCATTGAATGCTCTGCGGCAAGCATCTAAGATCCTAATGAAATCATGAATAGCGACAATTACTCAATATAAGACATTGTGATACACCGCAGCAGGTAAGTATTATAGAAAGCAGTAAATAATAATGTCGGCACCCTTCGTCATTCTTCAGCAGGTGTCAGGGCTTATCCGACAAAGCCCTTTAACGGGGTAAGAGGAGAGCATGTAGTTTGTCAACGTGCAAGAGAAATAATTCGCGGGTGATTTGTGGCAGCGTTCCCTCCTCGCGAAATAAATAACGTAACAAGGAGCTTTGAAAATTGTCACGCGAAACAATATACAGCGGTGCGATGTCTTGTTGATTTTATATTAGCGACTACATTTTTGCGTTTTATATTTTGACACTCTGCACATTCCTCAATAAGAGAATGAATAACGGGCTTTTTTGTGTTCGTAAAGAAAATGTTATTTAATAGTGTTATTTTTTAGAGTTAATGCAAAATTTATGAAAAACAAATCATCGCCGAATATTTTTCTAAACACACACATTTTGTATGTTTACATTTAAACATGAAGACTCTTCTGATAATATTATGAATCATATTTTACCGTATTTTGTATCAATGTCGATATTTAGATTTTGTTTCGAAGTTGAGAATTCAGATTGGGATCCCGAAAATAAAATTCACATCATACTAACTTCATTATCTAATAAAAAGATAAATAATTACACGATAAAAAATAGCAATTTATTTTAGTTCCATAAAATTTTATAGAACTTAAATGCATTGCTATTTTTTCACCGTGTTATAATGGAGTTTTACCAAATAATTGCCGATTCAATCAATAAAGATAAATAATTGACGATGGCATTTACTTCATAAATATGATTTATAAAAGTCAAAAAATATCACTTGTCATTATTCGAGAAAGACTCATTAATATAAGACACGTTATTATTATAATTATTGTACAAAGCTTTAAAATAATAACTACTGAATACAATAAGGAATTTGAATTGTTAAAACTTTGCACAATTACACATGTTTTCTCACTAACGACTCGGGTATCGCCTTTCGGCATTTTCAGGCATTCCATCACACGGATGCAACTGAAACTGACAGTTCAAAGTTTTAGCAATTCAAATTTGATATTGAAATTACATCAAGCACCTTCAGTCGATATTATAAATTTTATCAATAGGGATTTTTCATCAAACGCGTGAAAGTTAGCCGTGGTTCTTTCGTTATTTTTTAATACGTACTTATTACATAATATATTATACTGATTGTAAGTACATCATCATTGTATTATGATTATCAACTTCTTGGTGGGAAAGGGATTACTATGTATAATAAGATATGAAGTATTTACTCAAAACATATTTCCACTAACAAAAGCAATCAACAGAATGCTAGACTTTAAGTTGCCTCTATACGATTATTCTGTGAAAAGTTAAGCGGAAGATTACTCACTACTAGTTACACATTAAAACGAGTTACTAGTAATACCAAAGACAACTTAAAACATTCGAGTGTGATTTAATCAATAGACTACTCTAAGGCCAAGTGTTTCTTCCGATAGTGATTTTACGTAACCATGTTTATCCAGGATAACATTTTCCGAAAATATGATTCAATATAAGTAATTAAAGTCAAAATAATCAATAACTGTGCTGAATTTTGAACCTTACAATAGTTGAATTATTTAATAGGCAATGTTGGAATATTTGATATTCTATTAATCATTTACTTTCAAAATATATTGATCACCTCATCCATTACGTTGAGTATTCGAGCTTACAATTGCTTGCATTGAGGCCAACATATTTCTAGCTCAGGTCCTTATTTTAAATGAATTATACATCGCAAGCAAAAATAATTAATAAATACATATGGAATTAATCTTAAGCGCTTTAGATTAGCGATTTATATAATGTCAATAACATCATATGGAAGCGTAGAATTCTAATATTTTATTTAACACATTCCCCATCTTCACAATTCAGCGAGTGTATCAACATTGTTAACTAATAGGCGATCCCATTAAAATCTTAAGCAGTAAGCATCAGCATTTAACTAATCAGCATTTTACACAAATATCCGCGTGCTTTGGAAACATTTCCAGATCACACAAACTAGGGACACTAAGTCAAAAGTTGCGTCATCAACTGTCTGAAATAATTCAGTTACAGTGGATGGTACCGACACGTACAAAGGGAGATTGACTCTAAAATCATTACGGCAATGAATACATCTCATTCATCTTTGCAGAAACTTGGCTCACCTGTGCCGAACTAATGGATTTTGCGATCGCCATAAAGTAGTCATAAATTATTTGTGATAATGTGACAAATGTACTAATAAAACACACACACACCGCAACTCATTCATTAAATACGTAACTCTTTTAAGAAAACATTTTTTTCTTATTTTTTTTAATCATTGGATTTTCTTGTCAAAACTAAAATTGAACTTTTTTAGCTCAATCAGAGTTATTATCTGTTATTATATCAACAACAAAAAAAATTGTAATTGAAATTTAAAAACATAAATTTTTAAAATAATTGAATATAAAGAATTTTGTGTATATTTAATGAGTTAAACAATTTCGGCAAAATTGACTAAGCTAATAGCCGTCATATATACAAGAAACGATTAACCACGACACATAAAAAAATTAACGCTTCTTCAACAAGAATCGTAAATAGCCGGGGCACCTGCAATGACACACAAAAAGATTGAGAAGATTAAAATAGACGGTGCAGTGACGGCATTCGGGGCGCGAATCCTCTGCTCGATAAACAACGCAGGGCATAGATCACGCATGTGTCACATAAATCAGCCAAGCCGGTGCACTCGAAACTCTAAAAAGGCGCGCTGGAACATACGTCGAAGCTTTACAGAGGAAACTGTAATACACTTTCAGGATGTAACAGGTAAATAAATATGTCGGCTGCTTTTCCGTAGACCAATATATATTTCAATGTCCGTGTACAAAAATACACTGTCAAGAAAAACCGAGTGATTAAACAGTCGGGATAGATTGTCAACATTGAGTAAACTTACCTTAGAGACTTTGATTATAATAATTCGATATCTTCAAGATATATAGATTTCACTTTCAATAAATAAGCTTTTTAGCCCTTTGAGGAGTATGGCCGTACATGTACGTCCAAATATTGAGATGCCTTTTATCATTTGCAAGTTCCGTATTTTTTGTTGAATAATTATAATTTCTTCAGATATTCATGCTGCATATATCTGTCAACAATTTTAAGCAGTCGGGCTTACATTTTTTATTTGTTTCAAATTAATAAAAGAATTTTACGAAAAAAAAAATCAAAGAAATAACACTTTTATGTATCATAAAATTTAATGTCTGTTCAACCGGTTTCTTGTCAGTGTCAATATCGAACTGTGTTTACTCAGACTGCAATTATTTTTTTAGGCGAAACTAAAGAAATTGTTTCTATAAAATTCATAGTGAATAAATTTATTTACATTTATTACTGTGCATTTCCCAATTGTACAATTTTATTTACTACGTGATATAATAATAAATATTCTTTCTTAATTGAACCACAAAAAAAACACATAATTTTATATGAAGTGTAAAAATAATATTTAAAATAAACCAAAAAACTTATTTCGTAAAAGAATAACTCACTACTCGACGGGTTAATTCAAAAATAATAGATTAAGATTACGAAATAAATCAATGTGCACTACTTATAAAATCGATTCATATTATAATACACTAATAAATATGAAACTTAGAAATAGAATAGCTATATTACGACCCTAATTGACGTGAGTATTTATTATGTTATTTTCATTTTCATCTGTTTTTGTAATAACAGCTTTGATATTTCTGTCCAGTTTTTCAATTTAACTTCTAAAAGAAAACAAAAAAAATAGTTAGCGAGTTGTTTTTACATACTCCCTTCACACCACGTATATTTAAGTCGTTATTTTTAACTTTAAATATGATAAATAAACATATTTGCATTGCTACTGTTACATCAATAATACTGGCATCAAAGATAGAGAAGACCACTATGATTAAATGATCTGTCAAGACTTGGGAGTGAATGGGTGGAAGTTAATCATAATCTTGTAGACCAAAGAAGAGAGCCAGCTACGTTTTTGTTTATTTTACAAGATAAACAAATAAACTCTGTATTAATGTATTATTCAATGAAGTCTTCATCAAACTTTTTAGGTGAGTTCTACACAAAATGTTTAGAATTCTCGAAGAACATAATATTTGATTGAATTAAACAAATATTAAAAGGAACGCGTACGTCGACGACTAGGTACGAATATATTTTATTTTTATTTAAATGACTTTACAAATTTAAATGACAAAATATTGATTGAATCGGCATTTACTTGGTAGAACTATATTGCAGTAAGGTGAAAAATAGAAATGGATTTTAGCTGTCAACTATATACCATATACATTCTATAAAACTAAAATACGTTGCTTTTTTCACCGTTTGTAGAAATGCAGAGATGTGACAGTTGGCTTAGTATTTTTTTAACTTAAGACATCACATTTATCACTGAATTATTAATAGTGCAAATCGTGTTAGAAGAATCGACTATGAAGTTTTTCGTTTCGCAAACAGAAATACCTAATATTAAACAGCCCGCTATTTTAAATGATTTCATTTCAAAAACTATTCAATATTTGTGTATATTTCTATGAAATAATACAATCTTACAGACTAGCATATTGATTAAACTTTTACTATTATGTATTAATAACCTTTTACAAGACATTATTGATCGAAATCAAGGTTCATTACGTCGCCGGTGGCATCAACAGCGAATCTAAAACCATAGTCGAGATGTGATCTATCAAACCAGCGAGTGCATCAATCTAGCCGCCAAAAAAGTGCAAGAAGTGCCAATGAAACCAAAAGCTCTCTAGAGAGTGACGTGGGGCTAGCATATCCACTCTATATACTACGGGGTAAAATACAGTTTACTGCCAATCTAAAATGCAACAAACAGTGAGATTCACCAAAGGAAAAAGCAATGGCGGCATTTTTTTATAGCAATGAAAAAGTAGTAGTTTTGTCTTACCAATAACATTTATGATACTAACAATTTATCAATCGAAATAGATTCATATGAAATAATATATATTGACCCGCAATAAACACACATTATAGGGAATTGTAACGTAATAATTTTTTCGCAGCACGTTGAAAATTCCTTGTTAATTTTCTTATTATATTTATGTGTGAGATTAGAGAGTGATATAACATTTATTATAAAATTAGCGTAGAGATACCGAAGCATTAGATATTTCAACAAATTGAATTTTCTCTAGATTTATAAAACGATGAGCCTGCAGTGAAATCAAATTACTTAGATGCGCATAGATTCATTAAATACAAAATATTTGCCGTATGTCACGAGTTTCTGCCTTTATTGAACTCATATCTATAATATCTGGTGATCAATCAAGCCACAGGCGTGGGGCGTGAAGCGAAACGGCCACGCTGCAATGTGTCAAAATACCCAAAGCTTCCCAGCGATCATTGTTGTGAGTCCAGAGGTGAAAGACGTTACGTATATAAACGAGAATGTCATTGTGCTTCTCTCTGGTTACATATAATATACATATAAAAAATATCTTGCTAATAATATGATAATTTATTTTCCCTAAAAGTATGAAAATCTTAGAAACAATGAACATGTTTTAAAATAGATTTCAGTGTTAGTATTTCTCTATTAAAAACTATCTATGGCGATTGGAGGAATATGATTAATTCTACAAATAACTCCAAATTCTATCAAACACAACGCTAATCTACGATTTATTTAAGATTAAGTTCATGGAAAAATTTAATGTACCAGCCGTCCGAATGAAATACGTATAAAGGATAAATTACAGTTTCAACTTGTGAAATAACAAAGTAGATACACAGAGATTTACAATAAACTTAAATTAGACACGATTTACATTATAAAAGTCCTTCAGTTTCTGCCATATTATTGGATTGTATGCGTAACTGTATGTATCATGTCTGAAAATAAATAAATTAAAAACTTGACGGTGCAATTAAGTTTCCATTTCCACTGCCACAGAAAATTTTCTCAAATTCTTATATATTAAAAATCTGTTTGACTAAACTTGATGATTTAATTTTATAATGCAGGTGAGACATCGTTTAAGCGAAATTAAAATGAAGTCGCTTGTGCTTTTAGATGTTGCGAAACGGAATTCAAAAGAAAATATTGCAACGTCGTCTAAAATGTGTCAACTTAAAAATACAACCACCGACATTTCGTGGGTGTTTCAGGTGGGTTATAGGATGGAGTGACGGTTCTAAGTATAATTAATATTAAATATAATTATTACAAATATTAAAAAAATATTTTATAGAACGGCTCGGTGTCGTTGTCATTATACGATATATATATTGTTTCAATCAGCGACCGTTAAGAGATAAAAATGTCACACACGATTGATAAACATATCAAAAACACTGCCATTAAATACGGGGATGAAGATACTAAGTTAACTGCATTCCACATGAATTAATTTTAATGAAACCGACAAAATTTCAATTCAAACAAACCAAAAATGTTTTCTATACAAAGGAAAAAGTTTCGTATGATTTGTTTGTGAAACAATGAACTCCGATAACATATTGATTTAGGAGTACAGTAAAACCCCCATTTACACTCAAGTCGGAACAGTACTGTAATTGGAGGAATGAATCTCATACAAAATTATGGATTTTGTTTTTTCCCGTGAAATATGCAAAACTAAAATTATTCTTAAAATGCACAGCGCTCGCAAAATCTAGCACATATACAGTCGCCCGGCTGTGCGTGTATAGCCTGGCACGCGTTAACGGCCATCTGGCTTTGTGTGTACAACTAAGCGATCGTGCAATTGGGGGATTGGCGGCGAATATTTCAAGCCAGCACTTAATTCGGATTAGTGTAATTGGGCATTCCACTGTACATGCAGTACTGGCTTTGATCAAGTGTCCAAGTAAGTCAAATAAATTCACACTTAGCGTGTAATATGATATCAATATTCTCATCAAGGCATATATCCAGGATTGGTTCATGATTCTCAAAAAAAACTATACAAGAAAGAATTATTTGAAAAAAGGCTAACAAGTTTTAGCCTAAAATATGTTCTATGCTCTTTCGCTACGAGCCTGCGCTCGACGCCTATGTCTTATACTATATATCGTTTCGTTTAGAGTAATTATGTCGCTGTTATTTTCAACGAACCAAATATAAAATACGATCAAAATTCAATGTTTTTTAATACAAACATTTTATTTTAATATATTCATAAAATGTTGACAAGATCAATCATTTTTGTTTTAATGACGACTTTAATTCGATTTCGATCAATTTCGTTTTTTGGTGCTAACCACCATTCACGCGTTGTCCTAATAATTTTATGTAAAATTTTTAATAATAGTGAGATTGATAAGCTATGGAAAGTATTATTGAAAAAACTATTCCAATTTATTTATTGCATTAAAATATTTCATGGTCAAATTTGAGGTGGGTAATATTGCTGCCAGTCCGCCCAACTCTGTGCGATAATTATTCAAGCGCAAACATCTCCACTTCCCAGCGGAGCAACAGAATTAATAACTCGCATAAAACTAAATACAAGGTATCGAAAATAGACAAGGAATAGATGAACTGGGATGCATTCCAAGAAAGTGGCACCGATGCACAAAGGCCTGTCATCCACTCAATTTATGTGTAGGAATTAATTTTCATTTTGGCTACAGTCTTCGGTTAGTTTCACGCATGTGTGCACAGTCATAAGATGCGACTTTTTTATACTGCATTACTACTGCACAGCAAAAAAATGTGAATGACAGTCCAGGGTTATGTTAATTCTGATCGCTTTGATTTTTATATGTAAAGAAAAAACTCAGTACTTCAAAGAGGATATCAGGATTGCGATTCGGTGTTCAGTCGAATGCACGAGTAAATTACTCCGGTACAAATTATGTTGCGTAAGAAAGCATTCAGATATCAAGGTAACCCAACACTTCTAATTTTCTTCGTCCGGAATAACGCATACACATTAAGATGTATACTATCACCCTGAAACATCATACAGACAAATCGATTGAGCCTCAATCATAAAAAACCTTTACGATACAGAGTGCTGGAATTTCCATTGAAAAAATACACACTTCCACATGCTTTGTCACTCATGGTGCGGGTTTCGCCTTTGGGCGTCTTATAGAATTTTATCACACGTCTGCAATATAACTAAATACGATACCATATGACGTAAATGTTAGATGGCATCGTTTATATACGGTAGCAATTTTAAAACAAAAAATACAGAATGTTTCAACAATCAAAACTTAAAAAATATATTGCGAGAACTGCTTGTTACATCTGAGCTCAATCTCTCTTTCGAAGAAGCTATGGATATAAGCATACGACTACGACAAGACGAGTGGTTAGCTAATAGCCTTAACTACTCCACATTTTCAGAATGTTACAAAAATCAACCACGAGCCCAACAGTAATAAACACTGCAATAATATAATGAAAATAACCACTTCACAGTCGTGGTTGACCAAGTTAGAAACAAAATCAATATACTTTAGCATACAAAACGTTGATGACTTATCAGATATACAATGAAACAATAAATTAATCAAGTCCAAATGTTCCTATATGTTGCTTTTTCACTTATACATCACAAATGCATAAGAAAATCCAGCACTACATACTACTTATCGTGAGTTTATACAACCAAATTTTGACTTTAAAAATATAAATTATTTTATATTAAAAAAAAAAAAAAACGATTGACCGAAACTAGCAACATTTTGAAATGTACTTACTTTTCGACAAAAATATTAATCCCTAATGCTATTATTACCCTATAAAATAAACCGACCGCTAAACGTCGGATCGTTTGGAAAAACGGTAACGGAAACCTTTAAAGTATAATATAATGGCTTCCAGATGCATGTTCATTTTTCCAACAAATAACTTTCGTATATTTTTTATTGTTTTTTCGAATAACAATCCTCGCGTGACCAACAATAACACGTAACACAATAACAACTGGATAGCGTAATTTGAAAACCCGAGCTCTGGTATCCAAAAAATGATTTAGTTAATAAAATTAAACTTCCTTTTGACATAACTATCATTTCAAATGCTCATATATATTCAATAGAAATGCATTATCCTGTACCAATTGAAATTGAAAATTAAAATGAAAATAAATATTATTTCAAGTGATTTATGAGATGCCAGTTGAAATAACTGTTCGGCAGATCAAAATATTCCTTACATATTCAACAATTGACTCTGTGGACGGTTACATAATTATTATTATTTTTTTAAATTTTATTTAAGACACATGTGTACTTAAATTATAATTGTAAAATGACAGTAGCTGTGAAACCATCTGATAATATGATCATTATGTTTATTTGTATAATACATTTGATAAAAATTATTGAATTTATTGAAATTAACTTTAGAATGAATATTCAATTAAGATTTGCTATATAAAAATATGCTAAAATTATGTCGATTTATTATGTACTTCTCCAATTAGAATTAATTATACAGAGTACAAAATAAGTGCGGTATACAATATTATAACAATATTACTATATGTATACAAAATCAATGATTTTTGTAATATATAGTTTTTACGATATTTTGTTTATTTTTGTTTGCATGTTCTTTAAAATTAAAGTAAATATTTTAAGCCAATCGACCCAAGGATAGATGAGATTATTACATAACCCTAAAATAAAACCTTATCCAAGGATTGGATGAAACAGTTGCTGATTTGATTGGAGTACAGTTTCTTTTTGTTTGCAGCGGAAAAAGTTTGTGAATTGTACAATTTCTTTTATTTGTACCTATCGCCTGATTGCAGCGCGCTCATGCAACGTTGTTCACAACTATTAGATGTAATACGGATTGGAAATCTTCTGTTTTTTTTTTTCAATAGTAACTTAAGAATTGTCTCTTGATTCGATCTCACATAGTTACCAAATACAAGCTACAATTACTTTGGTAATTGGTTAGGTAATAAATACTTGCGATATTGATGGGACTGTTAATTTTGTAAATAAATAAATCAACTAACGAAGAGGAATAAGGTTACGGCTAAATTGAACGACATTTTAAAATCCGTCATGACAACATTCGTTCACGAAATTTTAATCACAATACGTTTAAATTGTCAGCATATTAATCACCTTATCAATAAGAATAAATATTCAGAATGACATCGAGGTAAAACGTGCTTTCCAATTTTAACTAAAACGAAATATTATTTACATATAGTGCGAGTTTTCAATTCAAGTCAAAAAATGCTGTATCAATATCCTTCAATTATTTTTATCGTTTTTTTTTAATTACTAATAATAATACGAAACGCAGTAGTATTTTTAAGCCGACCACTAACAAATAATGCCACTCTTCGGCGTCAAATAAAATAACAAGATTTAAAAAGCTCCGAGTGTAAGAGTGCGTGCCTAGAAAGCATCAGTGAAAGCTTTATCTAATGCAAAACTTAACTATTAGATGGAGTGTTTTTTACAAAGTCTCAGTTCAAATACGAATAATGAAAACGTGTATTCATAAAATCATTTCCCTGGCTGAACTTTGCTCTTTCTATGGGAAATTATAACACACTGCGAACTGGTTTTAGTGAAATAAATTTACTTCCAAAACAAAACATTTTTTAAGATACGCCTGCTCGGATATATAGCATACTGAATTGTTAATGCCGGTTTTTATAGCATTGCAGGACGAGCTTAACTTATCGAGATGGAAGTGTAGATAAAATTATTTTTCTAAATTATTTAAATTATTTTTTCTTGATTGATTTTGTAAATAATTCTCACTGGCTAAGTACAGTACCATGGGTAACGTGTTTAAATAAAAAAAAAATTAGCATTGCACGATAACAATACATTAATATTTTTTCTTTGAACAATTTTATTTACTTTTTTCGTTATTTCATTTTTATAAAAAATTTGCAATCCCTAATCTGTAATCTTATTTTTTCATAATATAAAGCACAGAAGAAAAATACTGGATAAAAATTGAATGGCATATAAGTTTAAGAATCGTATCGCAGTATCAAATATTTTTTTTGAAGAGTGTTGAGATGCCAGATATTTGACAGGAAGTAATAGTACGTCAGGCAGTAAAACGCTTGTTTGAATTGTAGAATAGAAAAATAAAAAAAGTTATGACAGAGTTTGCAAGCCAATCGCTTTATTTTATTATTGCTCCACATATTCATAGTTATTAAAAGATGCTGATCGTTATGTCACAACTTTAAAGAATAGTGGCCAACATGTATTACATAAAAACATACAATTTAATGGCTCTCTATAACCCCATGACTAAAAACCTTTATACGTAGTTTTGAAGTCACTGGCTGTGCAAGAATGAGTTAAATAGTTATGGAATAAGTGCGGCACGGTGTGAACAGGGCGAAAGGGGATGGCGTAACGTTTAGTAGCCGGTCACGCGCCGATTTTCGGCGAACGCTTTCACACGAATAGCATTTCCAATTTGGCGGGACATTTCAATTGAAACATTTCCCGAAGAGATCGTGATGTCACAAGTTATAGTCATTTTGAATAGTCTTATTGAAATTTGAGGATGCGAAGGATAATCTGCGATCTCCTAATAACTGAGGGCACCGCGGATTTGCTCCAAAAGACGATCCCATGAGTTCGCACACGTTCTCGTCTTCGTTCAATAATATAAGTGATATTTCACTATTAAATTAAATTTTAAATCTTTGTTATTCTTATAGTAGTGGAACAAAATATGATGTGTGGTTGACTTGAATGAGAAAAAATATAATACATTTTACATTTCAAATATTTTTCAATTTCAAATGTGACATTTCATTTTGCGTAACTGCGAAATCGATCAGGAAATTTTTACTTCTTGAGTACGTCCGTAAGTATGGTTTAAGTGCGCATAAATAATATAATATATATTTTAAAGGTCTCCCGTAACTTCTGTATAACAAAACAGGCAGAGAAAAGCGAGATAAAAAAAATACTCCAAAAGTTTCTCGAATATATTTTGCTGTCTGAAAACACAACTTTTTGTTATATAATAATACAAGTAAAACTTCTTCGTAACAAGCTGAAGCTATCCCTAAAGGTACAAACCTTAAACAACATGGCAAACGCTTGTTGAACCTTAAAACTGTATTAAAAGAATTCAACGCCAAAAAATATCTTCACGGTAGATAATAAATTGAAGGACTTCTTACTAAGCATACTTAAAAAAACATTTTATATTAGGTATTTTCTCTCATTTTGCAGACTTCAAAATACGCCAGTTGAATTTAATTATGTCATTCATTACCGGAAGCTATTGCGTCACTACTTTGGTTTGGATCAACAAAATGACTAAATAACTAAGAGCGTACACTTTTTCTATGTTGTGATTTATAATTACCCATGACTGATAATTTTAGTTTATTTCGTGATGGTAGTAGTATAGTTGAGAATCTTTGATTTAAATACATTTAGAAAAACTTCATCGTGATTCGGCACCTCTCGGGAAATCCTAAACATGTTCCACTTATACAAAGGATTATTTTTCTGCAGCTTCAGGCATACGCTTGCAAACGGCATATTTTTCCTTTCTATTTATTTTTTTCCGCAACGTTTTCGGTACACTTAGTACATGGTGACTTAAAAAATCAAGCACCTAAGAAAAATGTTTTAGAAAAAAAACTTAAAATTTTTACTAAAATAAGTTCCAGGTAATTTATTTTTATAAGTATTTAGTAATAAATATTTTAATAAGTAATTCTTTAGGAGCAACTTGCGCTTTATGTTTACCTTTAAAAAAATTTGCATTATATTAGGTTTCAGACTACACGATTTATTTAAAGAAATAAATCTGACAAAATCGAAGCGAGGCGCAATATAAATGAAAATGCATCGCATTGTAACTCACTGTGAACCAAACAGGGTAGGCCAGGGGACGTTAGCTATTATGAGATAAATAATGAGCCAATAAATAATACGGCGTCCAATGAAGCTTTCTTTGTGAAAGGCTCATTGCGACACACTTTGATTACAAAGTTGCATTTTCAGGAATGAACGGAACACATCTTACATGAATATAATATGGACAGTGTTCAAAACTCTGGAGAGTGATAAAATATATACTATGGCTGAATTAATATAACAATATCTCCTTTATTGTGTTATCTTTCACTTCTTGGTGGAAAGGCGTTACTTCATAAATATGTTGTCGAAATAGTACTAAAAGACGTGTTTTATTATAAAGATGTTAAGGATTCATTAATAACACAAGAGCCGAATAGCCCTTATATTTTTGGGGCGACGATATTGACAAGTTTTACTAATGGATAGAAGAGTATGCTGACTCGAGAAACAAATGAGCATAATATTGATTGAATTGGCATTCACTTGGTAGAACTCCATTATAACACGGTGAAAAAATAGCAATGTATTTTAGTTCTACAAAATTATTTTTAACAAATATAGTTGATAGCTATTTCGGCTCACGCCATCGTCAGAACTATGCTTAAACTAACATTTTGAGCATAATGTACGATTGTTTCACTTTGGCATTGGCAATTTTCTATGTGGTCAGTTATTATATAATACATGTAAAAGTATAAGGGTGAAATATTTTTTCATGAATTACCAAACTCGTGGTAGGTTTGTACTCAACTTCAGGAGAAAAAATATTTATAAAGAAATTGTCCATAAAAATGAATTTAATTAAAATATTATCTCATGTCGATAAAGTCTGCTATTTTTCGTTTTAAGTCGAGGGAGACGGGCAAGTAATCCATAAACCTTCGGGAAATACTATATAGGTGACAGTAAACGATCTGGCCTCAATTACACAAGGACATATCAAAGATCAGTGGGGGTGAACATTTTTACATTCGTATGTCTAAAATCTCTCTAACTTAACAAAAATAACATTAAATTTGAATTGTTAAAACTTTGCATGATTCAAATTTGATATTGAAATTCCATCAAGCACCCTCAGTCGATATCATAAATTAAAAATAACATTCTTAGAATCATGCTTGATTAGTAACAATTTTCAAATATTTTTTAGTCGTTTTACGCATGGACAAACTTATTATAAACCACAGAGAATTTGAATGCGGCTTCGATTAACAATATATTTTCTCTACATTGCTCTCATCATCACTCGAAATTATCCAAATAGAAAGTAACTTGTGAAACGATGTCTCATATTCCTAGATCGTTTAATGGCTGTTCTTTTATATTTTACTTTTATTGATTGAAATGGCATTAACTTGGTCCATTATAATACGGTGAAAAAATAGCAATTTATTTTAGTTCTGCAAACTTTTTTATAAGATATAGTTGATAGCTATTTCGGCTCAGGCCATCGTCAGAACTATGCTTAAACGAAAATTTGATAATCTATATATAGCTGTGTAGAAAAGGTACACAATAAATCTTCACTCCTGTTTTAACGACTTAGCTTATTTCTTGCTAGCAATAAAACTACAAATTTGTAAAATTGTAAATGAAACTAAAAAGGCGGTTATATCAATAAGCTTACATAAAATGCACGAAAATGGTTTATTGGATGGGGATGGTTCATTACTTTTACAAATTAAGTTTTATGTTTGCTTACATAATTTTCCTTTTTTAAGACTTCGTTTAAGCTGACTTTCACAGCAGGGCACGTGTGCCTTAAGTTACTCAGCCCTGCCGTGGGCTGTAGATAGCAGGTCGACAGGAAATAGGACAAAGAGATTGATGACGCTGATGAATGAAATCGATTTTGAGAGTGCGGAGGAGAAAAGTAATCAAACCTCGGCCATTTGCAACGGGTAAAAATTTGACAGCAAGTATTCACACGAAAAGAACTAATTCACCCCAATTTTTCACTCGCTGAAATTCAATGAAACATTAAGTTTTTAACAATTATACGGCAGACAGATTATTTGAATCAGTTTATCGAGAGTCATTTACATATTTACAATTGTAATTGTGAGTCAATAGATTAAAAAACTTACAAAAAATCCAGCATATTTTTTTAAGTATAACGTAAAAAACATAAGCGGTTGATTTGATTTTTTCCGATTACAAATCACTTTAGATCAGGGCTGTAAAGTCGTTAAAGAAACAAGACTCCAGCATCAACACCGACTCCGAATAAAAAAAGTTTATTTTTGTTAAGGTTTTTCCTACCTTTTCGATTTATGTGCATTCAATTAAAGATCAACCCACCGAATCCGGCAAATTGTTCATTGAAATCTGTAAGATGATGTATAATTCTGCTTACTTTGTAATTTAAGCATCGATGTGAACTATCATAAGAGATTGTATAAAAAAGATGCGTAAAAAATCTACATTTTATGTTAATATAAAGATTAAATTGCAATTCTTTCTTGAAATATTTATTATATCAAATAATTTCAGAAGAATAAATCTATCACATTATATCTGAAAGATCAAATTAAAACCTTATATTAAATATTTTGAAACATGTAAAATTACATTTAACTACCTAATCAGAACTTAAAAGTAATTAAAATAACATGAATAAAATTACTTATGTAATTTTATTACAGTTTTTGCTCATATCAGGCAATACAATTTTCAATATCATTTTCGATATAACCCAGAATCAAATTTGATTTATTTTATACGAATTATTTAATAAAGTGGTGTTATCGAATTTGTCTAGAAAATTCATATGCAATACATATACCTATACAGAATTTGGGAATAATAAAATCAGCGTTATACTCCCGTCACACAACCGTCGTATTGCCATGACGTTATTTATTAGATTTTTTCGCATTGAAGTCGTCACGAGATGAGCGTTAAGGCAATTTGTATACTTGGAGAATATTCGTTTTGACAAATGGATCGAGCATTCATTATTGATTTGAATCCCACTTCCTGTTTGAAAGGATGAATCCAGAGTGCATGTGAAGAGTGATTTCGAGAATAATGAACACAGTTAAAGCTTACCTACGAGCAAAATTTTGGCAATGCCGATATGATTGATTGAACATTTAAATTCTATTCTATGACACGGGTATAAATAAAACCATAAATACTAAAACAATTTATATATATACAGAAATAGAGCTACCCAAAGACGAGAATTATACGTCAAAATAATTATTAAAATAACATAATTATGAGGAAGTGATGTAAAAGTAAATTTTCAAAATTAGAATGTTCAAACGTTTCGTTTGGTTTTAAAATGCCTTTAAAATATGATAAACACGTTCATACTTAAGATGAATGAGTACGAATTTCTATTACCTCAGGATCCTATCAGTCTCTCGGCAATTGATCAGAAGCGTGAGACATAGAGCGGCGCGTAGCGTGATAAGGGTGTACCCTAGTTATTCAACTTAATCGGGCACATTGAGTGCCTGGTCCGCAAGAGTGAGTTGATAAGTCAGCTGCCAAGACATATTCTGCTAAGTCCAAGAAGTTTTAACTTGTTTGAATCGAACCATCTTTAATAAAAGTAGTACCTCATACAATAATTATTGTGGTCAAAAATTAAATAAAATTGCGGAAATAAAAAAAATATGCCATCTGCATTCAATACAATCAATTAGCTCATTCGCTGCTGCGCATTTTAAAAGATATTCGAACACCTAGACTTTAAAAAAATTATTGAATAATAGTGGTTTGAAACAATCTTATTGAGTTTGTCAGGGCAAATCAAGCAATGCAGTGACTCAAAAATTAGCGAGTACACGAAGGTTTTAACCACTGTTAATTCATATATTTTCCGGTATCAACTATCGACACAGTAAAATTAATTCTGAATACTGAATGAAATACACAAGAGGAACAAATATTTTTCTTTTCTTTTGTGTATATCAATATATTAAGTGAAAGTTAATCGCCTTGTATTTAGAAAACTTGTTTTTTGTAAAACTTGCCTCATTGTATTTGCTGGCCGTCGTGTTCTATACCGTCGTTTCCTATGAAAGTATAATATTTCATTGAATATTTAAAAAAACAACGAAAACGCTTTGCGAGAGAACACGTGTCAATTAATTGAAAAATAATAATCACACAAACATTGTCGCGGTATATAAAGAAACAATGCCATATTGAAATCTACTTTCAAGAAACTTCCCCTAGCCTCAAACGAAACAGGTCTGCCTTCCATTTTCCGAGGCACTTAGCGTCGAATAACTAATTCACGAGACCACAAAAAAGGTATCGATTTTTAAAATAGTCTGCTTTGACAAAAAATGCTACCCCAATAAATAAAAAGAATGATCGCGCCACTCAAGAAAATCGAGGTGGGGGGAGCGCCTTCCCGAAGCAAGAAAGAGGGGAACGGTTAATCAGGTTTCGCTTTTACCCTAGCCTCTACTGCTGGCGACACTGCCGGATGTGACGTCATCGGTAGGATGTTGTCATTTCCGTTTCCCGCCTAATGGCGCCCGCACTTTCGCTGCGTGAGATGCTTCTTCAGGAGCGTCTTGGAATACACATGATCGATTTGATTCTCATCGAAAGACTTTATTTGTAGAAGATACACAACGCGCTTCATAAAAGCATGTGGCATGGCGTCCAAAATTTGAGTGAATGACCGATACAATAGCATCATAATACGCGAGGAGTAATATTCGAGAAGAATTTATAGATTGATTATTTTTATTCATTAAATAAAATTATTATTTACTCATTCTACAAGAAGTGTCAAAAAATTTAGGAATTATTTTATTACAATAAAATCATTTTTTTTAATATTGAAGCCAATATAACACTCAAATCGGCAGAGATGTCGCTTATTCAATAACTCATGTTAAATTCCTAAATCAAGTATTATGCCTAATTTATATTGTATTTGATTCGGCAGATCCCAAACGAAAAGTTTTTCGGAATATATATGACTTAAAGTCTTGAAATTTTAATAACATTACAGTTTATAGCGAAGGAATGAATCAATGTCAAATTAAAATGGTGCTACAGGACACAACGATACCGTTATCCTCTAAGATGGCAGCATTCGAAGCATGTATATATTTATTCTATAACTATTTTAGAATGTTTGCATCCAAATTTATAGTTATATTCCGGG
Source organism: Himalopsyche japonica (assembly GCA_028555115.1). Taxonomy (NCBI): domain Eukaryota; kingdom Metazoa; phylum Arthropoda; class Insecta; order Trichoptera; family Rhyacophilidae; genus Himalopsyche; species Himalopsyche japonica. The sequence goes on from JAHFWJ010000374.1 coordinate 641,621, forward strand.
GGGAAAAATATCAAAGCTTTTGAAATATTTTCAGTTGTAAAAAAATATATCTAATTGATTCGCACTCGCGCAATTAATGGAAAGTATATAAAGGTATGTAACTGATTTTACTGAACGGTTAAGTGCCCCGTTCCTAAGTACGGTATACACAAATCGACATCCATCCATCGGGTAAAATCGACGAGATCACCCTCGCCCCCCAACGCGCCGATCCGCTGTCATTATCACAAGTGGAATGGGGAGGTGTTATATGGACGGAAGTGCTCATTACCGAGGCCTACGGACCTGCCGGGGGGATAGGCGCGGTGGAGATAAATGGAATTGGCCGATTGCGTTAAGCGCCAAGGGACAAAGTGGTCTTCCAGTCCCTACTCTCCCGAGAAGCATTTACCTATACCTTCTGTATCATTTTTTACGAATAAATTATCTGCCTGCTTGACATTCTATAGTGTTATGTGAAAGGTGCAATACGCTATGATAATTACAAGGATATCGTCAGAATAACAAAGAAAAATATATAATATACAATATATTTAAAGCCATTATGAATCAAGAAGAACGTTTCAAAGGATTTTTCTCAGCCAAAAAACATCGTTTATAAAAAAAAAATAACAGAACATTAGATAGACATTCGCTTGGACTAGTGAGACGTTATTTTAAATAATTGGGTATTCTTATCATTTTGATTACATACAGTGTAAAAACACTGTTTTACGTTTCCATATTCCAATTGCAGAAGGGTTACATGCCGAATCATTAAAATCGAAATTTAAACATCATTCAACACAGTGGTGAAATTCGGTGGGATTTGAATGAAAGAAGAATTGAAATAGTTTGAGTAACTTGTTTTGAAAAAAATATGTGTTCGTACTCAAAATTGTTTTGTAAAGACCTATACAGGTTTCGATTAATGAACTTATCATTAACACATTTCTGTAAAAAATCATCTCCGGACAGTATTTAAGCTTATTGTAAGTGCCGCCTGTTTTTTTTTTTACTAGCATGATATAAGCTAGGAAAACAGAAGAGAAGATAGATGTATTGCGTACCTTTTCTACACAGCTATACATAGATAATCAAATGTACGTTTAAACATAGTTCTGATGATGGCGTGAGCTGAAATAGCTACCAACTATATCTTTAAAATTTTGTAGAACTAAAATACATTGCTAATTTTTCACCGTGTTATAATGGAGTTCTACCAAGTAAATGCCAATTCAATCAATGAGCCTATCATTATTCAAGTGCTCAATGGCTGAACAAAATAATTTTCCATAAGTTATATACATGTAATATTTTTTCAGGGACAACATAAAGACATAAAGAAATTAGAAAACATGTTAAAATAAATATTTTACTTGTTTATTCAGAAATCCGTAGAAAATATTTCGTCAACAGTCAAAAATATTTGTATCAGTATTATTAGTGAATCCTTTTTCAAAAAAAGATTCATAAATCGCAAAAAAAAATATTTTATGACTTTGCAAGATGTAAAATTCATCTTGTTACGGCATAATATGTGGGATTACTCCACAAACATTAAAATATAAATAAGATGTGTCCCAATCTCTAATATTTACAAAAGCACTGAATAAATTGCGAATGTAACCCTGAAAATCCCTTTTTCATTACATAACCTAAAACTAGTTAACCTTTTAACGTCGTTACGTTTAGGCTTACGGCAATATTTGCATTTAATAGAACGAAAAGAAGGTAGGACTAATTTGATATACATTTTGGTCGGAGCATAGCGAGAAACAAGTTATACACTAAGAAAGTAACTTGATTCAAGAATCAAAAACAAAGGCACAGATATTTAGCCAAGTATTCTTAATCATATCGTTGGATCAGAGTGTAAAGATGCTAGCCAAAGATTATAGGACAGATGGTTTCATTTGAAACCTTCTCTATTATCCGCATCAGTGCACACAAATGCATCGAATAAAAATACGACGTCATTTTACAAACAGTAAAAAGTTATCTGTTTATATTTTCGTGTTATTTTAAAACTTCATTTCACTAACTTTCTTAGAACTGAGAGTTTAGATTGGAGCTTGAAATTTTCTGAAAATTTGAACAAATATTAACAAAACAAACATCAATTAGTCTTTATAAAGATGAGAATAAAAATATTTTGATAAGTACTATAGAATGAGATGAACCCAATATAATCTATTGATGTAAAAGAAATTCTCGAAAACATTCAAAATTATAATTTAAGTACAAATTTTTAGTTATTGAATTGACATTTACTTGAATACACTTCAGTATTTTGGGTTAAGAAAAACAAATCATATTTTGGATATATAATATTAACGGATGACTTATGATTAAACTTAAATCAAACATAGCTTTTCATAGTTTTAGCGATTGACAATAATACTTTTTAAATATTCTAGCGACATAGGCTATGTGTATAATTTCAATATCTAATATGTAATTGTGTTGTGAGGTGTTTTAAGGAAATAAAACCAATACGAAAATAAATTCTAATAGAGGTATATAAACATAAATTTTATGATAGGGAACTATGATATTTTGTTTTCTTATTTGATCGACAGATTGAAAGGGCAATAACGTGAGCAGTAGTTAGCTCGCTCTATCTCTGTTACGCTTCGTTTGTACGATCAGTTGGTTGAGAGTAAATATTAGATATAACAAAAGTCTAATAAAAATCTAAAAGTCAATAAAAAAAAAATATGTAATTGATTATATCGACTGAAAGTGCTTAATGGAATTTCAATATCAAATCTTAACTGTTGAAACTTTGTACGATTCCACATGTTGTAACCCGGGTTTCGTTTTTCGGCATCTTCAGGCATTCTATCACACAGATGCAACAGAACTGATTGTCAGTTAGTAAAAAAATACATGGAATCGTACAAAGTTTCAACACTTCAAATTTTAAAAAAAGTATGTGTAGGCAGCCTAAAAAAAAGAAGAAAGGGCAGTTTTTATTAAAAATCTAATCATATTTTTTTTTTCAATTACAAAATGACAAATAACTTTGCATGTATATATGAATAAGAACAAGTAAAGTTGTCGATTATTAGATTCGCCATTGAACATCTACATTAAGCTACACGAATTAATTGAAAAATATACCCAACAAACAATAACAATAAACTTTGATTACTTAATTAAAAAGAAATAATATCGCCCATCCACAGGGGTAGATAAGGCCAGCCAAAGGGTGACCGTGTAAATAAAGGGATAAACGAGATGGTAAAAACATGACGTTTCATTACAAATACAATTCAGATGAAAATTATTTAAATAATTGGGTATACATACGGTACGGCCCTCACAATACTAAGCTTTAACGGATGTTTTCTTAGTAAATGGAAATATTTTAACTCCTTCGCTCCCTACTCATTGCATATGATCAACATACAAAATCACGTATAACCGTCGAGTACATGACATTAATGGTCACTGGCGGCTTGAATGGAATTCATCTCATTGGCAGAGACTGGCGGGATTCAAGCATTCTTGGTGCAGTCCCAGATGAAATTGTAGAAGATGCTAAATGTCGTTCTATGTCTTGCATATTTCTTACGTTATATATGATTACTGTCAATAAAGTTTAAAGCTTTTCAGTAATAAATTAATTAATTCGAAAAGCTTTCTTTTCACTACTGGCACTGAATATATGAATATTATTTAAATGTACATAGAATGACCACATACATTTAGTACTTGATGGAATTTCAATATCAAATTGGAATTGCTACAACCTTTTACGATTCCACATTTTTTGACTCTAACGACTCGAGTTTCGCCTTTCGGCATCTTCAGGCATTCTATAACACGGATGCAACAGAACTGATCTGTTGCATACCTGATAGAATGCCTGAAGATGCCGAAAGGCGAAACCCGAGTCATTAGTGACAAAACATGTGGAATCGTACAAAGTTGTAAAAATTCAAATTCCACATACATTTAATTTTCTCGCGGTTTGTTTTCTGTTGGAAAAAATTATTATGAAACAAATCGTACGAAATGTCAAGCAAGATGCCACAAGAAATCAAGAAGTGTTATTGTCATTGAAGTGAATTGCATAGCAATGTTAAATGTTTAAAACAATATCATGTCATGTTTACAAATTGGTTCTCCCGCTCTATGATAGTAAATACTTCATAAGTCCAACATTGTCTACTTTGAAATGAGGTGATACGATTCGAACGAAAGCCTGTAATGATATTTTAGTTTGTCTGAGTGGTTTGCGGCTTGAGTAGTATTTGCAGCCGAACTTAAAACTAACAAAATTCTTCGTACCTATACAAAATAATAGAGTAACTCCGTGACCGAGCTCTGCTTGCAGGCTGTTGTGGATGGCTGTTTATTTTCCAACCAAATAAACTCGCTTATGAAGCCTGACGGCAGCTCGCAGCAGGCCGCTATTGTTTTTCGATTAGACACTATTTCTACTCGGTGAAAAAGTGACACCTTATTCCACAAACGTTTAAGAAAATACATTATAAAATTTAAAAATGATGCCTTTGTTCAAAATTTTAACGCTCCGTGTTGACTGTAATGCAAATGTTGTTACATGCTATATTCTACACAGAAACTACATACATGGTTTCGAAAAAAAATCTAAATTGTACAATTATGCGTAATGTTTACTTTCATTAATAAAAACAACGCAATTACTAATTTAAATTTGTCACTTTAAATAATATAAGCCAAATGTTTAGTACTTTGTTCCACAAAATATTTGAGTGAAAGGTAACAGGTATACAAAACCCCATGGTTTCAAGTGGCCGAGAACTTTTTTTGGTTTTGAATATCAGTTGATAATGCTCACGATGAGCGAAATCGGTCCTGATCAAAAAATTTCTTGTGGAAATATGTATTAAAATATGTGTTTTTATTATTTAAAATATCATGCTTTTCCATCAAGAAGTGACAGTTAACACCTTAAAAGTAAGTTTTTTCTTCGTCGTCACAATTGTTATACTCATTAAATTAGATTAATAAATATATATTTCATATAAATATATTTTTTTTTTTTTTTTGAAAAATGATATTGCCACCCTTTACTTTATTTTTTTACAGAAAATATTGGAACGCCCCTGACTGACCATATCTTCCCATCTCATCGATTCATCTTTAATCGACTTCTCATGTATTAATTTATTTTGTTCCATTAAGTAGTGATTGTGGGTTATTTTCGTCATTAAAAATTTCCCACTCCTTACTTCCTTATTGATTGTTTAGAGCTCCTAATGGATTATTGATTTACCATAATTGTAATTGTAATTCTTAATAAGTGATTGTGAACATTTAATTTTTATACTAATTTACTTTATTTGTATCAATATTGTATGATTTTATGTAAATTGTTTCCTAGTTCTTATACCCATGGTTTTGTACACCTGCTACCTTTAACTCAACTTAAATTTTTGTTTTGTAAAAATAGACTTGTTTGTAAATTGTATTCTATCAGTTGATAATGCTCGCGATGAGCGAAACCGGTCCTGATCAGAAAATATATTGTGGGAATAAGTACTAAAAAAATGTGTTTTTATTATTTAAAATACTATAATTATATAACATTACAAATATATCCCGAAATTACTTAATAACGAAGTACACTTCAAAAAAATGTTGAGTTTGCAATCAAAAAGAATAAATATTTTGATCAATTTTAAACAGAGAACAGTGAGTCATAAAAAATTTCATTTCAGTAAAAATTGGAAACAAAATATCAAATAATATAGGTTTTACAATTTACATCTATCGACATGATAATTTCGACAAAATAAAACCACCTCCATTGTCAAATACGCATCATATTCAAAAATAACACAGTGAAAAAATAGCAGTGTATTTTAGTTCTACAAAATTTTTAAGGTATATAGTTGATAGCTAATTTTAATGAGTCGTTGAATGGAATCGAAGTATGCTAAAATTACCGGGTTGCAATTAAGTTACATTTAATGGGCACTCATCGGCCGAAAAATGGCCAATTTAATAACCATCCGACTGTTCAAAGTCGTTGGAAAATAAAATTTCTATAATTGCCAATAATTTATAGTCGTTAGAGTGCGAACAATTTCATTTATGTTAATTTTTATTTTCATGCTAGTGAAAGACATCTCATTCATGGAATGCTGTGGTCCTGATAAAATGTTCGATTTTTACAATACAAAAGTAAGTAAACTTTTTTATTTGTATTTTCTTTACAATATTTTACAAAACTAAACTCTTGGTAGAATGACGAAAATTATCTTTTTCAGTTATTTAAAAACAAAATTACATTTGCAACCATACAGATGTTTTAGCGGTTTAATAAGTAATATCGAAATATCTCACATACGAATGATACGTTTAAAATGTTATAAATTGATCACTTTATTGTTTTCATAATAATTTATCAAACCACTGAGTAGAAAAATCAATAGGTTTATTAGTTTCGATTATAGAAGAACACACTATTAATTCATGGGGTTGAAAACAACTTAATATAATCCAGTTGAAAATTAAAATAACTCTTTCCATAAAATTGTAATTATAATGTGTAATGTTCAGTGACACGGGATCATTTAAAAAAAGCTTCCTAGCTGAATTTGATATAAAAGCATGATATTCGAAAAATTCAAAGAATTCAAACACAGATACTTAACGTAACAAATGTTGCTTGTTAATGCGGCTTAATGTTTAAATTAAAATTAAGAGAAGCATATCCAGGATTAACTGCGCAAATAACTTTCCATGGGACGAAGAAGGCATAAAATTAAAATTGTTGTATTCAGGAGAAACAATGACCTCAAAAAGCTATTAGTTACTCGAAGACGGAATTTAAATTGTTTAAAACGTGATGAAATTCCGTATAACGATTATTCTACTATTAAACATGATTATTTCTAAAGATGTTTTTCTGTTCACATCGTGAAAAATATTTCCGAAAAAAATACTGGAAAATGTGTGGAGGTGTAGATTTCTTTTTAATTATAATTCACAGGAGATCCAATAGAGAGAACGTGTGCACTATTTTGAAAATGAGGTCCAGTGCAGTGAAAAAATTCATGAATTTTGTCTGAATAAATTATTGTATCCTTTTGAAAGTTTTTTGATTTAATGTTTTTATTATAGAACGTATGTTATATTATAAAATATGTTAATATTTTGTAGGTCTTAAAACAGCATACATTATAAAATGGGAAAGTAAGTACCGAATAAATAGTCTTCTAATTTTGTTCAAATATACGTTACTGGTACATATACTTAACCTATTTTTCTTTTTCAAGAAATACTAAAAAGAAAAACGAACAATAAATGAAAAAAAATCAATTATATGATTCACCCGGAGAATACGATTCGCATATTTAAATTGACCTGAATACAAGATGAAAATAGCCTACAGAAAAAAAATATATTGAACGTAACTTAATACGGTGTGCATTTGTCAATTTTTTAACAGAATACAGAATGACAGCGGACAACAAAGCCTTTTAATGGCGAAAGGGACACGGCAGGTAATTGGAAATGACATAATACAGTGGTCACAAAAAACGAGCCGACCGGAATTGGGAATTTAGCGTAATTTGGAATCGAGTCACGAATCTAAAGGAGATTAACTGGATGACTAAATTGATTCGGCAGAGGTTTACGCGAGATTAATCATTTGTAGCAGGGTGTATTATTTTGAACGCGACAGTGCTACTCAATACTGAGCGGTTTGAGATCTACAAAAATGGACCCTCTACCACAAAATATATGATCTCAATTGAATCGAGTATATCGAGCACCGACGAAACGTGAAGATATATATATACAATATATTTTAATTCAAAGATAATTTAATATCGTCAGCTTCCAAAGAATTCAGTGATGATTCGATACTTATTTTGGTTCATAATAATTTATTAATCGATTGGTTAAATTGGCAGTTTAATTAATTCAATTGTGATATACTAAAAAATCGTATAAAGTTATGAGTCAAGACACAGGTTTTGTGAAACAGAAATATCAACCAAAAAGAAAATGGTTTTTGTGGAATCGGATACTACTGATGAACTCATTAAACAGTTACTACTTCATACTGAACTGAAGAAATATAATATTTGAAATAACTAACGCAAGCAAACGATGATTATATTCAATGAATTTACATAAACACTATGAAAAAAATAGCAATTTTTTTAGTTCTACAAAATTATTTTAAAAAAAATACAGTTGATAGCTATTTCGGCTCACCCCATCGTCAGAACTATGCTTTAACTAACATTCGCTTATCTATATATAGCTGTGTAGAAAAGGCAAACAATACATCTTCTCTCCTGTTTTAACGGCCCAGCATATTACTTTCACACAATAAAACTAAATTTTCAAAAATTCTAAATGAAACAAAAGGCGGCTATGACAATAAGTTAACATGTGGGACGGAAGTGGTCATTACGGAAGCAAATCAGACCACCCATTAGTAATAGGGTCGGACTAATGGGGATACTATTATATTAGTTTGTTCGTTAAGAATCCTTTGTGATAATTGATGTCTATTGATTTCCAGCTGTTTCAAAGCCGTCATTCTGCGACCCTTACTACAAAGATGCAAACATTTAGGCGCTGAGTTAGAATTTATATTATGTGATTCCTTAATAACGTGATTAGCGAATTGTGAATCTGTTTTTTTACCGTTAAATGATCTTACATGTTCCTTAGCTCGAGTGGATATACTTCTACCTGTCTGTCCGGTATAAACGGATAAACATGAACCACAGGACATTTTATAAAAAAAAATTCACCGTGTTATAATGTAGTTCTACCAAGTGAATTCCAATTCAATCAATAAATTAACCGCTAAATCCGAAGAAAACATGAAACTATTGAAAATTGTGCTAAAATTAAAAGGATATATAAAATTAATATTGACCTCACAAAATGTTGAAGAACACTGCTAAATCGTACGATGAAATCCAGGTGTAAGACGTATAAATCTTTCATGTCAAGGTGTGGCTTGGATACTCTCGCAATTCGATACTGACTCGTCTATGAAGGACTTACAGGCTTAATAAAGTTATGGACAATGCATGACTTGCGAGCACATGCCAAGGCGGTAAAAATATTCCAACAGAATTCAATATACAAACGGTTTCAAGATGTGCGACAGATTTGAAATATCAAAGAATTATTATTATGCTTTAGAACAAATTGAACGTGCAGCTTTAAAAGAGAACACAGTGAAAAATAGCAATGAATTAAGGTTCTACAAAATTTATAAGATATATAGTTGAAAGCGATTTCGGCTTACCTCTCATCAAAACTATGGTTAAAAGTATATCTACTTATCTATATATAGCTTTGTAGATAAGGTACTCAATAATGGAAGACTAAACTTTATTCTTCTCGATTTGTCCAATAAAACAACTTTAACCGGATCTCTGCCAGAGACGTGTAAATGCGGTCTATAATTCCGTGAGCGCAGTGCCGGCCATACAAAATCCGCGTATATTATATATACGGTCCACTTAAGACATACTGAAATTCAACAAGGTCGACAATTTTAATAATTTGAATAGTTCAACCACACAGCGACATCTCTTAGGATCATAGTGTTATACTTACAGTTGATATATTCTGTATTATAATCACTGACATATCGATTTTAAAAAGACCTTCCATGTATAAATAAAATCGCGGCCCTCCGTATCTGGCCGTACTAAAGCTTATGGCATAGAAAGGGTTAGTGGATCCCTAATCCGGCAATTTTTTTTATATACAAATTTATTGCTATTGAAAAATTTTGAAAAATAAACTTATGTATTGCGAATCTATGAACGCCTTATATGAAATTATGGTATATTAATTCTGACGAAGTGTACTTAAAACAAGATATCGTAAAAAAATCAATTTCAACCCATACTGTTTATTATTATGTAATTTATACAAAAAGTATGTATGCGAAAACATGTTTTAATTAAATATTGAATACTATTTCGGTTATCAGAGTATTTAAATTGGTTTTGGATGAGTAAGATTTTCTGTCAAATGTACGGCCATCACTAAAAGGTAGACAACAGCTGACTTACTATGCGTGAGGTGAGGCAGACTTTTCGCTAATTAATTGACAACAGCTGAGGTACAAAGGGAACGTTAGATTTCACAATAGGAAAAGCCTATTCATATCCATTTCGGACACTCTTGCTGTCTATCTATCAATACATAGTTGAGCGAGCAGGTTTCTTGCGGTGTTTATGGATTTACCCGCATCAAGGCGAAAACTAATGAAAACAAAACATCTAACCTATATCAAGAGACGTCGATTGCAAAACGAGGCTTTTGCTCAATTTCAAATATTCATTGTTTTGATGAAATTACATTACTATTTTACAGAATCTGTATACTACAGAAAATTAGTTAACCGTATAAATAGTAATATTTTTTGCTATTTTACGAATGAAGCACTTTCCACAATGTGCTACGCAAGGTTTACCATTTTAATATTTGTCGGGCTTGGACGGCAACTGCTTCATAATGTAGAACAACATCAAATATATGCCTAGATTTTGGGAATTCATCCTACAATCCTTTAATCACACCTTCGTAAGCAAGTAGCGTCAAAATTATCTATTGAAGACTGAATTTGCTTTCTTTCGTATTTTGTATATTTAGATTGATCATTACAACACCAATCAATAAATAAAATGCGTACAGTGTATGGAAGTAACAAAACATAGGTATTTTTTGTGAGGTTAAATAATTGAGGAGCAATTGACGATGCCTGGCGTATGCAAAGTGATACAGGAACGTAGCAAGGGGTCGCGCCTGAGGCATTAATTACCCCTGTCAGATTAATGTGACAGCCAAAACATATTATCATGTCCTTCGAGGAATATATGCCGCCAAAAGTACCCAGTCGCTTAGGGAGCTTAATTAAGGTCTACGAAAATATCTATAGTGCGACATGACAAGTTTCAAGTTGTTCAGTGAGCATTAGAACACTGTCATTGTTACGTAATATATATTTGATACAGAATAAATTTACATCCCGTTACTTACATACTTTCTAATTTAGGGTGCAACTTTAATTTCTTACCATTCGATTTCATAAAAGCGTTTAATTGTTTAAAAGTGCATTTATTTAATAAATTTACAGCTAGCGAATGTGAAAGAAAAAATGTATGAAATGAAATACATAACAAACAAGGCAAACTTCACTTGAAACTAAACTAGCACGTAGATAAAAAAAAATGTGTAAGCGTCGTCAGCTGCTCACACGCGTATTGGCTAAATGTAATTCATGCATTAAATTTAATTGATGATTATTTTAAATGCGCTAAGCTCTACACAATAACAAATGATAAAAATAGGGTTTACATGTTAACAGCAAATTTTCACATTTAAATATTTTATATTAGGCTGCACTACGAAAAATAAATTAAAAATAAACGAAGTCTAAGGATTGAAAAGTCAACTTTTCCTAATTAATAAACAAAAAATTATGAATAAATAGCTGCATAGCGAGTCACTTTTAATGTGTTAACTGTCACTTCTTGGTAGAAAGGCATATTTTAAATATAATATATTGTGGAAATAAGCACTAAAAAATGTGTTTTTATTATTTAACCCAAGTACTTGCGTTACTTGCCGTCTTTCGATCCGAGTATAAATATTCCTTGGAAGATACTTATTTACTGGTCATAATCTCAAAAGAAGCGGAAAACGGGAAACCATTACAAAAGCACTCTGAGAAAAAAGGAAAAAATATGAACAATCGAAATGTGAAACCGCTGAAAGCTCGACTGACTAGTTTCATGAAAGTGCATAAAAAATTGCTTACTTACACAGGATTTAAACGTTTCCCACAGGCTGACCTACTAAAATGTAGATTCTGAGAGCTTTACAACTCATTCATCAAGCAATTTAGAGTTTTCTTAGCGAGCCGATATAAATCGATTTGCCGACTGGCTGAAACTCGAACGTAGAAATGAATTAAGCTACAGTTATTATATTCTGTATTATATGGAAGTAAAATTCTCTAACTTAATTCCTATTGTAACCACGCGTTAATAAAAACAAAATTAATTTTCATCCAATAAAATATTACGAGAAAGATATGCGTTTTCCAATACGACTATTTCTTATAAACAGGGGAATAAAAAGCAAACAATAAAATTTTACTCCTGGGTTGATTACAACGTACACGTGTTTTGTATGCAACGTCTATCTGAAAGATTCGTTTAAGTTGAAGCCGGAAGTATTGGAAATAATTATATAAATTATAACTCTACGTGATATTCTTCCACCATATGTTAATGAATGAGGGTTGCAATTTCGATTTCGAAAAACAAAGAGAGATGTTATTATTTGCAGTTAGCAAATATTTTCATTTAACAGGAACGTAGTTAACAGAAAAAACCAATATATTGATAATTGACTATTGTTCATACCAACCACTTTAATAGAAAATTATATTTTCGGTGGTAATATATAAAATAATACAGAACAACTTGCCGCATATATTCCATAAATTAAAAAAATCGAAAATAAACTTATTTCGCTCACAATATAATTAATCAAATTACATCAATAGAAAATAAACACTCGATCGAAAAGACATCGTGTGCCTAAGTCTTATTTTTTTTTAAATATAACTAAAAATATGTTTTACTTAGACAATTTTTTTTATGAATAAAAAATCGAGTTAATTAATTCATAAAACTTTAGAGATAATAAGATTGTTAATCAAGGAGAGGATATAAGAAACATAGACTTATTAATGAAAGATTAATTAATATATAAATGCACAGAAAAGATAAAAAATCGAGTTAATTAATTCATAAAACTTTAGAGATAATAAGATTGTTAATCAAGGAGAGGATATAAGAAACATAGACTTATTAATGAAAGATTAATTAATATATAAATGCACAGAAAAGGGTGAACTCAACTGCGTTAATATAAATTCAAACATATTTTTACAACAATTTAAATAAAAATGAGAGATATTTATACGGCTGCGTTCTAATAACACACAAGTAAGTAATTAAAACAACCAATCAACAAAGATGAATGTTTCCCAGACATTTACCATTCCGTTGAAGAAAAATCAAAAATGACCTATTATTGCATAAGATTGAAAACAAATATTTTTTATGATTAATACTAACAAATATTTGAAGAAGAGTTACATTTTAACCAAAGAAAAATTGAAACTAGATTTTAAGTAAATCGGAAATACATTTCAATTAAAATAATTTATTAGTTCATAAAAATATTTTCGATTATTATTACAAGCCGATTACAAGTTTGATCAAAACTTGTAATCGGGAAAAACATCAGATATAATTTAAAATCACTGAACAATGGCAATTGTTTTCATCAGTATTACGAGCGTTATTGAAAGACACAGATACTATCTCTGGGCCGTAGGATTATCTACCTATACTTACTCAACACTTTAAGCATAGGCGCCGTTGAACAGATCCCGTAGGTAGATAGATACTACGGCGTAGAGCAACGAGTATCCCATACCAGAAGAGGGATTTTAATCGTAGCAGCCGTAATTAAACGGCATTCAAAACGGGATACCCCACGGGTGTTCATTATTCTCGGGAAGGCTCCGCCCTATATTCGGCTAAGGGCTATTTGCTATAAATGGTAATTGACAGTAAAGTAACTTTTGGAGTTAGAAACGTGATATTATCACATCGCACTTGTCAAGTTAGTTCTTTCAAGCATAAGGATTAAATAAGTTTTCGGTAACAGTCGACATATATTTTTTGAAACTTTAATAAGAAATGCAGTCGCTAGAATTGTAACAAAATGCCGTTTGATAAATAAATATAATAAGTAGAGATGATAAATAAATATCATGATGAGACATAACATGATATGAGATATATCATCGTTCTAGAAAGATCTTTTACGTCCTTTCAAGTATGCTTTTGAAGTATGGCATGCGAGTTCGAGTTATTTTGCTTTATCTTTTGGCATATTCTGGTCGTTTTACGATCAATGCGTGATCCAAATAATTATTTTTTTCGGTTGCGTTCTATTTACAGTTTCACCAAACTTTGACAGCTTACGATACGCAGCAACACTTTGTTCCCATCAAACGAAGAGCATTGTAACACGGTGAAAAAATAGCAATGTATTTTAGTTCTACAAAATTATTTTTAACAAATATAGTTGATAGCTATTTCGGCTCACGCTACGTCAGAACTATCGTTCTGTAGTTCTATAGTTGTATAGTTCTGACGATGACGTGAGCCGAAATAGCTATCAACTATATTTGTTAAAAATTATTTTGTAGAACTAAAATACATTGCTATTTTTTCACCGTGTTATAATGGAGTTCTACCAAGTGAATGCCAATTCAATCAATGAAGAGAATTGTTTTCTTCCGTATAATAATGCTTTGAATCATTGATATTCACAGCTTTTCGGCTGATCTTGACATTGAAATCATTACTTTTCGAGCGTTCAAACCAAAGTCCACACATTTCATGAGATTGCACCAAACTGAGTGTTTTACACTTCATCATTAGTTAAATCAAATGCCTTTAATGAGTATTCAAATTGTCCTGGAGGTATTAACAATTAAACAATCGTGTGAGGAATATTCTTTGTCTGATAAAATATACATGCAATATAAGCCATTCATCTAAAACAATGCACAGTTATTTGATATAACATTGGCATTTCGATGAAAGATATCTAATTAATCGGTTATACACGAGTGTGCACCATGGATAGTCTCAACGCTTAGTACGATTTGTATTAAAATACAATCCTTTTAATAGCTGACAAGTCATCAAATTTACTCATCCATAAATAATTATACTGCAGAATTCTGTCTTTTTAATACAAAATTTTGGTGGCCATAAGTTTCCGTGAGTCTTTCTTCTCATCTGAAAACGTTTTACATATTGAGTAAGTTGAAAAGTTGACCGTTTACCAAATTTCTTAAAATTAGTTACGTTCCAATATTTCGATACAACAATTTTTTTTTCTAAATAATGAGTTTATTCTGAAAACTTTTTTTATTCTACCAATCTTGATTTTGAAGTTGTCGAGCTATATTTCAACTGACTGTCAAAAAGAGTCCGTGTAAAATACTGGGTTTAATTGCTCCCTTAAAAAGTTAATAAACGTTGATACGTTTATCTGAAGGTTTGCATTGAATCACTAAACTATGACATCCGCTTTCATGGGTTTTTACGAGCCTTGAAATTACTCTGAAACAGCTCAATTAAAATGAATTCTAATTTGGATTTCGTTCGAGATTTTATTTTTAATGGATTTAAAATCCTTCAGTTCGCTAACTTATATCTCTTTAAATGATAAAATATCAGAAGCTTAGCAGAATACATTAAAATCAATTGCTAACGATATTTAATTACACAAAAGAATCGATTTCAGTTAGTGATATAGCAAGCATTCACAACATATTCAAAATAAGAGCCTTACTGCCTTATGGTTAGATAAACGATCGGTTTTTGAATCGATTAAATTTTGTTTATTTACTTCATACATTTTGTCACGACCCAGACATCGACGGGCACTTCCGAACGAAGCCCGGATCGTTAATAACAAAAATCATGGTAATACACAAAATTTACGTGATTAGAATAAGATATCCTAAACAATTTGCGTCGATAGTGAAAAGAAATATTACAGATCCATTTAACGTTGAAAGACTTGTAGATAGATGCGCATCCAAACGAATAGTCACAAGAAAAGTTTACTTGCCCTACTTAATTATTCTAAATAAATACTTGTAAATAGATATTTTTTCATTGTCAGCAGAAGGATATGTACTGTTTTTTTATGTTCTCTGTAATTAAAAAAATAATAAAAAAACATCATGAAAGCACATCTTTGACAGCTTGGGCACATTTATGGGGTTTAAAGAAAATTGTAAAGAAACGAAAAGAAAACAAACCTAAGTGAATTAGTAATTAAATCTTTCAATTAAATACCCAGTAAAGTGGTATGTTTATTGACGGCCATTACAACAACGGAAAGGGCGCCCCCCTCCCCTTCCGTTTCTGGAAAGAGAGCCATGTCACGTGACACAAGTCACGTTTGGGACATGTTTGCATAGCGTAAATGACGAACCCTTGCATCAGTGGAGGGGTTGCCATGGCGAGCATGGAAGACCTCGCGTATCGACCACGATCGAATTTTTTTTGTCTTTGTACAAATATACGCTGGTTGAAATAAACTTGAAATTACTACTTGAAATAAATATTTAAAATTGGGCAAAATTTTAAATCAGAAAATTATCATGTATTCAACTGGGGTAAGTTTTATAAAGAATGATTTAAGCAACAGAAAAAGTGAAAATGGAATTAATGTCATTCTTATCTAAAAAGCTATAATATTGTATATGTTAATCATCCATTATAATTCAAAGTACACTACTTTTATGACGATGTCATAGTAACATGAAAAATATAATTTGTTTTAGCTGTAATTTACTACTTGCCTAGGGGTAAGTGTTTTCCTGTAATTAATAATTTTAATATATGTACGATGCTAACTGTTTATTTTACGTCAGCTCTGTTGCATCCGTGTGATAGAATGCCTGAAGATGCCGAAAGGCGAAACCCGGGTCCTTAGTGACAAAACATGTGGAATCGTACAAAATTGTAACAATTCCAATTTTATATTGAAACTCCATCAAGCACCTTCAGTCGATATCATAAATTATAAAAATTACGTAAAAATAATAATACATTGGGCTTTCACGCAAGCTCACGATAATAAATAAACGATAAATTGCAACCTCCAAGGTCATATTGATTATTAAATTGTTAAAAAATTTTACGATTCCAGATGGATGCAATTGACAGATTTGACCGTCAGTTCAATTGCATGTGTTGTGATAGAATGCATGCATATATGAAAAGACGAAACTCGGGTCGTTAGTGACAAAACATGTGGAATCGTACAAAGTTTCAATAATTAAAATTTGATATTGAAATATCATCGAGCACCTTCAGTCAATATTATAAATCATACTGATGTACTCAAACATGAATACGTAAAGGTTTGCTGAAAGATTTGGTACCATTTAAGATCAAAACTAACAATATTTTTTTAAAGATTGTTGCAAGACATAGTCGATCTGCACTGCGTACTCCAATAAGAGCGCACAAACTACGCAATCGAGCGCAGAAGCGCCTATGTATAAAGTAGGCTATTAAAAAAAGGTGGACAGCTTTGATCTAGTGGTATGAGTTTTACTTTAAAGACCACACGGGGCAAGCTTTAAGTCCCAGCGAGATCAATGTGGAATATAGATTATTTAATATGATTATAGGATCATTTCGCTGACAAACCGAAAGTTTTCATGTAGTACATTTGAAGTTATTTTCCGCATTAGCAATCGTAAGTAATAATGAAAAACATTTTTCTTACGACGTGTAATTTTAAATAATCAAAACTCAATATTATGTTTATGAATAAGATGCCTAAATGATAAAAATATGAGACTAGTGAATTATACGTAACCATACGGTATTTAGTAGTACGGAAAAACTGATAAACTTTTGTTTTTAAAAACATCTTATAGCAACGATTGAAAGCGAAATAATATATAATTTTATTGCGATATTTTCACAAAAATGGGTACACAATTCATTTCAAAAATATCCCAGCCAAAGAAAAGTGGCAGGCGACTTATGTCAAAGCAAATGTAGTGTAGAAATAAAATTTTACAGGTAAAATACACAACAATACAAATCATAAATTTTGTAATATTGAGAATGGAAGAGCGCGTGTTCTTTACAAGAAAGCATAAATATAGAAATATGTAAGTTTACAATATGACAAGGATTTATAAAGCTTCGTTCTAAAATTGCTTTTCAAAGGATGTTTGCTGAACAAGTGATACAACTCTGGAAGAGATGCGAAGACGTGTTTTGGTTTAAAAAGGGGAAAACTCTTGATAGAACAAGCGAAGAAAGAAGAAAAAATAGGTCGCTTTCTTAGAATGATCACCTACTTATTTGGTATTTCACAAGCCTTTTAATCAAAGCAACAATGAATGCACAAGCAATATTCCAAATACAAAATGAAAATCGATACCAAAAAAGAATATATGTGACAGATTCGGCGATTGCTTTATAATGATTGCAACTACACAAAAAAATATATTAATAAATACATTGATTACAAAACAACAATAAACATACATTCCAAATTATATTCGATAGCAACTGCGAATAAATTGATTAGTAATATACGCAAAATATTCAAATACTATTACTTATGAACAAAACTCGATCTTCTAATGCGACTACATCAAGATGCTCTATGTAACAAAATCATTTCTTGAAAATAATTACTACGTTTGGTTTTTAATTAAACACATTTTTTATTTTTTGTACAATACACTTATTATTATGGGATACAATGATATTATAGATGAAAGCATACCTTCTAAGGTGCTAACTGTAACTTCATGGGGAAAAGATTTGATATTTAAAATAACAGCATAACGTCAAATATTCAATATTAAGAATTTATAACTCGGACTAAACACCATATTAATATAACTTCATTCGTCAGGATACTAACGTTTAGCAACGACGGTTTGTACATAAAATCAATTACATTTAATTTTCATTTCTTATATAATCTACAAGACTTTGACGATATATGTTGTCATGCATGACAAGAAGAACAGCCAAGAAAGTTTGTGAAAACTAGAACGTGGAAATCCACATTTTCAAAGTTATTGAAACATAAATCGAAGAGTTTCTCTTGTAAAAGCGTCACGACACAAAACATGACATTATATTACGCTTTTGAAAGAATTCTTCGTCATATTTTTTGTCTTGAAAACTTTTACCTGCTAGGATTTTCCGTCCTCAAAAAAGGAACGAAATTTCTGGGCATCTACTATTTACTGTAACAATATATGAACACACAAGTGTGTGCATGTTTCTGCCCAGCATCTTGACTGGAACAATTTTATACACACACATGATATGTAAGAAATGTAAAAGCTGAAAATGAAAATCGTTCTTTCACAAGGACACGACTGTTAACCGGCAAACAGCATTATTACGGAAACAAGATAATAGGCATTAAAAAATACAAACTTCAATTAATTACAGTAAAGTATTTCTTTTAATTAAAAGAAAAATGTAAATATTTTAAACATTTAAGCCACTAACGAGGTGAAAATAAAATGAATTCGATGTAAAAAAAAAAAAGCTGCAGTACTTTGATGCACTATTTTATACGATAATTTTTCTGTAGTCATTTAATTTTACATACAATGAGAGAGAAGACATCCACTTAAGAAAAAAAAATACATAAACGAATATAATAGTATATGAACAACCCGTATACCCCCTGCTACAGAATTTTCTATTAAGTTTAAGGATATATTTTTACATGCCATTTATACAGAAGACCGCCCTAAATTTGCAATGTATATGTGTGGGTCGCCTAGCCAAAATATTGCCAATCTGAAATTGATATCGAAGGAAGTTTTTCCATTGAGAACGTAAATATTGTTGGACTTTCAGAAAGTTAAAAGGATACAAAACAATCTAAACTATTTTTACATTTACGGTCTTATACAATGCAAACAAAAAGACGACGATAAACGGAAGCTATTCTACACATCGCTCCACAGGTTGATGGGGATTTTTTTCGCTATTAAAGATGTAATAAAAAGACTTTCGTGTTTTAAAAGCTATTAAAAGAAAATAGAAATGTAATCAACAATTGAATATGATGTTCTCATTTGAAATTTAAATTGCACCTAGTTCTACACTTTAATTTGGAATTATAAATATATATGTAAATAGTCGTGCGACTCGTATTTTTATTGTAACACGGTGAAAAAATAGCAATGAATCTTAGTTGTACAAAATTTTAAAGATATATAATAGTTGATAGCTATTTTCGCTCACGCCATCGTCAGAACTACAGAACTAAAATACAATGCTATTTTTTCACCGTGCTATAATGGAGTTCTACCAAGTAAATGCCAATTCGATCTATATATATTTATTGTGTTCGGTAAACCTTTGAATATGTTGATATGTGGAGATTTAATATATCCTTATTTACTTGATTATTATGCATGGTTACAAATACATAAATCTTCCTAAAAAATAGTAGTTTGCACCAAGGCCGATGAAATTGTAGAAATATAAGTAAACATTGGGTTTGTATTACATAAATAGAATGCATTTCCACCAAAAATGTTAGCCAACACCTTGAAATTGATAATTCAGTGAATTGACGTTTATTTTTTTTATCAGATTGAATAGATTACAGATAAAAATACTCAAATGTATTAATATAAAATGCATCGTGAAAATAGGTAAGTTAGAAAATTTTAACTGGATGGCATCTATGTAGTGAACCAAGGCATACATTTATCAGCCAACATCCCTCCGGAAATAATAATGTTTGTTTAAAGGGAGAAACGGACTACGGGAGGTTAAGGGTGTATGAATATATATTATACTAAGACTACCCCTGTCGTATCCGAACGGAGTCTCTGAAATTAATGTATCTCAAAATGTATTTCGTAATTAATTTTGGCTAAGACAGGAAGCTATTTTTTGCTATGAACGTTTACCTACGACCCACTTTGCGTACAGTCACTACTTGTTTTTCTTGATATTCAGTGTTGCTTGAAAATATCTCAATTGCTACTTGTATAATATTAACTAAATAAATTTCTTAAAAGAAAGTATTCTTCTGAAATCAAACCAACATATGCTTAAGTTTGCATTGTTGCAATTTTGAACGATTCTATATGTTTTGTCACTAACGACCCGGGTTTCGCCTTTCGACATCTTCAGGCATTCTACCACACGGATGCGACAGAACTGACCAAAGGCGAAACCCGGGTCGTTAGTGACAAAACATATGGAATCGTACAAAATTGTAACAATTCAAATTTGATATTGAAATTCCATCAATCACCTGCAGTTGATATTATAAATTATATGCTTAAGTTTATTGATTGAATTGGCATACACTTGGTAGAACTCCATTATAAAAAAAAACAGATTCACAATTCGCTAATCACGTTATTAATGAATCACATAATATAAATTCAAACTCAGCCCCTAAATGTTTGCATCTTTGTAGTAAGGGTCTGAGAATAACGGCTTTGGAACAGCTAGAAATCAATAGACACCAATTATCACAAAGGATTCTCAACGAACAAACTAACATAATAGTATCGCCACTTGTCCAGCCGTTGTACAAAGGGGTGGTCTGATTTGCTTCCAGAAGGACCACTTCCGTCCCACATATAATCTTATTGTCATAGACACCTATTGTTTCATTTAGAATTTTGAAAATTTAGTGTCATTGTGTTAAAGTAACAAGCTAGGCCGTTGGAACAGGAGAGAGGATGTGTTGTGTGCCTTTTCTGCACAGCTATATATAGATAAGCGAATGTTAGTTTAAGCATAGTTCTGACGATGGCGTGAGCCGAAATAGCTATCAACTATATTTGTTAAAAATAATTTTGTAGAACTAAAATACATTGCTATTTTTTCACCGTGTGATATGCTTAAGTTTTGACAATTAATCATTGTAAAACCAATTGCAATAAACAAAATAAAAATCGACATATCATTCCCAAATCTGTGGCCTCGGCATTTAAGCAGTTATTGCAATCCTAGCGGTCATTTTCTCGCGATTATTAGTTGCTAGACACCAATAGAACCAATGTAGATAATGCTCGATAAATTAAACCTTTTCTTTGTATCCTATGTTTTTTTTAACTGCAGCTATATTTTTTACCATTTTTAGGAGATTTGCCAAACTTTAAAAATGTCGGTTATCAATAACTTATGGTTGATTATTATTTTTGGTCATTCGATAATTCTTCTTATGTTTTTGCCTGACAAAGTTTTGGTGTTCGAAGTATCATAACGAACACACTATAATACATATTTGAGTGGACTAGATTAATCACAATTGTAGAAAATAGCGATGTAAGTCGTTCGGTATTGCCATCTTAATTATGACAATGATAACTATTATTATTATTGCTTAATATATACCCCATTTTTCAATATCGGTAATGATATGCTTCTCCCGGTATTGCAATCGCAAGTACGGCACGAACTATCAAGCGATCATGTTATGTTATGAAAAATAATACTGGAGTGCGCTTGTAAAGTAAATTGGCTGACGATCGAGTCTGTCTGGGACTGCGAGTGAGAGGTTGACTAAGTGCGCGTTTGGTTGGCGTACGCAACAGATGGCTGCGGCATCGATTACCCACTGACAATATTGCAGCACGTGAAACACCCTGCTCTACCCGAAGAATGCATATTAAAGTAGTACGAACCATTGATCACAGTCAATAAATAATTTATCTATTAGATAAATATATTGCTTAAATTTGATCGAAAATTGTGATTCGAATCGAAATAAATATAATAAAAATTGTAATTAAAAAAAACTCGCTGATAGTATGTATTCAACCATTTTTATTCGAAAAACATCGTTAAGTTAGGTTATGCTACATTGTAAGTTCATATTGTGTGTTTGCATTTAGATAACATCAACATTAGCCAAACAAAAACTATCGGAGAATCACTTGTTTTAACGTAGAAAGTAAAAGGCTGTTAAAAAATCTCATCAAGACTTGGAGGATCGCAAATAATCTCAATAGAACACGGTGAAAAAATATCAATGTATTTTAGTTCTAATTTTTTTTTATAAGACATAGTTGATAGCTATTTGTACCTTTTCTACACATCTATATGTAGATAAGCAAATGTACGTTTAAGCACGGTTCCGACGATGGCGTAGCCGAAATAGCTATCAACTATATCTTACAAAAAATTTGTAGAACTAAAATACATTGCTATGCCTAATGGAGTTCTGCCAAGTAAATGCCCATTCAATCAATAAATCTCAAAAGAATTTTCTTAAATAAACAGGTCACAAATATTGTAGTACAGTATGCATCCATAATTCCACATTGTTGTAACAACTCAGTGTGAACAATTCAATCAACAAAACAATTTACTCCTTTAAATAAAACGGTATTTGATACTTTCACATACCAAAATACATATTTTTTTAAATCTGTAGATATTTCAAAGTTATATTTCTTATTTGATAATAATGAGTATCTCTAATTATAAAAGAAAATTAGTTTTAAATAAACATATGATTTTTTTTATTCAAACGTAAACGTGATATTGTTCAATCAGTAGTTGTTGAAATTGATTCAGATATATATTTAGCTCCTAGACTTGATTAACATATTATTTCGTAATCGTGACAAAAAATTCTCCACATACCAGAGTGCATGAAGATGCCGAAATGACTTTACCACTTTCATTATATTTGAGTACCGCTGTACCAGGCGCAAGTAAGTGAGGAATAAAAAAGGACTCCTCGTACGTCGAAAGCTTCTCGAACCGAACCAATCACCATTAGGTGTGTATGCAAATGACGTATGTGGTTATTGCTCGCCGTTTACTTGACGTATATATAAACGGTTTGCTGGTAAATACCCTATTATTGTAAAAGGGGGTGACAAATAAATATAATATACGAAATTGCGTCCGGTACAAAGTAGTAGTGTTTATTTGGGATTGAATCAAAGTTAAAAAAAACTATGTTAAGTGATGAAACAATCAACATGTGCCTCCAGAATATAAGTTGTCGGTAGTCAACTGGAAGAAGTGTAAACTATTTCGAAACGTAGCAAGAAATATCAATGTAAACAAATGTCACACCTATGTTAGAAGGGCTATTGAACCGAGCTGTGGATAAAATAACATTGTTCATTACCATAATAACTATATTCATCTGTCGGCATTATATGCATTAATACTTATTGAGGGCAAAATATAAATTTATTGGGAGCTTTTTTTTATTCAGAGAATTCAAACAGTAGTTTAAAAGGATTATTTTTGTAATACACGCGAACATTTAGTTTATATATATATACACCCAGTCCTTTTTTTACGGGATTTTTTTTACACGATTTTTTTGGACGGCACCGGCACGTAATTTTTTCCCCAAATTCGTTTTAAAGAAGAAATTTGTATATGATGCTAGGCTTGTACGTTTCATTATTTTTTTAAATAAAAAATATGTGTATTTTTGAAATTTAATTTTGTAAAGCATTCCATTTTTTTAAATATGCACACGAATGTAGTGTAGACTAGTGTATCGGATATTATGCGAATTTATGTTTTAGGGTGTGTAAAGAAATGTAATGCAATTGCGTAAAAGTTGAAAGATTTTTTACGCGATTTTTTTACGCGCCTTTTTCTGGAACCAATGTGTCGCGTAAAAAAAGGACTGGGTGTATATATATATATATATATATGTTACCCTTTTCTGGACGGAGTTCATGTTAAAAGACAACAGCAACTTACCTGAAAAAAAAAGAAAAAAAAATCTATTAGCATACGATGTGGAAAACAAGACAGGTACACGATTAAATAAAATGAGAAAATGTCCTACAAAGCGGGGAAGTGAAATTATGTCACGTTGCCAGGATGATATTCGACAGCCATAATAACATAACAAATGGGGAAACGAGCTTTGAAAATCCTCCAAGAAAAGGAGCTTGTAATAAAGTACATACAACAACCTGTGCGTACGCCTGAAGCCTGAAAGAAAAAAAAACTAAATAAACATAAAAAACAAGCTTCGATATTGCCGCCGTACGCTTTTTTATTTTATTTTATCGAATCCAATCGGGAGATTCGTTTACATATCCCACGCATGCGTGAGATAAAATACAGTCGCGTTTCAACGAGCTTTCGTGAGAGGTCAAATATTGTATTATATTTTACAGTGCACACATCAAAATAGAAGTTGTTTGTGTAATATTAACTTCAAGTCATGTAACAATGGAACAAAGGTTACTCTTTTGGGCGAATTCAACATTCATTTTGAAATATATACATGTATTTTTTTTATATAAATGTGCGACATATCGACATGCGACTATTTCGGATAGAAAACACATGCAATGGGTTAAAATGGTTTGGAGAAAATACGATCAATCGCAATAAGAATATTGTGCATTCTTTGTTCACACGAGAATATAATCTAAGACAGCAACTGTATATTTTTAAAAAGGATTCAAATCTGTTCTTGTAAAAAAATATTTCGTGTTAATAAAATAAATAATTATATTTATCACATGGGCTACGTGCATTTAACGATCTTACAAACAAAAATAAATAATAGTATACTTTACTTAAATATAATCGAAATCGTAGTAATTAAATAGTGGTATTTATAAATTTACATATGGATCACATCGGTTTAATGTGATCATCTAACGATTTACAATTGAAAACCAACTTGTACGAAAAAAGGTGGATGTTGAATGGATAAATGTAATTTTTACGCTGATTATTTCAAGTCAAAAAATTTTTTTTTACTGAAATGCAAAAAGGTAGGTAGTTAAAAAATATTTATAAGAGAAAACCAAGTTTTATATACATTTTATACATCAATGAAATCAAGAACACTGCCATGCCATTTCAACTATGAAGAAAATTTGTATCTTGTATGTACCCAAATATATCGTAATATAAAAGGTTTCGTTTTAAAATCGCTATTTGATACGAAATGCTTCGAGATATCAAATCCCAAGATACGTCTCTGCGCAGAGGTGAAACATCAGACGATAATAATACACACAATAAAGAAACGTATAAAACAAGCGCAAGAAATACCATATCTTAAACTTAAAAAGGCCTGGAAAATTACCATGGAAATGTATGAACAAATAACTCTCAAGGAAAACTCACATGGGGTGACTATTATTGAATCTATCGAACTTAAAACTCAACAATGTTTTTTATTCTATCACTTCACCTTACTTGCTAGAAAAAAGTGACGATAGAAGGATGGGGCGTGGACGAGACAAGTGATTAACTTATCGCTTCCACTACGTTTTTAAGAATCAGAATGGTAAGAATATTATATTTATTAAAATAAAATAAAAATTAGAAAAGACACAAAGACAAAATTTTGATAATGATAGTGATCGAGGAAGAGCATTTTTAAAATATATGGTAAAATGGTAAACTCTAATTATTTAAAAGAACAAAATTTTGTATTTATTTTGAAACAAAATTTAATGGTTTGACTCTGCATGTTATAACGACAGATACATCAAATATGCAACATTTATTTGAGCATCACGTAAAGAGAAGAAGAGATCATTTGAATTTTGATCAGAGTGAATAGAAAAAGACGTAATAAAAAAACACTAATGTCCAAATCTTATTTTTCTCAAAAACGATATCTTGCCATTAGACTTCATACATCGATTTCATTATAAAAAAAATAAAGAGCAGATACAATTACTATGTAAATATTTTGTAATATTCAGAGCGAAATAGCTTAATTTTATTATTCATGTAGTAAAAAAAAAAAGTTACCCTAAAAGAATCTCTAAGGTTTTTTTCGTATACCGCAGAGTACACACAAAGATTAAAATGGAAAATCTTAAGTGAGCCTGAAAGAAAATACAGAGGCTGGAAAAATGTTAATGGGGTGTTTTGAAAGGCCAATATAAATTCGTTTGCGATACAGAGGATGAGTAGGGTACGCAACACAGCTCACCAATATAGATAAGTAAATCCATAAAACGATTTTTTAAAAGACATCCCGATAATATAATAATACGTTGAAGACTGAATTCAAATCACGGCATTTTCTAAAAATATAATTTAAATTGTTATGCTTTAAGATACCAGAAAACTGTTTATTTAATTTTCAATAGAGATAAATCACAAATGATGCCCACATAATCAACATTTCCTTTTTAACCACATGTGATTCCTTTTATTCGGTTGCCTTATAGTTATATATTTCATTTTACCGCCCCCGATCCAATTCATTAAATCGACGGAATGAATCCATGAAATTTTCCAAATCAAATTATTAACAGACTACTTATACTCAAGACAAATAATAATTGCATTAGATTCTTCCGTTAGTAAGATTATTGTCTATTATATAATATATAGCAATTGATCAAAAAGTTTTCACGTGGTCGTTAACAAATATTTAACCAACCCATCATATTTTAATGAATAATTTACCGGTTTCAAAGCATTGAAACTTGATAAGTACTAAAATTGAAATGTTTATTCATGAAAGATATTTATTTGTTCGATTTCATTTTTTACCGATACCAATGAGAAGCATATGGATGATATATTATGGGTATTTTTTTAGGCAGTCGCATAGAAAACCCACCCCTTCAAAGGGAATACTGATGGGCAGGTTTAGAAATGGTTTCGTAGAATTGAAAGGTTTACCGATACAGGGTAGCTTTGGTAAAAATTAATATTTATTGGTTAATTATAATTTTGAAGTTAGGATTTTAAAACGTTGAAAACACGGCCAATATGGTACAGATTTTTTTGTAATACGATGGTTTTTTCAGAGATATTAAATTACTTTTAATGCAGTCCTCCACAACCGGTGAAACGAGGGACAATGATAGGTATGCCGCGGCCAATGCGTTTAAAAAGAGAAAAAAAAAGTTTATATTATTCCTATTAGAAATATATTAATATTACATATTATTTTGGAACTTGCTGGTTTAGGCAGTCTAGGCAGATTAAACAAATGATTTGATGTGCATGGGACTGTCGATTTTATATTTATATTTTAAATACGATATTTTATTTTATTTTTCACGTTGTAACAATAAAATTTCTTTCGCGTTCGTGTTGCATTAGACAAATAAAGATAATAGAATTTAAATTTATTTTATGCTATATGGTTCTTTATGTTATCAAAAGTGTTGAATTTTGTATAATCAAGAAATCTTAGCTGCTATATTCAACAATTCACCTAATTTAATTCATATATTTTTCAAATGTGCCATATTTATGAAAAGGTTTCGGAACACTGGTTTGGTATTTATTTGTTTATCATTATCATCAGTCAGAGACGATCATAATTATAGATCGAGTCCTTTGAACATCACTAAAGTAATACTTATAAGCAGAATTTACGAGTACAGTTACATTAATGGTTGATAAAGTATATATTTTTCTAGAAAAAAAGACGTGGGAAATTATGAGGCGCCGTGTGATATCTAGTTTTTTTTTTTATGAGAAAAAGAAACAACCGACGCCTTCTGACATGTTATCATAAACAAACCCGATAAATGAGAAAATGCTGATTGAAATATACGGTGTCTAACACTTATTCCTTACAACATGCGAACATTCAAAATAATCACTTCTCTCATTTTTCGTAGATACACAACCAGTTAAATGTATAAAACATTAATGAAACCGAAACATGATTTATTGCCGATCCTCTCACTAACAAGCAAGCTTATGGAATTTGGTTAGTATCAAAAATAGCACTTAACCTTTTTAACGTATTTATAACAATACTTGTATGAAAATCATATTTATCAAAATGAAGATTCGCCAATAAACGGCTATGAAAAACAATGGCAATTCAATAAAATCGAAAAATAATGTGAAACTTAGAAACAATTGATCTCATTTTTTTTATTTATTTATAATTGCTGATTCTCTATTTTCAATTTTCTATGTCGACTTAAGTCTACGTCAGAACTACACTAAGCTTCATTTAATGTTGATAATAGTTCTAGCGGAACATTTTTTTACTGATACCTTTATAACAATAGAGCCAAAAACCAATTCAATTAGTTAATCAATGTAAAGAATGAAAATAATCACGATTCTACTTTAAGTCAAGTAATTTCAATCACCTATATGAAAATCATTCAAGCGCAAAGATACAATGTTCACCTATGAGCAACCTTTCATGAAGGATAATTTAAAAAAAATATTATTAAATCATTCGCGTTATGGCTAGTATTACATTTATTGAATTGGAATTTATTTGGTAGAACTCCGTTATAATATGAAAACATACCAAAACATTTCACATATTATAGTTGATATCAATTTCGACGTTCGCCATAGTCAGAAATATGATATAACTAAATAAGAGCTTATTAGCTTTATAGTGTTTAGAAATATACACAGAGTTTCATATATTTTAGCGTAAAATAATTATGTTTAGTTTAGTTAAAATATTAAATATTTTATTGAATTAAGAGTTGTAAAAGAAATGACATAACCTCAAATAATGGTATAAACAGGTCTATAAAACAAGTAAATTTAGTAATTGTTTTATTTGTGATGGCTTAAGCAGCGGTAATGAGTTGACATTGATTTGATTGCATATAAATGTTTATCTTATAAAAATATTATAAAAATATAACTGGTCACAACTTAAATCAAAATTCAAAAAAAATATTATAATGTCGTGACAGATTCATTTGAAACAGAAACGAAGTCTATTGGAGACATTGCAAAAGTCAAGAAGACAACTAGGCATATATTATTTGCAGAAATGGCAATACAGTAGTTTTGATGTTTAATCATATAGCAATTTAAAATATAAGCTTTTGCCAAAGAATGTAAGTATTTGCTATTAAAAAAAATGAACTTCTCGCACGCTTTTCATTTTCGCGTTTGATCTGAAAGCAATAAACCCACTTATCATTGATCCGCGGCAGCCGACCAGATTGACCCGTAGACTACTTACCTACTTGAATACTATTTAAAAAGGTCCAATAAATTCTGAATGCGGAAGATACGTCATTTTAAGAGTGCCAGCGAAAACAACACAGTGTAGCAAAAATACGGAAAGCAAAATGTCAAAGGAATATTGAAATAGTACATTCATACTACAATATTTAGTTATTGATTTTCCTTAAAATATTGTAGAACAATCAAACGCAAAAATGGACTATGGTAAACTATCCATTTGAAATATTTCCAGCGGTTATTTCGTGATTATTCTGACTTTATTCGTAAATTTTAATATTAACTATAATGAGAAACGGTGCATATCCGTTATGCCTTTAAAAAGTATTTTCAAGATTTAAAAAAGAATTATATATGTTGTAGGAATAAAGATTTAGTTGTAAAATTTTAGTGAACAAAAAAACATTTAAATAATATCTTTCTGAATTCTGTAGAAATAAGTTATTAATTCACTTTCATACTTTCGAATCTTATGTAAAAAATCACTCAGATGGCCATAAAATTTTGTTGTCAGAGTGCAATATAGTTGAGAAAACGTTAGTTAGCTCTGTCGATGGCGGATGCAGAAATAGCTATGAAAAACCATCATTTAATTTTTTTAATGCTAAATACTTTTATTGAATGAATTGGCATTTACATATACATATAGTTGATAGCTTTTTCGGCTTAGGTCTTCATAAGAAGATAGTTCTGCTTTTTTCATCGTGTTGAATACTTTTACCTTGTCATAATGTACTTATTATAATGTACGTATGATAATATTGAATGTATTAAAAACACATGTTGATATGGCCGGCAATAGTTTATTTTACTGTCTACGCTCAATTTGAGATCTTTGTGACGATATGCTGCGTGTAACACTTCATGTAAAAATTACAGCCATTAGGCAATAACACAAATTAATTTATTCTTAATACAATTATTTATTAGGAGCTGAACCTTTGAGACATTCTGTATGTTCTTAAAGACCGCCGAGACCGAAAGTGAAACAGTCTCGTCTCGCGATGTGTTGGCGATTTATTTATAAACTGATTTATTTGATTCAGTTGCCGAGAGGACAGTTGAGTGAGCGTCGGGACCAACAAAAAATATCGTCAGTGGCAACTCGAGAATTCCCGAAGCAGCACATACACAATTCACAGACATCTGCCGTCCAATAGAGGAAAACGTTCTGCGAATTCAAATCATGATGACTTCGATGCCAATATACGGTTGCTATAACCAAATTCAAATTCAAAATCATAACTCGTTTATTGTGAGAATATTCCAAAATACTTAATAACATTGGTATTAAATCTTAGACTGATAAAAACTCGAGGAGCAGGGAAAAACAGGACTTTTTCATGATTTTTAAAAATGAAAGCGAAATTGAAAATAGAATTAGACTTTAGCAATATAGGAAATAGTTATTTCAAAATATGAAAAAATACTGATGGGTGTTGTTCAAAAACATATTTTTATTCAAATCCGGATTGTTAAAACTGAGCAACAGAACTGTCAGTTCCGTTCAGCATCAGTGTGATAGAATGCCTGAAAATGCCGAAAGGCGAGACCCGGGTCGTTGGTGACAAAGTTTTAACAATTCAAATTTGATATTGAAATTCCATCAAACACCTTCAGTCGATATCATAGATATTTGTATTCCTTTGAAAAAATATAAAATTCCATTAGATGATTTTAATGGATTTCAAAAATAAATTGACTTAAAACTTTCGATGGCTACGGCCGTAACTTTTGTTATTGAATTGATAACTTTTTTTATTGCGCTGGTTGTGTAACCAGAAGTGACGCGCGATTCACTTCTTTGAAAAGATTGACTTGTCTCAGAATATAGGGTTTATAACATCAATTAAAACTCCGCCAATTCTGAAAAACATTTATTTACAGACATTTACACTGATATTCTAAAAAAAATATTTTAAAAAATATACATGCAATTAAAAATTACAACTAAAGTATATTATCAGATATATATATTTAAATAGCAAAACGAAAATCAATGTGTTAATCCTATAGTAGCTTGAAATGTTGTTTTATTACATTGACTACTTTGCTGAGGACGTTTATTATAATTTAACAAGAATTTTCAAACGATATATTTGTTGGGATTATATATTTATAAATAAAATTATTTACCTCGGTTGCGAATATCTTTGACGTAGACGCTCATTAGTTTTTAAGTTAAAAAAAAAAAAAAAAAACAGCAATACGTTTATTTATTTCGGAGCTCAAAAACCGCTGTTCTAATCAATTATAAAAGACGATTTTACAAAATAACCATTTTCGTGTCTTAAATAAAAGAAAGAGAAGAACAGATTATGCGTTTTCATCACAGTATCATACACATTCAAATTATTATTGCCGTATTAAAGTAAAATATTGCACATGACATTATATCTAATGATTGATCAATGCATCACGATCGATAGGTTAGGTTAGGTTAGGTTAGGTTAGGTTGATAGATATTGAAATCACTTAAAAATTTATGTCCCAAACGATTAGTTCTTTACAAAAGGCTGTGAGGGAGGTATAATATAGCTTAGTTTTAACGAATATCAGTCGAAAAAGGTATTAACAATCGTACGGAGTCTGGATTCTCTACGAGATGTTACGTTATGATCATAATTTTGCTATTATTTAACGATTTTACTTTACCTACATAAGATTATGAATAAAGTTTTTTCTGTTGTTCAAATTGAACAGCAATAAAAATTGATATCGATAGACATTTGAAAACAGAGCATTACAATACATGTTTCCATAAAAGTGAGTATTGTAACGCTTCAGTCGTTTGTTTGTTAAAACTTATCATGAATAAAAAGTGATTTCCAACGCAGATGTTACAATGTTATTCTAAAATTAAAATGATAATATTAAGGAAGTCCAAAAATTCTATTCGCGTTCCTTTTTTCGACGCCGCTTCGCTTCGTCGCCGTTGTCGAGGCGTCGCGCGTCGGCGTCTCAGTTACGCTCCACAGATCCGCCATACGTACACTCCACGAATAGTAAAATAATTAATAATAACAATGCTTTTTACGCTTGCGTGATATTTTTTGGAGAAGCTAAATATTTGCAAGTACAGCAGAAATTATTATGTGCCGACAAAGAGCAGTTTTACAACAACAAATACTTGGCCGAAGTTTGTGGGTATAAAAAATGTTATAACCAGTGTAAGAAGTGAGAGAAAAAGTGTACATTATCACCCTAGCGTAAAATACTATTTATTATTTTTAATACACAGAACAAAAAAAACTTTTATAACCTACAAAAATGTCATTTATATTGCCAATTTATCGATTATATAACAAAGCAAGCAATATATACGAGGCCTGTCATTAGGAATGACAATCTTTAATGTCTTAATCGTAAATTTAGAATTTGTTCATGGGGATATTTGGGAGAATTTTAAAATGGTCAACGAAATGACTACGGATAACTAATTTCACGAGAACGAGAGTAAGTTCATACGATGCTGTTTTCAAGTTTAATTAATGGGTTTTGTCTAAACTTATTCGAAAGATGTCTTTTGATTCTTTTTCTCAATCGTTTTTTTTTTATTCAAACTTTTTTTTACGAAAAAATCAATAGATTTATAAATTTGAAATGTATTACAAAAAGTAATATAAAAAAAACCTTTAATCGGTAAATATTTGAGATGGATATATCTCAAATATGAAGAACTGTTTTGCAATTACATATTATAATTTAAATATTGTTTGTCATCGAAAAAGTTCATTTTATTTTTAAAAAAAAAATATATATATGTATCGGGTCAAGTCAAGAAAACTAAAAAAACATTTTGTAACTTTCTCGCACCCATTTAAAATAAGTATTCTTTTCAAATTTGTGTTTAATGGTACAAGCTACAATCGCTGTATTACAAAAATTAAATACTCTTTGAAACCAAGTAAGCCAACAAAAAGTCAACAACTTTAATTGGATGCCGATACCAAACATTACCGCTTAAATGTTCGAAATGTTTTTCATATTAACACTTTGGTATATATTTTCGGAGAAGGCTAACAACAACCGATGTCACCTGGTGTACGTCCGAAATTCTTCGTTTGAGTAATGGACAAGTGTCCGGCGTTCAATACGATGATAGTATTTGGTGTACACCAACCGGCGCTCGTCATATCGAAGACGGAGGTGTCGTGGGCTTCAGTCGAATAGCGCGGGACGCCTCTCGAATATTTTGGACACCCGACAGCCGACCGTCCTTGGCCGACATTTCACGATCGCATGCTTTATAGGAATTTCAGCGAAAATTACACTGACACAGTCGGACATGTTTGTATCCATCAGTTGAATCGCGTTACACATACAATTCTTTAATAAATTATTAACTTTACAGTTATTACATTGTTGATATGTTTAAAAATATGCAAATATTTGATTATTAAACAATTCTGAATACACTGTATATATAAACCCTTAATCAATGAATTTCCCAAAGTATCTTTTGGGAGATGATTAAGATAGTGGTAATTTTATTAAATCTGAGTTGAAAGTTTTTACGATTCCACAGACGTACAAAGTTTATACAACTCAAATGTGGTATTGAAATTCCATCAAGGAACACGGTGAAAAAATAGCAGTGTATTTTAGTTCTACAAAATTATTTTTAACAAATATAGTTGATAGCTATTTCGGCTCACCCCATCGTCAGAACTATATAGTTCTGACGATGGCGTGAGCCGAAATAGCTATCAACTATATTTGTTAAAAATAATTTTGTAGAACTAAAATACATTGCTATTTTTTCACCGTGTTATAATGGAGTTCTACCAAGTGAATGCGAATTCAATCAATAAATCCATCAAGGAACTTCAGTCGATATCATAAATAAGACAATTTTATTGCTATACAGTGAAATTTCGATTCTACGTTTTTCAAGATACCTTGGAAAAAAAATACGAGAAGTGCGGAACAGTTTAATGACATTAATTTTTTTAATGTAAACTTGTTCTACAAATGTGGCAAATGTCTTAATTCTTGATTTTATTTTTTCGCAGGCAAATATTCGTTTTTGAGTAAAAAATCTTTTGTAATATATTTATCATATTCCACAAACTAAAAACAGCTTTTTTCATTCGGTATTACACGTATTATCCATAACATATTCGCAGAGATATGTTACCTCTTAATTAAATATTAAAACCTTATTTAACGAGCAGGTAGTGATATCAATGAATAATAGATTACTCTATGACATTTGAATATTGATAATATATATGCTTACAAAGACTTTTTATCTGATCGAATTTGTTCAAAAATGATTCAATTATGTGTTCAAAGTTGCCATAGTTAAGACGCTTCATTGTCAAATTGAGCATGAATACTTCACATC
Organism: Himalopsyche japonica; assembly: GCA_028555115.1. Taxonomy (NCBI): domain Eukaryota; kingdom Metazoa; phylum Arthropoda; class Insecta; order Trichoptera; family Rhyacophilidae; genus Himalopsyche; species Himalopsyche japonica. Next base: position 676,520 of record JAHFWJ010000374.1, read on the forward strand.
GTTAGTTGAGTTGAAAAAACAAGATGAATCATTCATTAGACGCAACGGCAGCGAGAAAACCGACACACGTTGAATGTAAAAAAGAATTACAAGTGTAAAAGATGATATCGCACGACAGATCTAATGTAGAAGTCAACACTGGTGAGAATTCTTGAAAGTGAGTAGGCGCGAGCGGCGGGAATACCGGAAACATACTTCTTGCGGGACGGCCTTGGTCCACGGAGCGCTCTCGCGAACATCATCACTGCGAATGACTTGCATTTCAGAATGTTGCCACCATCAGCGTTAGAATCATCACATTACGAACAATTATTTATAGATTTGACACAACAATTTCTAAGATTCTAACACTTAATAAAAACGCGCCTCATTACGTCATATTTAAAGTAAATTAAAAGCAATACGAAAGTTTTGGCCTTAAAAATAAATAGCTGGGAGAAAAAACTTACTCATAAAAATATATGTAAAATCTCACAATATTAAAACGTCATATTGTAGAATGCATTCACCCCATATATGTCACAAAAAAATGAAAACATTACTTAATCAAACGAAATGAAATTGTGGGCGTCTTTATATCACAGTGAAAGAAATAAAGAAATTGACCGCTTTTTATTTCTGTTTGAGCTGTATACAAAACATAAATTTAACCAATAAAGGAGTCGCTAACTTAATAATATTTTAATTTACGGATTTTCTCATCAGGCTTAATTGGAGATAATATTCAAAATTAAACTTCGTCGAGCATTCTAAAATAATATGTATTCACTTAAAAACGTCAAAACTTTGGACATGAACAAACAACCTCATAATTTCTTTCGATCGTGCTTGTGGAATGGCTACGATCCAATGGTATGGTAACGTAAGACTTAACTCACTCACACTTAAAAGGATAATTATGTGACATTCAAAAGTTATTATAAATCGTAGACTTATAAATAAGAGTTTATTGGCCGATTATTGACACGTCTATTACATTTTAATCCAATATAAAAAAAAATAGGGACAATGCTTTCAGGTTACATCAAAATCACTGTTGATTCGCTCACTGATCAGTTGAATTTTTTATTGTCAAACACAACAGGGAAGGATGGCAATGGCGAAATTACGTTATAAATTTACTGCTTATCCATCTACCGGAACGTCCCGCACTATTCTTTATAATCGTGTTAGCTATAAAAGCAGTAAAACTAATAAAACAGTCATCCAGGCTCAGGCATTTTGGGGAAATCTCTTTTGGCGGCGAGTGTGTTTACGCCCGGCTGTTAAAATCGCGTCAAACAAGTCGTAAATTTAAAAATGTACATAAAATATATGCTAGAAAAAAAATATATAAAAATCAAGCTACCAGAAAAACAATTTTTAAAATGAGTGGTGAGTCAAGATTGAAAGTGTTCATCTTTCTGTGATATATTGAATGTTGTGGTACAAAAGACAAATAATGCTATATTATATGTAATATATTGTCATGCTAACTTTATTAAACGAAATTATACGTTTATTATAACAAGGTTTACTAGTTATTATGTCTCTTATGCTTTCATATAGTGTTTGGAAGAAAGGATAACAGCTATCAACTATATACCTTTTATTTTTGTAGAACTAAAATACATTGTCATTTTTTCACCGTCTTTGTTTTGTACCTTTGATTTTGTAAACCTAGCAGTAGTAATAACCTTGTTTTAACTTGTATTTTATCAGTGGATTATCCACGCATTGAGCGAAACTGTTCTTAATTTTAAATTATAAAAGTGTGGAAATAGTAGATATTAGAAACACTGTATTTTAAGCGTATAAGATATTTTAACGAAAGTTAAACGACAATATGAAGATACGGTTCATTGTTACGTTAAGTTATTGACGAAAGTGTACACAAGTATGTACTCCTTCAACAAATTGAAAAACACTGATAAAAATACCTAAAATTGAAGACAACTTTCTAAAAAATAGCTTTCTCATGTAATATAAATTTATAAGAATTAAAATTATAATTAACAGTTTAAAAAAACGCATGTGTACATGCGGACTGACAATAATTGATCGCGTATTATTTAAATGTTTTGTTACTATCTAATTAAACTACATAAGTTTTGTTCATATGTTATATAAGAAAAATGGAAAATATATAAACAAATCTGAGTCTTAAATTAGCTAACAGTTAGTCGAAGATAATGAATGGCAATCAATATCATGTTGATATCGCAACAGAAAAGCACAAATAGAGCATGCAAAATTCAGAAAACATTAGAGATGGCAAAAGCCCAAGTAGCAGTTATCCCGAAGGGGTGGCAAGTAGTTTTAGAGCTCGGATAAGCGCCCCTCTCCCTTTCTGCGAGCAAGTGGGCGCCGTTTCAGGAAGAGCTCTCAACTTGGAGTACGTACCTACTGAACCAAAGGTAAAGGGAATTTTATTGTGACCCAACTTGTAGAGGACCGTTTCAGTGAGAGCAAGGTATGTTGAGTTTTCTGTAACTATGGCATCAATGAAGGTAGAACTTTGCGATGGTTTTGGCGGTTACTTTGTTGAAATTCATTTTCAGTATTTAATTGATATTGATAGCTGTGTTGTTATTCTACTCGTCCGCATACGATGCGGTTCTATGGAAATCCTGCCTATGATTCTTATAACAGCAATAAAATAAAATAACCAAGATTCAATTTGTATTGCAAACATTTTTATGATATAATTGCACTGAAGATTCTTCAGAAAGAAGCATAACACATGAAACAGAGGGACTCACCAAGTGGAAAAAGAATTGTTAATTTCAATTGTATCGACATAAGGAATGTACCAAAAACAAACCAATGTAAAATAATCAATAATAAGACGGGTATCATTCCGGGATTGCAGGTGTATACTGTAACTTTCCACTAAATCGTTCATAAAATTACATCGTTATCTTCTTATGCAATTTGTTTACAAACATGGAGACAAAAAGGCTTTAACATTAGATTTTGAATTTGACAGTGCCACTTTTTTTGATACATTTATTTTACGAATAAACGAACAGTATTTTACAACTATCATAATTTGAAACAGAACGTGTTATAAATGGTATTTGATACAGATACATTCGTATGATAGCAATGTATCTTAAATATACTGGGGTACACAATACTGCTGACAAAAAAATATTTAAGCTCCAGTTCCAACATCTTTTAAATATACGTGTTTAAAGGTAAACTTTTTCTGGTATTTTAAGCAAGCCTAAGAGTTTCTATTCGAATGAAAAAAATATGTAGCCACGTCGGCATTTTTCATAAATTTCTAGAAACTAAATAATTAAATTCGTCAATTAGTTTGAACGCTTAAATACCAACCTCAAATATAGAAAATAAACAGTAAGACGAAAATCACGTCTTTCGAATAAATTAACTGTGAACAATGAATTACTCGATCCAGAACAACTTTTTCTGAGAGAATAGTAAAAACATGAAGAAAGAATATAAAGAAAAATTCGTGTCTTATTGATAGGGGAACTGCCTAAACTTTTTCGTATCATAATTTCATTGATAATAAATAATTCTTTCTTCTGTATACCGTTTTTTATGCGATAAGAAATAATATAGAGGAAAATGAAACACACAAGGACCCTTCTATAGCTGGGTGCCATAAAAATAAGTGTATTTAGTGAACACGAACATCTTTGTTGAATGCAATATGACAAAGAGAAAATCGCGCTCCCCAATAACAGAATGTTTTATTATAAAAGTTTTACAACAATATGAAACGATGCAAAGTTTTCCGCGAGAACGATTCCACAAGTTTGTCTTTTTACTTCTTCTTTCATGGTAATAAATAAAATGTTATTCTGAGACCTGTTGATTGCAACGGAACTATACTATCATGCAAAGAATATGCAGGTGTTGCAAGTATTTTCAACTGAATGAAATACAAAATTTTAATAACGCCTGAACACTTAAACCTGGAGACTATCAAAAAAGTCTAAGTCTGTAATGTGAAAAAGTAAATTTAGAGAGCAAAATCAAACTAATAATGATAATACGTTATAAGTAATAACTTCACCTTTTCTTTTTTCATAAGAAAAGCTTTCGCCTCTCGAGTTACTACTAAAAAAATATTTCATGGAATAATCATAAAAATAAATTGAATGGTACATAAGTATACAAAACTGTCTAGGGGTATTGGTTTTTTTTAAAGAAATGTATATTTGAATGTTTTTTTTTACATCGACACTCATTGGAAGTATTGTGATATTAATGTAAAAAATTTTTTTTTTTTATTTTAGAAAATGAGTAAATTAAATTAAAAACGTTTTCAATCAATTTCAAAACAAAGCCACACAAAAATGTGATTTTCAGCAAATGGAATAATTTATAAAATTTGAATAAATTCGGAATAATTCGACAGGAGATTTAAACTGATCAATGATACAAAAGGTTTTTCTTAATTGTTTGGCAAAATGTAAAATTAAGTTGGCTAATAATAACTCTAAACTCTTTTGAATCCGCAAATAATCCTGAACCTCTTTATAATAAGATCTTTATTAACAAAGCCAAGGGAGAAATTTTCTCAGATAATCTCGAAGCGACGTTTGCGCAGAAAATACCAACCCAAGAGGCAGAATTCTAATAAACACAAATCACACTCTCATTTACCCACCCCCGAGCGTGTTCTCGTCGCGTACTCTTCGTGAAACCAAATTAATCGAGAAACAATAACTGCGATAGGAATTTAATAACATTCAAACATCAAAAACTTTCTATCGCTAAGAGGATGAAAAAATTAAGAGTAAATTGATGGGAAACAAAAGATCAAAGCGTTAGCCTATGCTATTTCATTAAACCTAAAAAGTATTTCATTAAACTATTTTTAGATTGTGGAGACAGCCATTCGCGAATTAAATATTTTATTGTTACTTAAAATTAAATTCACTGAACTATGAAGAAGTGGACGTCAGTAGCCTTTGTAGTAAGAGATTCATTCTAGTATCGTGAGGGCCTGGATTCAAGTCTCCGCAAAGTTAATTATTTTATATTTTGAGATTTTTTTCAATTTAAATGTCTGATCTTGAGCGTGAGTTTTTTTGGTGTCTCATTTCATTATATTGAATATATATCATGTATGATTTACTAATTTCAAATACATTTTTTTTTATTTTGGAAAAAATATGCGAAACGATCGTTAAGCTACAAAACATGATATTTATAAAAATTAGCTTAGAATTGGTTTTGGTATAGTCAGTAACTACGTTTTCTTGATGATATACAGTTGTGCCATCATGTGCCACTTTAAAAACTTTTTTAAGAATAGCTACGTAAATATTTAAAAAATATAGATACATTCAAAAGTATATCTTCATTGAGCATGTGTCAAATAAAATACATAACAGGGTGAAAAAATAGCGATGTAATTTAGTTCTGCAAAATTCAATTCTATTATAGAATGAAATTTTGTAAGACCAAAATACATTGCTCATTTTTCACCGTGTTATCATTATAACTACATTGAGTTCTAACAAGTAAATCAATGAATAAATATCGAGTACGTCATAAATTTTAGGTAGTCTCATTTAAGGCAAAGCCGGTATTGCCGCAAAAAGTGACCGCTTGACTTACAGTAACATCCATATTTGTTCAATGCGGTTCAACATGAAATGCTGGAACAAATGGTGTAATAAATTATGTTTTTAATATACATTAAACATTTACCCATCAAGATACAAGTGACAAATGTGAGAAAAATGGTACTTCACTTCCAAATGTTGTCAATCAAGGCCTACCATTTCCCGAAGCTAAAGCAGCGGGTGGTTTTCCCGGACGATAGAGAAAGAAGACGACGGAGGAGGGATTTACGCGGGAAATCACGTTCCGAGTTCAAAATTCAATTTGACGTGCCGGAAGTGGGGCGCGCCCCGGAGCGGATGGGGACAAATCGTGACCGGTTTCGCCATTGCGTTGTTTTGTGACGCCAAGGACGCCGGCCGTCGTGTATCTCTGTTGCGTATCCAAACATATCACGAAAACAAACGCGCTCGCAATCCGACAGAAATGAAATATTGCAAGACGTATGAGTTGTTTCACCGTGAATAAAGCGAAATATGAATTCAAACCCCATATAAAATCAGCATGCAATGCACATTCATGTCGACTTTTGTTTTCCTCAAAAAATATAAATATTCAATGGCATATCTATGACCTATCACGTAACGTTTATGTCTTCAAAATTGAATCACAATATAAGCTATCGAGATAACGCCCACGTGACTGATACTTTTAAAATATTGGAAAGAACTAAAAAGAAGTATAAACAGCATACTTTAAAATTACTTTTTGAAAGAAAGTCTCAATATTACAACGCTGAAAAAGATATTAAGTGATATGCAACAAGACATACATGTTTTATAATAGATACTTATATGAACTTGTAGTTAATAGCTTTGTCTGTACAATACGAATGAATATTTTTTTTAAATAATAACAACAATTGTTTATTACAATTTTAACAATATATTTTATGATCAGAAATGGTTTCGCTGATCACTATCATTATCAAATAATGAAAAATGTGTTAATATAGAAAATATAATGCCTTTCCTACTAATGAATTTCCACAAACAGCCGAAGCTTTATATGTTTTTTACTTACTAATTACTTTTTTTCGCACATTATTTAAAATTTTTTTATTGTGAATATAAGATAATGCGAAAAAGCTTGTAATCCTGATTCATAACACAGAATTAGAGCAAAACTTTTGTTTTGGTTTTATGCATAATATAAGAACGGTGATTGACGACTTATATGCTAAACTCCTCGCGTAAAATTCGATTTTATTTCGCCGTGAAAATATCGTTCTACAATTTGATTTTCAATTATTAATATTAAATTTATTTGTGCTAAAATTAAGAAAAAATCGACAACCATTCGATGAAAAATCACACAACTAAATTTCGGTCTCAAGACGAACGCAATTTCTCGAAACGATTTCAAATTTATCAGTTTCTCTTTGCGCTTTACGTTTTGTCATGCTTTATGAAAAACGATCAATCAAGGCAAATTGTGAGGAAAACGAAATGAAAGGTAAGAAATAAATGATGGAGAAAATGCTATATTTTCAATACGTGCTGAAAATGCAATAACAAGTAGCATGGTGAATCAAAATATCAAAACGAATTATTTATTTTTAAATAATGGTGACCCTACACGAAACACATTCAAATTATAACATATTTACAAATTATAATTTATTAAAGCACAACTGAGAAAACATTTGCCTAGAAGTACTATATCAAAGACAGATTTAAACTTTTTTGTGGAGATTTTAATTTATTGTAATACACGTGAAATATACGTTATTATTAAATTTAGATTTAACCATGTTAAGTTAAACATTATCCACTATAAATTAAAGATATATTATTTGTAATACAAAGTTTGGTTTATACATATTATTTAAGTGTCAAAAACAGTTCAGGGTTCCGAAATAAAGATTTGAAGAAAATACTTAAATTATTATGAACTAGATAAACTTTTATCATTCAACATTTCAGTTGTATTTTTCTTTGATATACATTTTAGTAAAGCAATAAGATAAACCTTACCAACAACACGTCGATATATCTGCCCTTTTGTTAAAATAACTTAATAAAGAAAACATCAAGTGTGATTACTTGATGACGCCTGACTAAAGATATTATGGCAGATACAATAATAATAAGCTTGATGGAATTATTAAATTGTTGAATGTGATTTAATTTGGGTAAAAGTTTAACGAAGAGAGCACCGCGCAACGAGATATGATTGTATCGCCTGAAGGCCCGGAAAAGGGAAGCGGGATGGGGAGAGGACACTGCCGGAAACGGTATTTATCGCTTCGGATTTATTTCGGATTTGGGTATTGTAATAGGGATTTTCCGGAAAAGCACAAAGGCAGAAGAGGGAAAGGATGAAATTAATAATAAAAGAATAATTGGTGTGACTTATTCAATTGGTGCTGCCTTATTTTCTTGAGTTTAACTTGACACAAAAAAAAAGAAAAGAGAAAGTATACCAAAATGTGTTTTTAAGCAATCAATTTAGTTGTCCATCCAATCTCCGGTTTAACTTTGGTTGGAAAATTTTAAAGAATATATTGAATAAATGGCAATTGACGTTGTGACAAGGTCCCTTTTTGTGGAGCACAAAGTTTTGCATATTCGTGAAAATACAAACGATTGCGATCAAAATCGAATTAGATTTAAATAAACATTGACATAAAAATTAAACTTTTTTAAAGAAAGAGCGAAGAATGGTACCCAAAAACCTTATTTGTCAAAAATAGGCAGGGTACACATTAAAATTTGAAAAAACGCACCCAGTCAATTAATAATACGAAGTTTACCGAATCGACTTATTCAGATATTGATTGATATTTTATATCAGTTCCAATTCCTTCTATCAAATACAAAATATATATTTAGTGATAAAAAGTAACTTTCCTATTAACCCTCAATAAACGGCACTAATGGAGCAAACAATACAGATTACCAATCTATATATGGGGATATTTACCTGGCAAACAAACGAGCCATGTAGGGAAAAAATACACCGGGGAATAATGGAATAGAATAGCTGTTTCCCTTACAATTTGTTCATAGCTATTTTCACATTATCTGAAGTTTCGCCTCAATGGTCAATAAAGTTGTGTGTTTCAAAGTAGAGTATGTTAAAATACGGATAAATGAATTACGTATCAAAATTAATAATGAATGTCTCTGTCAAAAATCACCGTGATATCATTTTTGATTTGTAAAGATTTTTACAAACAATAAGTTAATATATTATTTTACCTGAATTCACTCTTTAAAGAAATCAATAAACAAGTAATTGCTTTATATATTTTTGTTTCAGAAATAAAAATGAGTCGTATATAACATAATCAATACCTCAAATAACGCACGTCATTCCAAATCTCGCCTCGTTGAAAATGAAGTTAGAAACTACACATATGAATTTTATTGTTTTACAAGAAAGCTTACAAAAGATTTGTTGCACGAAAATAAATATCTTCCTCTTCAATATTTAAATATCTTTTTAGGTTCCTGTTTATGCTGTGGAACCACCACACGTGAAAAGGATGAATATATCACATAAATCATTCACGCTACTCAATTCAAACGCACATATATATTATTTGGAGGATTTTATTTCATAATAGAGGTGGGATAAGCAACTTTACTACAATGGTTGGACAGTTTTACTTATTTTTACTATTTTGATAATGGATTTCAATATGGAAAACCCAGTTTTTCAACTATTGTCAAAAAGCCGAAATACCGGTTTTTGAAATAGGAAAATATCGGCATTTCGTCATTCTAGTATACAAAGCTCTTCTTGTATACTGAATGCTCGTCATATATCAAATTAATTTCTAATTAGAAAAAGCTTATCCTGCATATGGAAATCAGTAGTCGTTTGCGAGTCGATAAATATTGACAGGTTTAAAAGCACTATCAACATATTTTACAGCCATATTTTATTTCAAAGAAATGATAAAGTTATCATTAACATATCGATTGAATTGGCATTCGCTTGGTAGAACTCCATTATAATACAGTTAAAAAATAGCAATTTATTTGAATTCTACAGAATTTTATAAATTTATATACATCGCTATTCTTTCACCGTGTTATAATGGAATTCAATCAATAAATTTAAAAAAAAAATATTGAAACAGCGACAGTGAAATGTCGCGATATTAATTTCATCCACCGATAACTGAAATTCACAAAATGCATACATCAGAAAATATTTTAGTTGAAAAAACATCCCTTATGAATAATTACTTCTCACGCTGGCAAAAAGACATCATAGTAAATATGCATTATGAAACATTTTCTTTAAAATGCTGCGAAATGGACGAGAAAGAGACAAATTCATGCAATGGTCGAGTTTTGCAACCGGAGAAACGGGAGGCGGATAAATTTTGAAGTAACTTTCCATACCAGTTATCCTACGAGTGGAGTGAACGACGCCTGTTGTAATTAGTGATAAATTCAAAAGGAGATAGAAGGGACGCGCTGTCTGCATCCTTAGAATTTTAATTAAGAACGACCGGGTTATGAAATCGGTATACCGCTTATGCATGTCATTGTATCATTTGTGGAAAAAGAGCAAAGGAAAATTATAGGAGTAAACCATTCCGCAGGCATTGTAGATTTTTTCACGACAGTATTTGTAAAATAATGCCGATATACAAAGCGAAATATTGCATGAAAACTTTTTTCTGTTATCATAAAATAATATACTACAGTTACTTTGTTTTATTTTATTTAAACACTATTAAACAGTTAAAATTTTTCGTACAATAATTAAAAAAAAAATACTATCATGATGAATAAATTCGCGTTGTAGAAGTTTTCAAGAGTTATATGTACCTCGTTAAAATAAATATATACTGATCAAAGACGACTGCCGTAATTGATAATTGTGTTTATTAATTTCATGTGTTTTAATTAAACAAAAAGCAGAGGAATTTCGCCGTACGAAGTATTGTGAGTAAAATATTTATGTTAATGGCTAGGAGGAGAAATCTTTGCACATGATTTGTTTCACATCTCAAGTCTCCGAAGCCGCATCATTGGCATTCGAGGATGTCGTCAAGCGAGAAACTGCATCCACGGTAGAGAGCTGCCGTAGTGGCAACCTCAGTTGAGGCGAATTACTCGCCAAGCCCAGCCTAGTGGAAGGTGTATCTCGTACTCTAGCAATATCAAATGATACTCTACTTATTTTATAATAAATAAATTATATTCGTAGATATATTTCAAATTTGGAATCAGGATTATAAATGTAATGTAAACGAGTCAATTAAATATATAATATTCGACCCGAATCATTCCTTTATCAGACGCGAGGATAAAATGTTATCGAGTTGTCTATCTTCTCAGAGACAGGGTGCGTATTGAATCGATCTACTGATTGGATTCCAAGTGGCCGACCTGTAAACAATGATTCCTTTGCGAATCTCATCAACTCTTTACCTTCTCCGAATATGTTATTAATCAAAACTGTCGAGATTGTCTCTAAGAAACATGATTTTAATATAACATTAATTTATGGGCAAAATCTATATCGGCATTTTCAATTGTATCGATCTATACTAGTAACATTCAATTTCTAAGCCATTCACAATATATACAAACGAAAACTATTGATTTAAATTACACCACAATGTATTTCCCTACGGTGCGATTAAACCTATGCATTATTAAATAGCAGTGCTGTAATGAAATGGAAGAATCGAATATTCCATATGAGCAAGGAAATGAAATAAAATGTGCTATTATTTCTTCAAACCGATTTAATCAATTATCAGTTACTACGGAAATATTTATGACAAACCAGTGTATCAATGATATCTCTTTAGTTCTACAATAATTATCAAACATTGGCAGATTTTTCAAACCATGTCACAATCAGCACTCTAATAAAACCAGATTTTTGCACAGAGTTCAAAAGTACTTATAAAACATATATGAACTAAGTCCTCATTAATAAAAGCTTAGACATATTACATACAAGTTAAAGCCTTTACAATAAAAAAAAAGTTTGCCACAATTCAGATAAAAATTACGATAAAGTAAAAAACAATTGATGTAATAAAAAGGAATATTTAATATATCAGCTGTGGGTGTTTGACGGAATAGCGATACCAGTTAGAAAAAAACTTTGATATTTTCAATAACTAAATGACTTATAAGTAAACTACATTCATAGCTTTTAAGATGTTGATTGTCACCACTTTATTTTATATCAACGAATAAACACAATGTTTTCTTGAAAATTTCCATAATTATTAGAAGATAATTCTCGCGATACGCAATGCTTTGTTAAAAAGATATAGTTTATATCCTACCAGTTGATAATTCTTGCAATGAGCGAAACCGGTCATGATCATCAAATATATTGTACAGATTTACAAATAAGTAGTACTAAAAAATGTGTTGTCGTTATTAAATATTTTTTGTTTGAATATGTAAAAAAATTAAGTTATTCAAAAATGGGCAACATTTATTTAGTTGATAAACGAGCGATTAGTAATTCTTACAATTACCACACCTGTGTGGCACACCTGAGATGATTCTGAAATGTTTTTAATAAGTATCAATTCAAAAAAAAAAAAAAAAGTATACAACATTATATTGCATGACAGTCGCTGCTTGTAAATCATTTATTAGCCGAAACGTTTCCATGAGACGATGAAACACATAAGGTAGCGTGTTTGGTGAACGGTGTATGGATAGTCAGAGTGGAAGTAATCGCATCTCTGTCTGCTTTAATTGAAAACTATCGCCGAATTAGTCACCTCTTATGCGTCTGGGATTACGTCATCCGCTATACCGTGAGCGTAATGCAAGATGGGAAGCGAATCTATAGGGAGCAGGGCATATACTTACGGAACCGCCTAATGTTTTACGACGAGACGTGTGAATGTTGATTTAGGATAAATTGAGTCATATTATTTTATTGCCGAATGAAAACCATTTGATAACCATTATTATAAGTGTATGAAATAAATATTTGCGAATAGTTTATAGCAGGTAATCACTGTATGTGTTGTGGACAGATTTAAAATTAAATCTTTGATTTTCAATAAATTAAAGTGTTGAAACTTTTGTACAATTCACGTATTTTGTAGCTCACGACACGGGTCACGTTTTTCGACATTTTCAGTTGTACAACGCTTTTACGAAATTGTACAAAAGTTTTACGAATCGGGTAAAATATTAAAATTTCACGATGCTCAGTCGATATTGTAAATAGAATTATGATTAAGTACGATTTTTTATATACAATAATCAGGAACGGTGTCGTTCATCGCGAACATTATCAACAGATACAATACAAATTAATACAATAATATTCTTAAAAATCTAAAGATAATAATAACTACGTTGACAAATAAAATTCAAGAACTAAGACAAGACTTATACTACTACAGGTACATTCGGGTAGTGGCAACGCCATTCATAATTGTGAAAGACGACAGTTGGAATAAGAAGACGGATATGTTTGGAAATCATAAAAAAAAATATAAAACATGATCAAAATTTGCGATCGAAAAATCTTTTTGAAAGAACATCAATAACCGATTTTACACACAGAGACATTCTCGCGTGCATCTGGATATTTTGTATGCGTCAAAACGATAATATTAAGCACATGCTGTCTTGTTTTAATGTACACGAACCTCACAAACGCGCGAGAAAGCGCAATAGTTTAAAAAAGCCTTATAAAATTCTTGTTGCACAAAAACACAGTGCATGGCAAGAGAAACCGATAAGGAATATAAAAAAATTCTTATGAGAGCAGGAGCCGAAATGGCTAGTAAATATATACCTTATATTTTTTGTATAGTTAATATACATTGCTATTGTTCCACCATGTCATAAAAAAGATAATTTTTATTTGTGTATGAAAAATAAATATTTTTAAAATACAAATGACTACTTCTAAAAAGTTCAATTCATCCTTATCCTTTTTGTTCATTGTGATTCGTTTTGAAAATTTTTTTATACGATTAAAAAAATCCTTTCAACCTATTCATTGCGTTTATATTCTATTGCAGACACCCAGCATAGTAGCGGTGTCGGCGAGATGCGTGCACGGTTGGTCAACTTCGTTAACACGGAGCCGTTTTCATTTAGCGTGGCAACGCTAAACCAGACAAAAGATTCTGTTTACGTTGCCATTGTTGTAACAGGAGCGTTCACTTTTCGAGTTGAAAGCGTTCTTGTATTGAAAGACAAAACATTCACGCAACGGGTATTTTATAAAATAGTATGGAGTGCGAAAAGGGTATTAAATAAGGAACTACTTAGTACTCGTCACTGCTTGAATAAGAACCTGATTGTCATAATACCACCGAAGCAACGATCGCAAACAAAAAAAAAAGCAAACGCGAAACGGTGCGTAAAAATTGCTGAAGGTTTTGCAAGGCTGTGTCATTGTAATGAAACAACAAGCAATGTGATCTCATTAAAAATGGTCCATTAAGATATTTTTAATTAAGAGTACCTTTATTAAAAAAAATCAAAAAACGTGCGCTCCGGGAAAGAAAGGAATTGCGTGATATCATTTTAGGACTAAATACATAATAAATTGCTTGATAATAGATACGTAATTAAAAAAAATACTTGCGATACTGCTGTGGATAAATGGATATATATGTATATAAACGAATTTTAATACGAATAACATATTATAATTTATGGATAAAAGCATCGCAAATCGTTACGGTTATCGAATTGTACTGTATGTCAGTTATTTATATATTATATGTATGCATGACAGTTAATTATTAAGCGTATCTGAAATTAGATTGTTAACATTCGAAGCTAATAATGTTTCATGGATATTAAAGACAATATAAGAGTTCGATGTAATGCAAGACATCAGAAAAGATTTGATAGTCAGTCTAACCCTTTTGAATATTTCCACTAATACGATGGATAATAAATACTTTGAGAAACTTTATTGATTGAATTGGCATTTACTTGGTAGAACTCCATTATAACACGGTGAAAAAATAGTAATGTATTTAGTTCTACAACATTTTATAAGAAATAGTTGATAGCTATCTCGGCTCACGCCATAGTGAGCTAGATAGTTCCGACGATGCGTGAGCCGAAATAACTATCAACTATATCCTATAAAAAATTTGTAGAACTAAAATACATTGCTATTTTTTCATCGTGTTACTAGAGAAATTCTATATAGGACAGGCGTTTCAATACTACCAAGTTTTATTCTTGTCGGTATTCTAAATAACTCCAGTAGTGATTTTTACCAAAAAATGTTATACGTTAAATTAAATAAGACACGTGTCACGCTTGAGAACACATTGCATAGAATATAATTGACTATTATAGATAATACATTCATTTAATCCAAAGTTACCAGGCTGCATTAGTAAATAAAATGTATTTCGTTTCAGAATAATTTAAACATAATAATAAAAGAAAGCGCTTTTAATAATATCGTATCCAAAATTTTAGAAGAAATATCTGTAACTTAAATGTATTTTATCAATTAATTTACGATAACATCTCAGATCTGGCATCTAGAGCACCACTTATTTCCCAACGCAAATCACGAACAATTTCCCACAACGCTGCCTACGTTATTCCGAAAAGAGCCCCACAACTGCCATCCACAAGGTATGAGAGAAATACCGCCAGAGTTAAAATTATGACGGTTTAAAACGCAGCGCTCCGATAAGAGACTATCTTCGCTACTGCTGGAATGATTTATGAGTAATGACGATCGCGGCTTTCATGCCGAGCTTCCCTTTGTCGTTCGTTCTTCGTTCTGGTCACCCACTCCTACCGCATGATTAGATGGGATGATACTAGTTCAAATAATCAGTGACGGACTTTGACGAAATCATAATATACAAAAGAAAATTAATGTAGGTACAGCGCGCACGAATCATAATATCGATAAACCTGAAGAAAAATTGTAAGTGAAAATTCGAAAATTTTGGCAGCGAATTTTTTAAGCGTTGGTAATTCGAAATGAATCCAAGCATGATCATGCATTTCTTATTCACGGTACTTGGATTTCTTGAATTATTTAAAAGACAGCCAACTTTATTGTACCATATCAAGTTTATTGATTGAATTGGCATTTACTTGATAGAACTCCATTATAACAAGGTGAAAAAATAGCAATGAATTTTGGTTCTACAAAAATTTTATAAGATACAGTTGATAGCTATTTCGACTTACACCATCGTCAGAGCTATGTTTAAACGAACATTTGCTTATCTATATATAGCTGTGTATAAAAGGTACACAATACATCTTCTATCCTGTTTTAATGACCTAGCTTATTTCCTGCTAGCAATAAAACTAACAATTTAAAAATTGTAAATAAAAATAAGCAGGTGGCAATATCAATCAGCTTACATATTGGACGGAGATGGTTTATGGGATGGGGATGGTTTATTACGGAAAAAATTAGCCCCTCGCAATGGTCTGAGGAGCAGTGATACGTGTCGACACGGTGTCATATCATGTTTTTTTGTATTTTTTTTTTAATTTTCGCATTCAATATGCATGAACTGACAATTCCTGGTAGAAATGTTACACCACAAAAATGGTCATGATAGTGGTTGTATTTTGCAAATTAAGCATATGATTTTTTACGACAACTCCGTGTCAGTAAATATTTTATTTTATTGTAAAATTAAATAATCAGCAATAAGTAGATAAATATTCTCAGATAAAAAATATATTTAGCAGAGAAAAAGTATGGAATATACGACTGATGTCAAATAATCATATTTTATTATGCATCTTGGCTGCGGTCCAGTGATTTGACCTATGTGGTGAGAGGGTGGTAGTTTATTACGAATGCTGGTGATAACCAGATGTGAAGAATTATGATCGGTGCTATTTCACCTTGGCGCCAAAGATGCTTTATGATAAAAATGAAAATAGTTTCCGGCAAAATGAATTGTATCGCACAAGATTCATGGATAGAAGTTCTAAGAAAATTATTATATATTATACATAAAACAAAAGTTGAAAGCTCCAAGATAATATTACTCTTTGTCGATTGAAAATTTTTTATTTTCATTTCAAACTGACAGTTCTGTTGCATCCGTGTGATGGAATGCCTGAAGACGCCGAAGGGCGAAACCCGGGTCGCTTGTGACAAAACATGTGGAATCGTACAAAATTACACCTTCAGTCGATATCATAAATTATATTTTTGATATGTGCATCTTACTTTTACACCGTTGATACTGTGCTCATTGAATAAACATTTGTTGTTTTTGTACGCGTTAATCAAATACAATTGTTTTTATACGCGTTAATCAAATACAATTGTTTTTATATCACAAAATAGTTGAATAAAAAATACCATAACTTACAAAAGTCCAAGTAATAGAAAGGAACACTTAGAAGGACTTAGGAAGGACACAAGGAGGACTTAGAAGAAATTATCTACTTCATTACTAAAGTCACATTCCCGTGACAGTAATTTTATATAAGTATGAAAATATAGATCCCGAATGCGTTACTGCTTCGAATCGTAAATGGGGAAAATCTAGCCACCTCTTACACTTTTGCGGTGTTTATCATATTTTGGTTTCCGACGAAACGGAGGTGGAAAGCATTCCCCAGGTGCCTCTGATAACTTTTATTTATCGCTTTTTTCAGTTACAGGGTTTTTAAAAGCACGAAGGGTTACAATGTTCGAAAGTGGTTCCATAAAAATGATCATTATTATCATCAGGGGGGTCGCGGCGCGATGTCATTAGTTGGTAAAGCTATGTCAATAAAATATGAGTTGAAATTTACATGATTTTACAGATTGTCGTTTCTGCTATGAATATTTATGACGTAAGGTTTTAAAAATGTTACGAGCAACTATTGAGTCATTGCCGAACTGATAAACATCTTTTATTTAGTAAAGTTAAAATGATAAAATAAATACCGTGGTAACTTGGCACCGAAACTTAAAAAAAAAGAGAAATATATAATTTTGAAGTTAGATTTTTGTGTAAGAAATTGTGTGCTCGTGTCTGTTTGCATAGTTTTGTTCAATATAGTACTAACGCTAGAAGAAATAATTTTACACACTGTTCACATTCATCATCTATAAACATAGACGATAATCGAATACGACTTAAGTCGGTTAGCGAAGCAATTAATAATTCATACACTTTTGATTTCAACAGAAATGATATAATTTTGAGAATCTGTATAATCTTATTTTATTCGTTTTTTTTCTGGCCGTATTCGAACAATGTAAACAAAAAAATATATTGAAAATCTAGATTTTTTTAAAGTACCTTTGATTTCCACACATTTTGGAAGAATTAAATTGTCACGGTTACATAGAATCAAAAAAAAATATTTGAACTCCACAGAAGACCAAAGCCCGCCGGCAAAGTGAAATGTCTTGTAACTTTATGGGCGATTGGGAAATATTATTTCAGTTGAGACGCATAAATTAGGAAAATTGGAGGAAACGTTTTTAAAATTTAACGGCGAGCTAATTTTCTATTGATAAAACCCAAAGATACTTCAAGCGAATAAAAGAGGAAGGCGAAATGAGGTAACCGGTTTAATGCCGATTTCATTTTTCTTTACGAAGTAAAATATTAATGACTTTTTTTTATATCCGAAGTTCAACAATAAATCAAGGGAAAAAAAGTTGATAAGAGTTTATTATAAAAAATAAATAAAAATAATCACAATAAATAAAGAAAACAATAGTTATATGTATAATATAGACGATAATCAGAAGAATAATGATTTCTTATTAAGGTTTTAAGTTTTAATCGTGATATTTTACCAACAACGATTTATAAAAGAAACATATTGTAAACAAAATAATTATCTGTATATTTCACTCTTGGAATTCTTTTTGCAACACAAATGTATAATAATAATTATAAAAAAACAACTACATTCTTATGAGATGATTGTAATTATTAAATGTTTCTATGTTAATAATTCAGTTATTAATTTTTTTTTCTAAGATTTCTTTTAATAACAAGATGCATTTAAACATTTTATCAACTGAGGGCTGATCGGGATCATATCGGTTAAGTGCGATATTCAAATATTTTATATCGGTACTTTAAGAAGGAAAACAATGAATCAAGAAATTCCGTCGGAGGAAATTTGATGATAGGCTTAGCTACGCTTAAATTTTATTACAATAATTAACGGTAAAAGGTATTTCAGTCTCGCTTCGAGAAATTTAATACTTAAAGATGCTGGGCACCGCAATAACACTGCACTCTACTGTGTAGAGGGTCTACAAAGCTATCCATTCTTCAGCTGTTTTTATTGAAAGCTCATAGTAATCTTTTATTACAGTACCCTGTCATTAAAAAGCTTAGATAACTCAACCATAAGATGGGGAACGCATTAAATTACATATTATTTAAAATCTTCACTTAAATAATCGCCTATTGAAACGGTAAGAAAAATATTATAGCCGTGCAAGATAACTAGAACAAAAAAACTTAAAAAAAATTAACTGTACTTTTTTTGAGAAAAGGAATTACAATTCGAATAATAAAAACACATTTTGTAGTACTATTTGTTCTATGTATTTTATATACGTGTAAGTTATTTTCTTAGTTCTTCAACAATTTGTTAAGTATATGCAAATACCTAACCCGGTAATCATTATCTCAAAATTTTGTATTTATAGTCAAATTTTCGATAAAGTATAAATGCTATGTGTTGTATTATTTGATAATGCTCGTGATGAATGCAACCGGCCAATATCATAAAATATACGCTAGAAAAAGTACTGACCAATGTTTTTTTTTTATTAGTTGAACAAACATGGTTTAGTTTTCAGTCGCATTCTGATACGACGGGAAAGTTAGTAACAAAGAATGAATTGAAATGCAAAATAAATATCAACCGAGATCGTCCGATTGATTACATTTCTCCAAATATAAATCGTATATTTATGAAGTTTTTAACTTTCCACTTATATCTAGTTCATAATACATCGTAACAAATTTAATTCAGTAAAATAGAAATATTTTAAGTTGAATATGTTGAAAATACAAAGGGTATCTGATTCGTCTTTTTTATGGGCATCTCAATAATATGTGTGTGATATATAGACGACCTTTACGTTAGAAATCAAATTTGATAACCTACATCTTTACGGTGATTGTTAGTCATTTCTTTGAGTGTTGATTCGATGTGTCATAAAGGCGTTGGACATCATCAGATTAATGAGTAATATATTTAGTGAGTTAAAATTAGCAGTAAATTCAACGATTACGTTGAAATAATAATACATACATAAAGAGTACATCGTAAATTACATATAGACCTATCCCTCGATATAACACGGTAGATAGGTTCCTGAGAAAAACGTGTAAATCGAAATTGTATATGTTTAATGTAAAATTTTTATCGAAAAGTACTCAAAATACGCATAATTTTGTTGTTTTCTAAAATACATAAATAAAAAAAAATTATTAAAAAATATAAATAAACACATTCTTTTATTAATTAAATACACATAAAGCACACATACATAGGGGGAACAAAAATTTAAATCCAAAAGATTCATAAAAAAATTATTGCAACGGTTGGTTGAGTTTTTATCAATCATCACTATCACAAATTATTGTCAATCTCTTCTTCGTGACTGGTTCAAAGTCACTTTCATCACTCGAAATTATGTGTGCCAATTGGATGTTTGAAGTAGAAACATTTACACCTCGAGGAGATTTGGTAACAAAATCCGGTAATAATATTTGTTTCGAATTTCTTGTTAGATCTTTGTGCATCTCATCATATTGAGCCAAGCATTGATTAATATCACATTGGAATCGAAGGGCCAGTTCAACATTTGAGTCATTTTGTACAAAATGATTACCTAATTTTCTTCCCAATTCGAGTCCTTCGTGGATGATTTCAGCTAAAAATATAACTGATTCAAATTCTTTTTCAGTCCGTGTAAAGCGAAAACGTGTAAAACAAGTATCGGTAAATCGAGGGATAGGTGTATGTATCAGTAAGTCTCCAACTAAATTACGATTTGCCCATCTACTCAAATCTTCCCGGAAGCGTGTCATTTATTGAAGGTTTAATTTTGTTCCCAAAATGTTTACTTACACTCTCATTAGGCTAATTGTAACGCCCTCGGCTTGTGCAGGGGGCGTTAATGAGCAAAAGAATCACTTAGTTCGCGCGACATTTCGTGCGGTCG
Organism: Himalopsyche japonica; assembly: GCA_028555115.1. Lineage (NCBI taxonomy): Eukaryota > Metazoa > Arthropoda > Insecta > Trichoptera > Rhyacophilidae > Himalopsyche > Himalopsyche japonica. Next base: position 697,229 of record JAHFWJ010000374.1, read on the forward strand.
GCGGAAGCGAGGTGATGTGGATGCTTAAATTAGCGAAATATCCATAATAATAATACGGAGAGAAGGGACGCAATCTGTCAGCGGAGACAACCTGAATAAATATACCAAGAGAAGTGTAATATATCATTTTTATGTGATAACAGGGGCGCATTACGTTAGGGTCGCGAGATTTAAATTACTGGATAGTACATGCAAGTCCTGAGAGCCGTTTATAAAAATTAGCGCACTTTTTCAAAAGGATTATTATATAGCTACAAACATATACATGAGCATACCATAATAGTGACAGCGAGAATAATAAACTTAGGAATAACGCTATCGTTAGTAGTTGGAGCTTTAGTAATTACGAACAAACTTTCATTGAGCTGATAACTTTAATCTTACAAGCTTACCTGGGATGCTTGATAACTGAAGCTTTAATGTGCAAAAAGCAATTTTGTTGGAAATTCACAAAAAGTTTTAATCTGTTATTTGATATCATTAGCGGTTAAAATTTTTGTTTCGTTTCAACAAAATGATATAAAAAATAAAACATATACAATCAAAAAGATTCACCGCATATCACTGTAGGTAATGATATTATATTATATTTCGCCTTTGCACATCTTCAGACATTCAAGTCGTGAGTATGATATTGTGTAGCGAGTTTTAATGATTCGAATTTGAAATGGCTCTTCATTTATTAAAATAATTTTATATTTTTCCACAAAACGTGGCAGTCAACACTTACAAGTTGTTTATGAAAATAAAATTAAGGTGATAAATCGGCTATATACAATAATTTAAAAAGCAAGTTAATAAGAAAAAATTCGCGTTAAAAATAAAGTAATTCTTTTGAAAAAAAATCTCATTTATACCAATAGTGACTCAAACTATTATCGTAAACGTTTCATACGGGAAAAATGGAAGAGTTAAACAATAAACCGCAATTAAAACTAAGAATTAAATAGCTTAATCCATGAAATTCAAATTAAAAATAAACAGTGAACTGCGTGAAGTACATAAATACATATGTATATATTTAAAGATTACTTTTTTATCAGCATCGTTCAATTCATAAAAAAAACGAAAAGGTTAACATAAAATATTATCTTATCTATTGGTCAGATACTGATTAATAGAATCAAAGGTGTGGTGTGTTCTTAAAATATTAATGCACGTGTTCAATTTCCATTTCTGCACAACCTTTCATTATTTTTAGTGAATACTGTAGAAATATTTATCATTTAGGCATATCTTATAGATAAATGAAAATGTATCATTCACACATACAAATTGTGAAACGTCTGAGAATCTGAATAAATACATCTAATCTTTATATTAAGTGATCGCCATTAAATCGGAGAAATGCAATAATTATAATATATGTATATATATATATTATGAATGAAATTGTATTAAGTTTGACGCTGTATAAATATTATAGTATAAACATTAACGACAAAATGCATTGTAAACCCAGTATAGAAATGATGAATATAAAAAAAATATATATATACGATTATCTGTAATTAATGCACACATTTTTATGAAGTAAATCTATTATACAATAAATACACTCAATGTATGATATAATATTACAAACAATTACATAAAATTTAATTGTGAAAAGTGTGTTACACATCCACGTGTTTTGTCACGAACGATCCAAGTATTTTTTTAATATATAATCCTACTATAACCCACCCGTTCAAATTAAGTAAGTATCAATTCAATCTACGACATTTTATTTGTAGTTGATCTTATAACAACATCTGATCATAAAGGCATTATGCTATTTTGTTCATAAGAATATCATTCCCAAATTGAATGTTATTATAATTATTTTATGATATCGACTGAAGGTGTTTAATAGAATTTCAATATCAAATTTTCATTTATAAATAAATATATTAAGATTCTATACTTTTTCTGCGTAATTCCCCTTGCATATAATCGATGCAAGCAGTTTACTCTCCATAATTTGTATTGATAAAATGTCTGAAGATGCCAAAAGGCGTAAAACTCACTCTTAGTCGATATCGTAAATAACATAAATGTGCAAACAATTTAATGGAGTGTTTTTTAGTAGTTTTATAAAAAAAAGCAACCCCGGCATTAATAATCAAATAATATAATAGCCATCTTTTTACGAATCGCGTGATACAATTCGTTACGTCTGACTTCATACTAGTACAATCATTTTACTGTAAAAGGTGGACAAGCCTGTTGTATAGTTAAAGCCGGTGAGGAACATAAGGTATGATTTATGTGAGTGGAGAATTTCAATAAGGATGGCCCGTACAAGAGACAACGTTAAGGGCCATACAGAACTGTTTAACATACCCCCCAAATAACTTCAAAATTGGATGATGTACAACGTATTCGCGTGGAGAAAAATCATTCATATTCATCACCGTGCCACAACAACGCTTCCCTACACTCATCATACAGACAGTCCTAAGCTTTCGTTAGCTCTAATTTCGTACATAAACTCGTCAGAACGCTTTGAGTAATGGTCTTCACCGACTTAACTTTTAACTTCCAAATACGTACTTTGACTTCACAGATATTACCCAACACATTGTGAATTTAATAATTAATAAACATCGTATTTTTAGTAAAATTATCGAATTAAGCGTTGCATTCACAAAAAAAATGCACCATCATATTAATTAGAGCTTGAAAAATCCTTTAAATAAAAAAATATATAACACCTAACTAGATATGATCTGGATCCGAAATCTGAACTTTTAATGAAAGTGTTAAATGAGAATCGAGGTGACGTTCACCAATATTGTATTATATAGTCTTCGGGCATTATATCACGCGAATGCAACAGAACTGTCGCACAATAAACAGTTTGCAACGGTTATATACAATAGGAATTAGTTACAAAGGAAAAATACACACCCTTAGGCTAGGATGCAAACTAAAAACAAATAACTTTTAAAAATATTAATTTGGAGATAATTCCAATTAGTTGCCAATGATAAGTTTTAAAAACACTTAATATTGACAAATATTAACCAACTATCGTTAAAATACAGTCAGTTCTGTTGAATACGTGTTATAAAATGCCTGAAGAAACTGAAACACAAAACCCTGGTCGTCCCGTGACAAAGAAACACGTGGAATCGTGCAAAGTTTTAACAATTTAATATTGATATATAATAATATCTTCGTAACGTATATATTTGTTTTATATTGTTCTATTATAAACAACCTTGTACTGAAAACATAAGTAAATCAGATGAATTCGAGAAATTTCATTCCAAAATATATAATGTATAACTAATCGGAAAAAAGCAGGTCAGAAATATTTACAAAATAAACAAATAAATGCTGATGAATCAATAAGAAATTACGTATAAAAGCAACAGTTTATGGAATCACTGAACTTCCAATTTTCTAGAGGATTTGTAGAAACAGACGAGGTTTTTGACGACATTACTAACGGGAAATCTGTCATTTCTTGCTCGTGAAGGCTGTGCCGTCTCGTACAATTTTAATAAAGCACAATTAATATCAGCACACTGTTAACGTAATAAGTGGTCATAATGAATCAGTTTGAAATGCTGAGACATTTAAAGATAATATTCCATAGTAAAGCGATGCAATTAATTATCAGACTAGAAGTATGTTTGCAACGCAAACGAAATCCGCAGATATTAAATATTAAATGGAAAGCTGCGGATAATCGGTAAGACAAATTTAATTTTCTTTCCAAATAAATCTACTACTGTTGCGTATTAATGATTTAATTTTAAATTATAATTTGTCTCTTTCATAAAATTTAGATCAGCATGAAACTTTGCGCAATGAATCATGTTTAAAATAAGCTATATTTGGTAAATCTTTAAGATTTTACGGGTATTAGCTCAAGGCTACAATTCTTAAAGTCTAAGTGAAAATAAATTGCAGAAATCAGTGTTATCGCACAAAAAATAAATCTAAAACAGATTTATGTTTTATATCCTGAGAGTCCATTTTAATTTTAGATTTTGCAGAAACAAATATTAATATAATATATATTCACAATATTTTTTTGAGAGGCACACAGAGAATGAGTTTCGTGCGATTTTTGCCTTCTATTTTTCCGGTTTTTAGCACGCCTATTAAAAACGTTTTATACTATATTATAAACGTTTCACGCAACCGATCAATCCTTCCAACATTCTTATATTGAAATATCATACATACATATAAAAACCGGTATTTTACTAAACCACAACTGTGGTTGCGAATGGGGTAAAGGCTTATAAGAACTACGATCCAAAAACGCCTCATTTTAAATCAAAAATAAATTACATTGCCAAATTCAAAGTGTTGAATCATTATACAAGTACACATTTTTTTTTCTTCACTCACGACCCGGGTTTCGCCTTCTGACGTCTTCAGGTATTCCATTACACGGATGCAATAAAACTAACACACAATCGTATGTATTGACACAAGGAACATTTACAGGAAAACAAGGACCCTAAGGCTAAGATCTAAGCAAACTTCAAATATATTTTTTTTTAGTTTTAAAATTCCCAATTGTAATTAGGACCAATAAAAATAAGCTTCCCAATCGACCGCTTGCCCACTCTTGGAATCACAAATATAAAATTTTGTCATTTGTGAACAAATGCAACAGCAAATAACTTTTTATCGGCTTGCAATTATATGGCTTTTATTTGAATTTACGTTCAATAAGATTTCTAATGGCCACATTTAGTGGACACAAAAGGGCCATACATACGGGTAACAGGTCCGCAATCGGACGCACTAATTGCATTGCGTTTTTCATTTGGGTCGTTCATTCTCGGAGTACTAGGGTACCATACGTTGTAATAGCGGGGCACTGATACACCTAGACGTTACTCGAATGCAACAACAAGAAGAAAAACAAAATTCCATCAAATTGAATCATACGTTATTTAAAGTATGTGTAAATTAGATTGACATTTTAGTATGCCAGTATAAATTTAATTTATTTGTTACAACAACAAAGCTCGTTTATTTCTAGGTGCGAAAACAACTAAGTGGTAAATTTACAAACTGCTGTCTACAATATATTGAACGCGTTAAAAATAAGCAAGGTGTCTAAGTTCATAAACTAAGATAATCTTACATGGGTTAAGTGTTTTTATAAAAACTTTTCTGTTCAAAAAGAACGCCACTAGAAAACGAAATTGACAATATTACACTATTCTGCTGAGAAACGTTTTAAAATAAATATCTTTTTACATTATATGTCCATGAAAATTTGTGATAAGAAACGATAATTACGAGTTTCTATTATATGATAATATATGTTATAGAGAAAAACAATATTAGATAGCAGACTAATCTATAGATGACTTTGATAATACAACAGACAAAGTTACAACCAAGCATACATATTATATTGTGGAAATAATACCTAATTATATAAAATGTAAAATGCCTGTTCATCAGTATGTGGCTTCTAGTACGTTAAATATAATCAAAAATATTTCATTTACTGTTTCGGCTTGGGCCATCGTCAGAACTCGAAATAAAAAAATCAAGCTTAGCGTTTTAGACGATATATTGTATACAAATTTTCTTAAACAGCACATTTTGGTAAGATTTAATTGAATTTAACCATAGACCCAACAGTGGCGGTAGCCGAAATATCTATGAATAACTTATTGCTTGACATGACATTTACTTGGTAGAACTCCATTATAACACGATGAAAAAATAGCAATGAATTTAAGTTCTACAAAATTTTATAAAATATAGTTGATACCTATTTCAGCTCACGCCATCGTCAGAACCATAGTTCTTAAAAAACTGTTACTCTTATAAAAAAACGTATATATATATAATACTTTACAATCAAATGATCGGATTTTATATGTGATTCAATAAAAATAAAATAAGGAAAAAAACAACTATGGTCGTCGTACGTTTGCGACGAGGACTGTTAAAGTAAACGGGATTACGTTCGCGTTCCCTGTGCGCTACGGCCGTCCGGCACAATGGGATATTAATTGAAACAAAAACGGAAATCGAATCGCAACCGTGGCAGCGGGGGAGCAATCCCACACCGGGAAATTCGATTTAAATCAACGGCAGTAAAGTTTTGTATGCCTGCCGCTCAAAAAATTACTAGCACATATGCGCTTGCATACATGCATTATTCTTTGTTACACAAGCTGAAGATTTTTTTTCCTTTAAATTCACGGCAGCTGGAGTACTTGCTACGAATAGTAATAGCAGGCAACTATCACTCTCAAGTGATTTTTAAAATAAAGAATTATACAGAAGAGAACATTATATTTTATGGATAATTTCATATTAAGCTGTGCGAGAACGGTGGAAAATAATTTTAAAGATGAATACATTCTGATTGAAATAATATATAAAGATATGCATAATGATTTTTACCATACATCTGCAGATATTATGAATTAGAAATATTTCATGAAAAATGATTTCAAAAGATTTAAAATAATCAGGTAATACATTTTTTAAGAATTGAAATTGAATTCTAAGGTATTTTTATTCATGTATACAAAATTTACTAAGTATTAAATAAACATCGCAAAGTTTTGGTTTTGAAGATATAGATTTGAAAAGCGCTGTTGTGTTGAATATTGAGGGGTTAGAAGCCAGGCGCTAAAAATATGATTGAGAAGAACGTGATGTTGTGTGGGTGTATTGAATTGATTCAATGTATCCTTTCATACGTTTGAATCGACTTTCAAGATCCAAAGGGGAATCTGAAGAAACTTATAGTAAAAATAACTTCAAATACATGAGATATTTTTGTAATGCATGTGTGAAAGGAAAAGTATATCTGCACGGTGACAGAGTTTCGTGATGGGAAAAAATGAACTGAAAGAAGTCAAACAAAAGTGACAAAGACAAAATTTCGACTAATGGTGCCTTTTGCAAAGAGTTTTGAAAAAAAATACGTTAATAGTGGCGTAGCAGCAACAAAAATGCAAGCGCTGTTGTGGCGTGTGTGCGTGTCCGCCAATAAAATTGAAAAGGCACGTTAAATTTGATACAATTTTCAAACAAAGCACCCGCCACTTAATTTTGAAAAAAAGTGGCTCATTCGCAATCTTATAAAATATGAGTATAAATAGTTATACTATCAACACAATACTTATATTCCAGCGTCCAGACATTTAATTGGTGGACTGAATATTATTATATAAAACTGACTAATCATAGTATAGAAGATATCAATTCACAATATTTTTACTAAGACTTAAAGTATCGAAACGATTTATCTTTGAATAGATAATTTTGGTAACACGCAACGGGGTCAAATTATTTTACGGTACAAATCACACAGATTCGATTTATGATTGTCATATTCATAACTATTATATTCAACCAATCCTTTCGCTTAATTTTTAAATAATAGAACACACACTTTTAGTACTATTTCCATACACTATATTTTAAGACTGGTTTCGCTCATCGTGAGCATTAACAGATTTATTAAAAAAAAAAAAAAATTCTGTACCTTTCGATCTGTTGAGAAACAAATCTACAATTGTAGATATGACAATCGTTTAAGCTCCATAAAAAACATTATATTACAGACCTCTACATAGTTAAAAGTGTAAACGTTAAATGAAACGAATGTGACCAAAAGAATATTAATAATCAACTATATTATATTATCCAGTTTAGTCATCAATAATGTTCCAAAAACCGCATCAACATCAGGATCACGTTACCGCAAAAATCATGTATCCAATATCGCACATATTTCAATGCATAGTGAAAGCTTTATAGTATAATTAACAATATATATTAATCGAATAAAAGCAAACATGTACACAAAACCATTCAATATATAAAGAGCCTTTGAAACGACGAATATCGTAGGATTTGCAGATTACTTGGAGTTATTCAAGAAACAAAAGCTTTTATCGACGTTGCTGTAGCATGTCATTAGGTTATACGCGCAATGCCTGTTTAGTATGATATAATCAAAGATATTTGAGGTATCGATATATAGCAAAAAAAAAAATAACCAAACGAATGTATGTGAAAATGTTAATTTTTTCTGAATTATGAAATCAGTTACGGAGCAGAACTGTCACAAAGCATCGTCATAGTTTCAACTTTGTCCAGAGAATCTCAGTTATTGGTTTTCATTGTGACAACAATATATATAAGAAGTAATAAAAAAATATGTGTAAAATACTAAAAACTGGATTTTATGTTTAAATTGTTAAATTCTTTAATATAAATATAAAGATACGACGATAGTTTTACACGAATTAGTTTGATTTTTCCGAATATTTCTTTACAACGATGTGTTCGGTAAAATAAGGGCGAGAAAATTACCATAGTTTTCATTGAAGCAATATGATCAAATAGCAGATTACCAGGAATAGTGATTCCATGTCAACGGTCATGTATTTTGAACGCGAATTGACATTTTAGCATAATCCATTTTTTTAGTTCACAGGCGATCCTTCGGGAAGAAGACTAGAGTTTAAGAGCACTACTGCGATGTTTCCAGAATGATTAACGACCCAGTTGTATATTCACCTTTACAATATTGACTAGAGCAAGCTTTTGCATTGTTTCGTGAAGAGAGAATCTAGCAAGTCATAGTCGGAAGTACATTTTAGACTTACCTGTAAGAGAAGAAAAACATGAATAAGAAACAAGGAAAAAGCGATACCAGACGTGTTTACTTACACAAATATAATGATAAATAATTACATTTTAAAACCGTATCCGTTTCCTATTTGTAGCAAATGGTCATAACACAGTGCCTTCGTAATTTTCAGTTCCTCGCCACTGTTTTTCCTAATAGGTCATATCAGCTTCCACCAAGTACATACTTACCAGCGGTCTCCAGAGTTGACGGAATCCATCTGGTTGGCAATAGATACGAAAATCCAACCTAGGATTATCCAGTGCTAATATTTTTGGACGAAATAAGGCATTGGTTTGATTACTAAAATTTTGATCAATTTTCTAAGGAAAATGACCATAAATCCTCCAAATTAACGGGCGTGGCAAGAAAAGTTATTGACCGCATCCGGATGCGAAACAGAAAAAACTCTTCTAATGAAATAAAAAAAATGTCAACTAATGACGAGCGAATACCCTAAGAAAATATAATGAACGTTGGAGTGTTTCTTTTTCAATGAAATATACTTCCCGAATGTGCCAAAGAAACGGCGTACAAAAAGCTCTTTTCTATTATACCTACGCGAGCTTTACGAATTTATCGCCATAAATAAATAATTTCTGGAATTATATCATCATTTTTGACAACAAAAAAAAACGGTTTTATATGCTGTTCCGCTACTTTGCGTAGTCATAACTTATTTTGAAACGAATATTTAATATTAAAACATTGTTGTTGAAAATACAATTAAATTTACAAAACAATAGATGATAATAATAAATGTCAAAAATAAGGGAATTAATGAAACTTGACGTTTCTTTTGCACAGCTGCTTTTGTGTATGAGTGTTTTTTTTTTCTCAATATTTGAAATATATTGACGACGTGAATGATTCAATATAAAATTAATTATGTGTAGATTTCTGCTGTAAAAATAATGAGAAATAAATGAAATAGCTTTAAATGTGTTCACCGTCGTTTCTTGGTGGAAAGGCATCATATTTTATTAATAAAAAAATGATTGAGGCAATCGGGAAGATATTGAAAACTCACAGAAATTTTACGATGGAAAAATATTTTTTTTTACTAAAATGCTCATTAAGGCACCGAATACAAGACACGAGGGCTCTTCAAATAATTATAATAAAATGTTTATAATAAACGAGACAGTGAAAAAGAAAGTATTGACTCAACTGGAATTTCTGAAAAGGACGCGAAAGAATTCGAAATATTACTAGGGAATAAATAAATTAATTTAGTGTTGAAACACAATAAATAATCGTACACTGGCAATAGAGGAAAATTTGCCATGTTTTTAATACAAAAAGTGACAAATGTTAATATACTTGATAATTAAACCATGTGTGACATATACAGACGCAAAGAAAGTTTGCTGAAAAATTAAGCAGAAGTGTTGTAAGAATGTAATATTATGGTTGCTAAGAAAATTATAAGTAGATACGTAAAACAGGGAAACGCATTAGCATCAACCGATTGTTAACGGAAGAAACAGAAGTGCAAGTCATCACTCTATATTGCCATTAAATACAAAGCCCATCTTAAACAGTATAAACACTCGTAACGACTAGAATAATTTACTTCGAATGCTGAAATGTACTCCGAGCAATAAAGCACAGTGACACATATGAGGTTAATTAAATATTTTTCATTATTTATAATAATTAATAATAAGAATAGCTAGGTATAGACGTATTTTTTTAATATACCGTCAGTTTCTGCGTGAATATTAAAAGATCAGAAAGACGTATGATTGTATGGATAATGTATATTGGTAATATTACCAATACGATGATATATACCTTTGAATTAGGTATGTATTATATATGTATATAAACATATATTGAATAAATATTTTATATAATATCCCCTTTACTTTCGTACAGTTTTAACTTATATTCTTATATTTAGCATTTTGGGGGCGTTCTATCAATCTCGTCAAAACGGGTGCAATTATTTCTGCACGTTAGTCTATTTGAGTGCTTCTTCATTAAAATGATGTATAAATTTACTTTAGTTTAAATATTACATTTTTTTTTAAATTGGTTTTATTTGAGCTAAGGGCGTTGAAATTTTTTTAAGTAATAAGGATACCGGCCCGAAAAAGTATTAATACGTTCAATATGTAAATAGAAGTAAGAATCACAATTTAGATTTAAGAACATATTCTCAGTCCTTATAAAGACGGAAAAGGTATACTTTTTTTTGCAAAGTTAGCTTAATAGCATATTGGAGGCAATGTAAAATACTCGTGGGTATGTATGCCTAAAATGTAAGCCTAGGCGAAATTTAAAGTGAATGGATAACGAAGGGTTGCCGGGGCGAAAGTGGGCCAGCAAGGGCCGACACGTGACGTAAGTAAAAGCAACCTGTTGTCGAACAAGCACTGAAAATATTATTGAATTCGGCCTGCCGGCTACCGGAAAACCTACGACGTCGGCACGAGAGAAATATTATTCCATTATTCAGATCACAATAACCGTTAAATAAAACACAAATAGACTCCGTCATCTTTGACAAATAAAATCAAAGTCTTCGCTTTTCAGTGCGAAGGACATGAACGCTCACCCTAGCTATAAAAAGTGATTTACAATATTTCTATTGTGTAACTAATTTACTAGTTGATTCACGGCACATTAAAAGTGTATTCTGATTAATTTATCGACCACCTTTGCTTTTCATTGGCAGTGAGATCTTGAGATTGATATATGTTACCCATTTTTTTATTTTATTTTCCGTCATTCTATAGTTAGTTCTCGACTTACAACCGAAAAAAATTGCAACATAAGGTACGATTCGGGCAATAAAAGATTATTTTTTAAAAAGCTGACTACTAAAAAATAATTGCTACTGGTGATGAAACAATGGATTTTACTTATATAACTACGGACAACGATGGATTTTGAACATTGAGTGAGTAAAAGGATTTTTATTGTTTACAAACGACTGTAAATTTTATTTTATCTAAATAAATATGTTGTAAGACATTCGATTTACAACCAACGTTCAAGAAAGTATCTTGGTTGAAAGTCAAAAGCTACGTGAAATATTGAATTCAAAGAAAAGTAACTGACGATAATAATTATAAGTTAGAAAAACATGAGTCTCACGTAAAAAAATACCTAATTCTGGTAGTCATATCAGTCAACACTCACGCAACAAATATATACTAGTTCATGTTAAATATCAATGATTTTTAATGATGTTCAAGTTTTTGCAGTAATATATTTTGTAATAATTATTAGTATTATCGTCCAACCAGCCAGCCAGGGAGTTTCTGAAATGACTATTTCTAGCATCGATCATGATCTAAATCCGACTCGAACCCGATCATTTCGGAATAAGAAATAATTCAGATACAATAAGTCTCTTTGCACTTAAGCTAAGGTAACTTGAGTGCATCGCGCTATCTCTTTCTCACCATGCAATGGCTTGTCAAACATCACACCTAGGTCAAAAATTCACAAAAAAAAAACCATTTAAATCAAAATTATCAACTTTGATGGTGAAGCCAAAACAGTACAAGGTAAAAGAAACGTGATGAAAGTGGCCATTTAAAAAGATATTTAGAAATAATATACTATTTTTCTTGGGTTCTATGTATAAATATATAAATCTCATTAGATCATAAAATTCGATAGTAGGATACAAAATTAGCGCCCATACTGTGTAAGTAATTGAAATATAATTTCAGTGGCATAAGCATTACCCAAACTTAAAGCGATCAAGTACAAATAATAACTTTTCCTTTATACAAAAACCTCTATATATTACAAGTATAGAATGTTTACTAACATGTTTGTTCGCCATTTTGGAAAACCTAAATTTTCATAGTTCATATTTGACAGCTTTGACGAGGCAAATATTACGGAAAAATATTATCTACAGCAACATCTTTTACTTTTAAAACCATTGTATCAAATTCAATCATCAATTATCTTGACGATAAGAAAATAACGAACCACTATATAACGTTTGGCGGAGAATGTTAATGAAAGAAGCTACATTATATATTAGGTCTTCCAAGATTTTTTATCGAAAATATCATTATATTGTAAAATTAATGCGTTCGGTGGTTCCGGAGTATATTTTTTCAATGGCAAGACGTTGCTCTAGAGAATACATCGGTAAATTATTAAGTCGTTCATGTGTACATTTTGAGAGGCAACATACTTTGAGAAACGATGCGCTATCGACACACGGTCCGAGAAATGTATGCATCAGGGAATGCACTTGGCGAGATTATTATAGACGGTCGATTAAAATAGATACATGCATAGAATACGCGAAGACAATTACAGAACTGAAGCACGAACGAACAATAGAAATCTGGAAAATCTAGCGGGATAGCTTGGGGAAAAATAAGAATTCATTTTCTTAAAAAGGACACTATACCGTATAAGTCAATCGATAAAACAAAATGGACATTCTATGTACAACAAAAATAAGGGTTTTGGTTAACCGAAAATAGAAGAACTAATAATAGGTTGAATATCATGGATTTAATCCAGTTTGTCTAATTTGGGGATTACTTGATTTTCTCCACCAATCAAGTTTTTTTTTTAGAAAATTATAATCGATTTAAAATAAATTTTAGATATAGTTCAATTATTTTGAAGTGAAGTAAATACACCCGTAAAAATCTAAATCAGGGTTTGCCATCTGACTACTAAAACGTACGGGTTCAGATTTCAACTTTAATAGCGATTCGTAAATAAGTAATGGAAAAATTTCGTTTCGCTAATACTCCACAAAACAGAGCAATTTCAAAATAATATTAACTAAGTAAAAGATGATAATTAAATCGTAGTTTAGCAATATTGCACAGTTAAAACAGCGATTGTAGGATACAACAAACCGGCCAATACATACAATGTCGGGATAGCGTCAGCCTTTACTACTGTGGCAACTTACGCTTTAATCGTGTCATAAATTCTCTTTCGCAAGGAATAGCTTTTAACACGAACTCCTCGTCTATTATTTTGAAAATTTAAAGAATATATACACAAAAAATAGAAATATATCAAATAAGAAGCGACCATAAAAAACAACACAAATAAATTTCTACGGTGATGGATCATTGATTAACGATATAAATTCGAGAAACTGTCAAAGTTTCAACAAATTATTTCAAAATAAATACAAGGTGGCAATGACACCTGTCAACATTCACATAAATACATACTAAAATTAATATTAAGAGTCTGATTTATTAACTTCTAGCGTCAAACTGAATATGTACATATATATATACAATTTCTCAATTTATAAAAAAATAGTTCGATGAATTTGCCACATTTAAAAATATGTATTGTTTTTTTTTAATATGCATATAAAAAAGCATAGTTTTATGTAAATCAATGACATAATAAAATGATTGAAAAAAATGTTTAATTCGGTGATTTCGTTCAGTTCGGAAAATATAAATGAAAAAACCCAACCTTTAATTAGTATAGGTGCCAATCTTTCTTTATATAAAGCTTCTACAAAAATATTTTATTTTCATTAAGAGTCATGTCGACGGGTGCGGGTTTTCGGAGTTAACACACATTGCAAAACAATCATAAAAGCAATAATATTTATCATTCATCCGCGAGCACGCGTCCGGGCTGATTATTATAAATTGGCAGTAATAAGTCGATAATGTCGGTGCGTAGTAGGTCGTCAAAAATAAATGGATTTAACGCGGGAGAATATATTACTGGCAACACTATTTCGATGAAAGATGACTATTCAAACTGAATATTTTATGCAACCATCTCAAAATAAACAATGATCTATCACTTTGGTTAGCGGTGACGCCACGGATTGACAGGTTACGTGATGAAATAAGATACGGCACCAAAATTATTCGAACGAATTAACGAATACTGACATCCTCATGAATTATTCTCATTTGATGCCATAGTAAATTTACTGCAAGAATTATTACATTAATTTGTATGTATAGACTGATTCTAATCAGAAAAATTAGGTACATCCGAAAGTGTATCAAATAATTATGGAACTTCTATATATCAAACATATTTTTTTTTATATACCTGTTAAACCTTGAAACGCAACCAGTGAAATAACAAAATTATTAAACCTCTCACTGCTAACGTCTCAACTGTTGAGACAGCTGATTTTATTGGGTTCATAGTTGATGCCCGAAAATTTATGAATTAACAGTGGTTAAAAGCTTCTTGTACCCGCTAATTTTTTATTTGTCTTGACAAACTCAATAAGACTGTTTCAAACCAATATTATTCAATAAATTTTTGAAGCGTTTGAATATCCTTTAAAATGCTCAGCAGGGAACGAGTTAATACTGTATATTCATATCTAAATCTGACGATAATGTTAAAATATTTGCGGTTCGCGAAAGAGTTAATATTCTTTACTCGTTTTTAACTGCATGATAAACGTGACTGCTTTCATACGCTATCATTATATTCTAAATAAGCGATAAACTTATGAAAGAGAAGAAGCCAATGTAAGGCTAAGTCCCGAGACAATAAAACATTTAACTAGACAGTCGAAGTTCCTTGCAGCGTCACACCTGTCTTGAACTGAACTGCAGCAAAGTTTGCTTAAGGCCCTAGCAGACACTGAATACGTCAGTCATCATTGTAAAATTGGCTAACAAGCATACACCGGGAAACCAAGTTAGGACTTTGATAACATTTCCGGCTACATTGTTGTCAAATAACGAGCGAAATTTCGTCGCAAAATAAACTAAATTTCCACATACACGAGGGTAGAACAATTAAGTTAGCGAACTACTAATCATGCTAGATAACAATGTGAGTGTTGAGACAAGAGAGTCGGCGATGTTATATATGTCTTTCATGTGTGAGATGTATAGTTCTATATCCAAAAATAAATAAATATTTCGCTAATTAATTTTTTAAAAAAATATGTTCACCTTCAACTGGCGTCTAGCCCAGCATATATTTTCCTTTAGTAAAGATAATGACGATTTTAAAAGATTAGTTTCTAGAAAAAAGTAGATTTTTTTATGAGGAGTTGAACTGTTCAGACAGTCCACTTAATAGTTTAAGAAGAATTACAAGGTTCGGTACTTAAAAAAAGAGAATTATTTTCAGTCAATTGACACGGTTAATATAATGCTTTCCCAGTTGACCTAAAACGGACACACTATATAAATATCTATATGTAATATTTTTTAAAAATTCATACGAGTTATAACATTGATAAAGAGAACAAAAATTATGATTGCTATCATAAAAACTTTATAATAATTAACCTGCGGAATTGCATACTTTTGATATAAATAAATAAAAATAGAGAAATTCAATATGTCGAGTCAGTCATGTGGTCATAATACATAACGTATTCTCTTATATTATTTCGCATATAAAACACAGTCATTTGTTATTATGCAGCACTGACGAAAGCAGAATGCCAGTTTCGTTTGTTCTATCATTCACCATTAAGAAAGTATGCAATGTCTAGCCTGATTGATGAAACAAAGTGTCAGTCGGTGTGTTTATGATTTACTCGCGGCAGTTGTCACCGAGGTAAAATCACTTTCGCCCAAACGCTGTATCTAATGGTTGAGAATGCAGAATATATTAAAAAGACGACATTTGAAACACAAACAGAATATACTAAACTAAAATACTCAACAATTTAAATCTATACATTGCTTCCACCTTGTGTTTGTTGAATATCAATAAATATAACTTCACATTCGTTAAGAAATCATTGATTATGTACTTATTTTCAAGAGTGTCAAAACGATTTTTGTTTTCTTAAAGAGCACTACTTACTTTCTCAATTCGTTCTCTTGTTGTTTTTAGCATGACACAAACTTATTAGGTATAATCATACTAAAATTAAAATGATTACAAAAGAAAATCTATTAAAAAAGCATCGACATGCTTTTATCATAAAAATTATTACACAAGTCTGCGCACAAAAGGAAAAGGGACGGGTATGAAGCCTAAAATTGTAACTTTTCGGGAGGGCTCACAAGATTTACGTTATTGAAAACTTCGTAAAAAATGTGATGTTATAAAGGGTAGTTTTCTTATCCAACGGCATTAATTTGTTTGGTCGGTTGGTAGTCATTTTGATATATTCATTTTTGGGATCCTAAGTTTCGTGGCACAAAAAAAACGATATACATTATTTTCGATAATTACTCTACTGTGAGCGAAACAAACATCGCTCTCATGCAATAATAATGAACACATAAATTAAAACAGGTGGCAAAGACGATAAATAAATAAACAAATAAATGGCGCTTACTCAGTGATTCATTTCACTGCCGCATTGAAAAGGTTAACGACACGCTTCGGTCATCAATCAGAAGTCATACAATAGGTAAGAGACTGGCTGCTTTTCTCTGTAGCAATTATTTAATGATACAACTCTGCATGATGTCAGAGACCAATTATTGTATTCAATGTTGCATTGAAATAGTACTTATTTTATGCGCAACTATGAACTTTAAGAGAAGCTTTTGGCTGTGTGTGTTTTTAAGAAAACCGAGTACCCCATACTATATATACCCACCTATACAATCCAAAAAACGCGGCAAAATGCGAATGGTATCAGGTACCCACTTGTCTTGCCAAAATCTTAAAGTTATATGAATACTCTTTTCAAAAACAATAGGGTTGATTAACTGTATTACGAACAGTTCTTATAGTAAATCTTTCGTTGAGAGGATCCATAAGGAGTCCAAATGTTCGACAATGAGAGAAGCATGGTAAAATAATTATAAGTCGGTTGTGTTGATACAGTTAACAAATGAATTCAACAATATATCAAAGGCAGTACAAACGTAACGTTGGCCGCTAAGCTCCTTTAAGGAAAGGTGAATAAGAACCCAATGGAGTAATTAATTTCTCATTTATTGAAATGTTCAGTTAGACATTAAGTGGCAGTCCGATCAATCAATATATATTTTATGTAGTGGTTGAAGCTTAGTTAGTCGAAAACGAGCACTTAAATAAACAAAGTGAAAGTAAATATGTCCTCAAGAATTATGCTAAACAGTCGATTTTTGGGATAATTTCACTAACGTGACAAATACAACTATACCAAAAACGTCCGTGCGCGAAATGAATTATATTAATGCACAAAGATATTTATAAATGGCGACAGCATCTATTTAGATTTAGTAGAAAATTTTAATTGGCAGTAAGAATTTCCTAACGGATGATTGATTTCCATTTATAAGTGTTATTTCATAATTGTATCGTTTTGGGGTAACTTATATTATTGATTGAATTGGCATTCAGTTGGTAGAACTCCATTATAACACGGTGAAGAAATAGCAATGTATTTTAGTTCTACAAAATTATTTTTAACAAATATAGTTGATAGCTATTTCGGCTCACGCCATCGTCAGAACTATCGTCGTCTATCGTATCAGGATAGTTCTGACGATGGCGTGAGCCGAAATAGCTATCAACTATATTTGTTAAAAATAATTTTGTAGAACTAAAATACATTGCTATTTTTTCACCGTGTTAACTTATATTATCTACGAAGTCGATTTCATTATTGAACAATACATACATCTTTCTCAGCCCTCGTAAGATCGACTCGTTCAGTTTCGTATAAATTGTCTCTCATTTCAGAAAATAAATTTTATTATATATAAATTATTAATGATGCATGCTAAAGACTTTTATGTTTTGCTTTGATTGCTGTTTTGGTAAAACGTTGAATTTTTGGAAACTTTCTCGCGATTATATTTTAATCCGTCAGAAGACGAATGATAGAGCATTAACATCCTTAGTGACGCAAATCCGTCGAGTCAGTAGACACGATATCGTTACGTATGCTCGAAGTGCAACATCGTTATGCAGTGTGGCGTCGTTAGGACATCGCGAACGACAAAGCGGCCGTCGACGCTTTTATAATTAAACAGCGTCGCTCAGTGTTACCGCAAACAAAAAGTCACGACCGAATGTGAATGTAGTTCTTAGCCTCTGTCTGTATACTGCGGAACAGTAACACTTTATTCGATACACTACCAATGATTCTCAATTTCACCGGAAAGCAGCATTTAAAAGTGTGAAACAAATCTAAGCTATCAAATTGAAGCACGTCATACTTTTACGCAATGGCGAATGATGCGCGTTTTGCTACTGATACATGCATTTATTTATGTATGGTAAATAGTATGTAGAATTTTTTCAGTCATTTTAACTTCGAAAAGTTAAAACATATTGTTGAATAGAAATAGATCGAAATAGAATTTGAATAAAGATTGACACATACAAATAGAGGAAAGTGGACAATAACTGAATATCTACCAATCTTAACTGCTGATTGAAGACGACACGAGAAATGTCACATATAAATTACATTAATTTCTTTCCATTAAAATACACAACATATAAAATTTTAAGATTTTATAAATAAAAGAATAAAAAACCGCACGTCGTTTACTCACAGTGTTTAAATATTGTTAGGTATTTTTTTATAATATAATAACGACAATACATGACTAACTTTCCTTAGGTTTGGTAGAGGTAAAAGGATAAAGCTCTCGGGAACAATTCATTCTCGACGGTATTATGAAACTCCTATTGAAAAGTTCAAAATCAAATGAAGATTATTATTCCTCAAGTTTAAATTTATTATATATTGTTAAGTATGATTAAAAAAACACTATAGACATATACATCGATAAAATAAAAAAAAAATGTTCAATATTTCATTACGTAGATTCTTTCCATTATTGAAAATATCGTTTGCATGCAATATATTGTAGTTTTTATTATCTTATCGTACCTCTGCAAGGAAACTCTCGCAATTTAAAAATAAGACGGTTTCATAAAGCTAGATTTCTTATATCTACCTATTTCTGAAAAGAAATCTTTTTATCAATTTGATATAGCTATAACACCGACAGTTTTTCCGAAGCTTGGAATGTGAAAATAATAAATAATAAAATAATTTCGAATAGAAATAAAAAGCAGTTTAAGTTTTTTTTTACAACATTAATTTTAGGGATAAGTCCGGTATTTATAAATTACAATGTTTGGATTGCCAACACATTTATGTAGGTAAAACCACGCGCACCATAAAAATTAGAGTTTCAGAACACTTAGCCGCTTATAGATTGAAGAAGGATACTTCTACGTTTGCAAACCATTTGCTGTCGGAGGGACATTCGTTTGACGCGGATGAGGGAGTTCAATTGTTACATCACACGGGGGACCATAAATTGTTTTATCAGGAGATTTTAGAAATTAATAGAGGCCAGTAATTAAATTCAAACTTCATTCTTAACGATCAACTCAATCTTCCCAACTCCCCCTTGTTGTACCCTTTACGTGAGATCGGTTCAATGAATCGACAATCTCATGACGATAATTCTTATGTCTCATCACTAGATGTTTGATATTAGGTATCCTTTAAATAAAAGAAGATACATTTATAATTTGATTACTTGATTTAATTTTGTTGAAAACCCCATTTCAATAACGACAACTCATTAGCAAGATCGTTAATGAAAGTTGTCATAACTAATTATTATTGGATTAATATTGTTACATTCTTTTCAGCTGCAATCTTTTGCTTGCCTATTGGTAAGTAGATTCCTGTTAATAATAATTTTAATATATTATATATATGATGCTAACTGTTTGTTTTAAGTCAGTTCTGATGCATCCGTGCGATGGAATACCTGAAGATGCCGAAGGGCGAAACCCAGGTCGTTTGTGATAAGACATATGGAATCGTACAAAGTTGTAACAATTCAAATTTAATATTGAAGTTCCATCAAGCACCTTCAGTCGATATCATAAATTAACTCTTAACTTATTTACTCACCTTGCAACTAATATGTAATAAGTATTATAATGATAATTATTTATGTCATATTTTATTCTATCTCATCTTTACGTCTAGTGAAATGGGTAACCCCCCCCCCTCCCCATTTTCTCAAATTTTAAATGAAGGATAAGATTTATTAGTAACGAATAACCTACCATATAATTGGTCTTAAGATACTTCTCAAAAAAACACGTGTCCCATACAATAACAAACCTAGATGTAAGGCAAAAAAAGGCAAAGCTACCACTTTATATCTATGCCAGGTGTAATTATTTGTTTTATATGACGCTCACAATGAGTGAAACTAGCCTTGATCATCATATTATTGCAAATAGTCTAAAAGTTATAGTTTATTAATTTGAGCAAAATGCTTTTTTAACATGTAACAGTTATCAAATTAAAAGGTTCAATGAATTTTAGTAATACATGAAAAAACCAAACTTTTCGTAGTGTGTGAGCAAATGATATATATTTCGCAATAGAACTGACTCATGGTAAAAGATTTTCATCGATTATATGCAAGATTATCCAAAGGAAAAATAAAGACCCAACAGGAGCCACATATACACAAAGCAAAACATACAGCTAATAAACTTTTAATGAAAGGTTTTTACAATAAACAATAATCAACAACCATTAAAATTTAAATTAAATTTGATATTGATATTACACCAAGCCAATATCATAAATAAAATACATACTAATTTCATAAATTATGAAATAATTCAAAAAACAACACGTAAAAGTAGCAGTTCTTCGTAGCGGAACAGGTTATGCTTTCGGAACAGAAGAATACCGCATTACGGTCTGTTATTATTTTAGTGTTTACGACACAACAATAAGTTGTCAACTTTCCACGATTGAAAAAAACACTTCGAAGCTAAGCTACCGAAATGAGTAAAGTAAGTATTTGCATCATCAGACTAACTGTTGAGTAATGTCATTCATAACTACGGATAGCAAGGAATTTACCTTATACAAATAATGATATTAGTGCTATTGATTGAAAATCCCAAGCGAAATCAATTGTGTATTTAATTAAAATGAAAAAAAAAAAACAATTAAGATTTGTTACAAATTTTATGATTTTTTTTAATAATAGTTATTATTCGGTATTAAACTTGGTATTTTATGGCCGTTGCATGTAAATGTAAATGTTTTTATCCGCGTACGTGCAGAGTTTAGATCACACGCAATTTCGACAAATCGTTATCTCTAAATCGCTGTTTTAGTATTACGCACAAGTCCTACCATACTTTATATTCACAGATAATGTACACGACAGAACACACGTGATCAATTTGTTATTATAAAAAAAATAGAACGAGTTTTCAGATTGCTGAAACCTACCGAACATTTATAGAGAAGAGACTGATTGATGAATGTACATTAGCATAAATCGATGAAGCGCGCCGCCTAATCACGAATATGTACACGTCTGATTCTGAGCACATTTGTCCGATGGGGCTTACTGCAATGCATTTATTATAACTCTACATGTACTGGATTACGTTACAGTTTCATCCATGAATATTCCCAGGAGCTCAAAATAATTAATAGCACCAACGTGACATTTCATTACAAAGAATAAATACAATACGACAGATCATAATCCATATTTTGTTGAGCATTAAATTTAATTGGACAGCGTTGTCGCTCTTATTAACCACTCAAACGTCAGGTTTGTCTAAAAACATTTTTGTATGCTTTTAAACAATATATCAGTAAAGTCTATCCATTACTCGAATTCTACTCTAAGACATTTTAATAAAGACTATTTTTTTATGCTTAATAAATTTATAAGATGACGATAGGAATGCTATTGAAGTTAATTTTAATGCTTCAGAGACCGTGATAAACGGAGCAAAAATAAAAAATTTATGTTTAAAACAATTGTTTAACACGTTGAAAAAATAGCAATATATTTTAGTTCTACAATTTTTTTATAAGGTATGGTTGATAGCTACTTCGGCTCACGCCATCTTGGGAACTATCCGAAGCTATTGAATGCTATCGGATAGTTTCGACGATGGGTAAGTCGAAATAGCTATCAACTATACCTTACAAAAAAAATGTAGAACTAATATACATTGCTATTTTGTCAATGTGTTGTAGTGGATTTCTACCAAGTAAATGCCAATACAATCAATAAAAACTGTTAAAACTCACCGCAACAAAGAATGTGGTAGGCATACATATGGCAGAACACACTAGAACAAAGGACCGTTTTATATACAACTTTACGTCCTTAAACTATTCTTGAAATCGATGTATTAAAAGTTAGGATTATTTTAATACCAATTACTACAAGGCAGCGATATCAACATTTTCTCATTGCGCTTAAGTGCACGACGCGTAGATAGTTATAAATAATTAGTGCTGCACGGTTTGATATTACAAGCATGGAGACAGATAAATCAAAGAATATATGTATGAATGTATTGTTTGATCTATCTTATTATGAAAATTAGATAATACAGATACTAGTTTTTAATTTCACGGTTAATGCACTAAACAGGATCCAACAACTAATTTGATTAATTGATTGAATTGGCATTCACTTGGTAGAACTCCATTATAACACGGTGAAAAAATAGCAATGTATTTTAGTTCTACAAAATTATTTTTAACAAATATAGTTGATAGCTATTTCGGCTCACGCATCGTCAGAATAGTTCTGACGATGGCGTGAGCCGAAATAGCTATCAACTATATTTGTTAAAAATAATTTTGTAGAACTAAAATACATTGCTATTTTTTCACCGTGTTCTAATTTGATTAACGTCATCCTAAATTCACAACGAATACTTTAATGGATGCGTGTTGGCAATGTAGACCTCATCGGTTTCACCGCAGAGAAGCGCAATATCGCGAGGTGATAGAGCGTAAATATTCCATAGTTTCCGATACAATTGAAATGTTTATTTAGACGTGAATCGCTCATATGTCAGTCGACACGGCTATTCTGCTGGATGCATACAAGCGTTCGCGCGTACAAAATATATTCATACGTCGGCTGGGGAATGCAAATTGCATATTTCTACATATTACATAGCGATCTGAACAAAGTCATCTATTTGAATCGATTGCTAACAGCACCTTCGAAAATCATTCTATGAATAACTGATGAGATGATCCTTAGATATTTGGTAAACCAAATGAATAATTCGATGTATTTGATCGTGAAACACATTGAATTGATAAAATATAAACGTACGGATTTATTATTGTAATGGATTTTTATGCAAATCTTTTCCTGATAGACATTGGAAAATAAACAAGATGAAGATTTAAATAAAGAGGAATAAAGTGAGGAATTATTGAAACAATAATATTGAATGTTGATTCAGTGAACGAAAGAAAGCCCTGAGAAAACATACGAAAAGGTTTTTACTTATTTACTCAAGCACCTAAGAGAAGATTACATCAGTGCTAAACGATTAATATTGGATTGAATGGTAAATGTTGGAATTTGAAAAAAGATTTTTTTGTACGTCATTTTATGTTTCATCGCTAACGACCCGTAATCCGCATTTCGGCATCTTCAGGCATATGAATAAAAGACAATTGAACGATGCGAATTTGATATTGAAATTTCATCAATTGTTAAATTGTTAAAAAAAGGAAAATCATAATAAATGATCGAATCATGTTGACACAGTGAAAAAATAGCAATTATTGTAGAACTAAAATACATTGCTATCTTTTCACCGTGTTATAATGTAGTTCTATCAAGTAAATGCCAATTCAATCAATGAATTATGTTGATCACTTTTAAGGTGTTAACTGTCACTTCTTGATGGAAAGGCATTATATTTTAAATAATAAAAACACATTTTTTAGTACTTATTTCCACAATTGTGGAAATAAGTACTAAAAAATGTGTTTTTATTATTTAAAATTATGTTGATATCAGCGTAAAAGATTATATACGACCAAATAAAGTAACATTTTAATTTTTAATCGGAAGATGCAAATATTTTGTTCATTCACTCTCCCCAAAAACAATCATAGATTTCTTAAAAAGTTATAAATTACTAATAAGGGTGTCTTTTTTTTATTTAAATAAAGTAAAATTAAAAAGACAAGTATAACACTACCTTTATAAATAAAAGGTTCGCTGCTTTGTTAGAAACACATTTCATTTTTTTTTTTATTTTCACTCAACGCTGCAATATAAATGAGACCGATCAAAAAAAAAAAATGTAATTACTTCAGCATCCTACAGCTTGTCAAATATATCAATATTTCACTTAAGAGTATAGGTTCATAGCCCAGTTATGTTTTCAAAATATCGGGAATAAAAGTCTGAGCCCGTATGTGACAAACGTTTCATGTCACATTAATATTATTCGAATGTGAAAATAGGAATGATTCCGGAAATTAAATACGTGACACGACTGCCTACGTCGACTATTAATAAAAAAAAACGTATGTTTATGTATTTTAACGATATTTTCAATATGCCATAAAGGAAAACCTAATGCCTGTCGGAAATAGTATTCTACGTAACGACAGGTTAAAAATGTCTAGCAAAATAAATTATTTTTGAGTAAAATATCACTTAAAAAAGTTGAAAACGAACGATTTATACGAATATATTTTTGTCGTTTTAAAATGTTGCTTATATTAAGATATATTAATAGATAAACGGCACGTAAACTTTTTGCAATACTCATTTTTTTAATTTACTTCATTGAATGACATGTATAAAAAGAAACACGCCGGTTATAAAAAGCAGTTCGATAAATAATCAGTAGAATTCATAAGCATTATGTTTTGCCTATGAGCATTCATTGTATAGATGTATAAATAAAAGAAATTACATTGTTACTCGAGAAAGAATTACCCTGTGCGTCTTTATGTTTTATGAAATATTTTTCAGAATTATAATATAATACTAAAAGATTTGTTACATTACTTTATGTGAAATTGTTGTTTACATTTAGTAAGGAATTTTATGATATAAAGGAAATCGTTGGAAAAAAAGTTACATTAGAAATATGACAAAATTGTTTCTAGGCACATAAAAAAATTAACTATTTTTTTTCAATATAAATGTTATATGTGTTGAATTGTATTCCTATAAGAGATAAAATAAATTAATGTTATCAAAGTAGGAAGAAGGCCATTTTTATTCACTCGGCAAATAAGGCAGAAATACACGAGGTCTCATACATTTCAACGTATTTCGAGATGTATAACTTGAATGCTGAATGTGTCAATGCGAAACTCTGAACGAAAAGTAAGAAGGCATTTGCGGTGGAGAAATAGCCTGTCCGCTCGTTCCTACCAAATAATGACCGTCATAAAAGAAGTCCACTGACGACAAAGGATAAAAAAGGATCGTATCCGAAATATAATAAGGAAATAAGATATCAAGATCAGATCACAGTATCAATCTGATATAAAAGAGTCCATTTCTCGAAACCAATAATGTGAACGTGTTAAACATTCCAAATGAGTTTTATCCTAAATTTTCACTGACTTTTAAATTAAAAAAGGTCAAATTTTTATCCTTAAATGAAATTAACTGAAGAACGGAGATAATATGTAATAGAATAGAATATTGAAATGGTGCACATAATACAAAAATAACGATAAAATTTGTAAACCACTTTTTTAAAACTAGTTTTAATGGTGAATATCGAGCTAGAAGTTCCGTTTTGCATCATTGAAAACCTTCTGTAAAAAACTTAGAAGAATTATGAAAGCAATGAGTAACATAAGTCGTTGATTAAATTCCTGCATCCAGAGTATCTGACAAAAAACAGCCGTGAATATACGACTATTACAACGTGAATATATGAATAATACACCGTGAATAGCGAAAAAAATTAAATACTGAAACATGATTTCATTATTTTACCACGGTGAAAAAAAAATAGCTATGTATTTTAGTTCTACAAAATTATTTTAGAAAATATATACTTGATAGCTATTTCGGCTCACGCCATCGTCAGAACTATGCTTAAACTAACATTTGCTTATCTATATACAGCTGTGTAGAAAAGGTAAACAATACATCTTCTCTCCTGTTTAAACGGCCTAGCTTGTTACTTTCTCACAATAAAACTAAATTTTCAAAAATTGTAAATGAAACAAAGGCGGCTATGACAATACGTTTACATGTGTGACGGAATTGGTCATTACGGAAGCAAATCAGACCACACCCCAGGAATAGGTTAGACTAATGGGGACGCTATTATATACTATATTAGTTTGTTCGTTAAGAATCCTTTGTGATAGTTGATGTCTATTAATTTCCAGCTGTTCCAAAGCCATCATTCGGCGACCCTTACTACAAAGATGTAAACACTTAGGCTCTGAGTTTGTATTTATATTATGTGATTCCTTAATAACGTGAATAGCGAATTGTGAATCTGTATTTTTAATGTTGAATGATCTTACATGTTACTTAGTTCGAGTAGATATACTTCTACCTGTCTGTCCGATATAAACGGCTAAATATGAGGCACAGGACGTTTTATAAATACCGCTTCTGTCCAGTTTATTAATTTTATCTTCACTATTTTTAAAATGTCTGCCTAAATTATTGTTGAGCTTGAAAGCTACGTTTATTGAGTTTTAAATCTCCCGATGAATTTTTTCACCATCAATCAACAACCTAGATAGCATTAGTGAAAAAATTCACGAAAGCAATGAGTAACATAAGTCGTTGATTAAATTCCTGCATCCAGAGTTTCTGAGAAATAAACAACCGTGAATATACGACTAATACAACGTGAATAGCGAAAAAAAATTAAAATACTGAGACATGATTTCATTATTTTATTATAAGTAAATTACGAATGTCACTTTTTATTTAATCGCAGTAATAAAACCAAGCAGACAAGATGATAAGTTTAACGTTAGAAAGATCATGAACTTAATTCATTATCAAATCATCATAATAACAAAAATATTGCGAAACAAAGTTTCAACAGTAGAGCACCCGTATATCACACAAGTATTTAACCTGCATCTCTACTTCCATAAATCAGGCTGTGTATAGAGGAATTTGGAGTACATGATAAAGGAAAACTTTGCAACAACGGACCACTGAGGCTGGCAACTTGGTAAGTAGGGCTAAAAACGGTGATCCATAAAGAAAGATTTATTAATATTTTCAAAACATTAGGTATATAGATATACCAACAAACTCAATATCGAATATTTGAGTGTATATTAAAATTGAAAAGATTCGTTGATTTAATAAATTCATACTTGAAAGAACAAAAGTATTGGTATCACCGTCACCGATTTTTTATATTTGGATTAAAAGAATATTTAATCCAAAACCAAAATAAGCATTAAATAGTAAATCAAGTTATAAAAACAATGTTTACTTGAAATTATGTTCAAGAAGTACAGTCGGCTCTAATAATATATTTACTGGCATGCAAAATACTATACAGTGGAAACTCGATCAACCGTTCTCGCATAATACGTTTTCCCGGCTGGAACGCTAATTTTTTATAGTCCCATCAAACTCCCATAAGAACAATGTTAAATAATCCCGCATTGACCATTTCCCGATTCCCCGATTTCCTCGATAAACCGTCTAAATATTTTGGTCCCGTCACAAATATTATCCCGATTGACCGTTTTTATTGCATATTTCTCCGTATCTCGGCAAGCAAGTTTGACACAGCCGAGTGCAGGTGTTATGTCTAGACAAGTTGGAATCCGCTGTACATGTTAGACGTAACGCATTGGACGCATGTGCTATTTTTTAGGTTGAAATGCAAATGTAGAGTTGTTTAAAATTCATGGTAATAATGATTCCTGTACATACAATCTTTTAGTCACAAGTTTAGCAATAAGTCTTTATTCCGATTAAAGTGCCAAATAACAAAGAGCAAACTACAATAACATAAAGGACTTTTTTACAAAATAAATTTTATATACAGTATGTACAAGTAACTAATAAATAAATGTTTTTTACGATTTTACTTGTTTATTATTATTTGAAGCTTTCCCGCATTCGCCGTTTCCCGCAATTACCGTAATTTTTTCAGGGTCCCTTGGAATGCGTAAAATCGAGGTTTCACTGTAATTACAAATTTTAATTGTTGAAAATTTTTACGCTTCAACGTGTTTTGGCATTCTATGACAGGTATGACACAAAGTTATAAAAGTTCAAATTTGATTAAAATACTATCAAGCACTTCAGTCGATATCATAAATTACTATAATAATGACGATCTCACTACGAAAATACGTTTCATGAAATCTGAATAAAAGCCGTGGTATTAATTTAAGATGTAGTATTTATTTCAATTCAAATAGCTGCTGAACTGTTAACATTTCCAAGTTATTTATTAATAAAATATAATAATAAAAGATAAAGAATTTATATGTGATTAACACTAACAATGCACCAGTATAAAATGACAAGGTTGTCATTCACTAGTAGAAACGAAAGCATATGTAATGTCACAAGTTCGGGGATGTGGAAATAGTCGATAAAAATCATTTCCGGCGTAGCAAAAGTCAAAGGTTGCGATATCAATTATACGAACGATCGCCCAACTGATTTCCAGCGGTCAATGAAAATAAATGTTTGCCCATCGAATGCTACGGCGCTACGCACGACTCGCGTAGCAACCGCAGCGTACCTGCATTACTTGCGTGATACCAACTTGGTCATAATTTAAATATTACACTTTGTTTTATTTTTACAATGAAAATTTGTTTTAAAATAAATCACGGAAGATATACGATTTCAGACAAACGATGAAAAAAATTGAAAATAAAATTCTGAATTAAGCTTTTGGTACTACATAACCGTACACACCGTTGCACATAGTTTTGTGTTCGTGTGGAATGAGAGGATTCGAAGTTGACTATAAAACAGAGAATCGACTGTCGACAATACAGCTGGAGATATGAACACGGTAATATTTCTATGAAAATATAATAATAAAGTAGAATTATCTTCAAAAACACAGGAACAACGAATACCTCTTAATGAATCTCTGAACCACATGAGATAAATTGACGGTTAAATGGTTAGTTTAAACGGGTGAGGTGAGGAAAGAAAAAGAGAGCCCGGTTAGTTTTTGTAATTTTAAATTCAAAGAGATACAAATCATCGGATTCATCAAAAAAATCAATGGACAAACGAGTCCAAGCAATTGAAACCAAAATTTAATATTCATCTTGACATCAGTAATGTTTCTACTTGTCGATTTACGCTCGTCTTATGGGCATTAAATAAAGCGTTAAAAACTCGACACGTGTCGCTCCAGTAGTGTCAAATCTGAAAATGAGGAGGAAAAGTATATGGCCTAGCAAACCGAGACAAGCCCGAGAGGACGAATCGAAAGAAGTGAACGAAGAGAAAGGAGAGGAATGAATGAGAGTGCGGGGGAACGTATAAAAAGAAAATATTATTATGGCCGTCAGCACAAAAGATGATGATGCGATGCGCCGATATCAAAGGGACATTAAAACAGCTCGAGGGCCTAAGTTTTAATGAAGTTTCTTAAACACAGTGGCAGTACTGAAAAATACTTTTTTTTTAAATCGAATACTATTCTTATAAATTTAATTTCATCAAAAACTACATCAGAATATGTAGATAGCACGGTGAAAAAATAGCAATGTATTTTAGTTCTACAAAAAAAATTATAAGGTATAGTTGATAGCTATTTCGGCTCACGCCATCGTCGGAACTACCGGATAGTTCCGACGATGGCGTGAGCCGAAATAGCTAGCAAGGATACCTTTTGATTTTCTTTTTGTAGAACTAAAACACATTGCTGTTTTTTCACCATGTTATAATGGAGTTCCACCAAGTAAATGCCAAATCAATCAGTAATATTTAGATACACCTAAGCCAAGATTTACACGGTATATAGGTATCTGAGAAAAATGTAAAAATCGAAATTGTATAGTGTTTAATGTAAAACCGTGTAAATCGAAAAGTACACAAAGAACGCATTATTTGGTTGTTTTCTAAAATACATAAATAAAACAAAATTATTAAAAAGTATAAACATACATATTCTTTTATTTATTAAATACTTACGAATATGAAGAATTAAAATTATCAAGTAAAAGACTCAAACATAATTTGCGTCGCTGTAGCTGTCGTCAATCTCAAGTCAAGGATAAACGCAGAATGGCGGGAGTCGACATACGTGCAGTGGAATGCATGCAGTTGGATTCGCCTAGAAATGGACTCGCCCAGATGAATACCCCGGCCAAATTATAAGAAAACCAAATGATACTAAATAATCATAAAAAAGATTTAAAAAAACATATGCATGTTTTAAGTATTTGTGATTTTTCATAAATACTTAAAACATGCATAATCGGCGTATTTATATATAATATTAGCCCGATTACTTTGACGATATAGAATATATGTACAAGGCACGAATAAATCTAATTGACATACAACTCCAAATATTGAAAATAATCAGACACTAGAAATGTGCTCGAACCGAACCGAAAAAACCCGGTTGTGACATTTAAATTCAATTTGTTAATATTCACATTGTTTTACGTGTGTTACAATTTTCTCAAGAATAAATTTAGTTATAAAACACGACGCTAATCAAATAATAAAAATGTCCAATGTATTATCATAGAAAACATGCAACCCTTTCTGTATACGAGCCACTGATATTCGTATTATTTTTCATCTACGTTTCCCGCAAGAATAGAACACTTTGCCAGCTGCCTTTTAGCAGCTAAACCGAAGGTTTTGAATAATAATAATTCATACGAACAAACAGATTTTATATAATAACAAACTTTAGTGGGAGTCATAGAAGCCAATGAAACGATAAAATAAGAATAAAATAATAGACGATAATCGGTACATCACTGAGTTTCTTTTGTTAGTCTGTTCGCTTTATTGTTAAAGAAAATTCTTAACTTATACAATTCCATTCAATGTGGTAAATTTTAAGAAGAAGCAAATATAACACTTGGGAATATATCGTTTGTCTGAATTCGAATTGTACTGGAATCATTACACAGTAGTTTCTGATTCTATTCCATTTAAAATCACCAATGGTAATTTTTGAAATGAACATTAAAAGATAAAAACGATAGTTTGCCTTACTATATTAAGTCCTACTCTATACCACTTTTAAGGTGTTAACTGTCACTTCTTGATGGAAAGGCATGATATTTTATAGAATAAAAACACAATTGTATTTGTAATTCATAATAAATGATTGTGAACATTTAATTTTTATACAAATTTACTTTATTTGTATCAATATTGTATGATTTTATGTAAATTGTTTCCTATTTCGTGAACCCATGGTTTTGTACACCTGCTACCTTTAACTCAAATTATTTTTTTGTTTTGTATAAATAGACTTGTTTGTAAATTGTATTCTATCAGTTGATAATGCTCGCGATGAGCGAAACCGGTCCTGATCAAAAAATATGTTGTGGAAATAAGTACTAAAAAATGTGTTTTTATTATTTAAAATACCTACTCTATACATTACTAGTGCAGCCATATTTAATTTCCATCCTACTAAGGTCTAACACGTGGCAATTATAAAAAAGAGTTATCTGTGGTGTTTCGTCTCAACATATAAAATTGTACATATTTTTACACAAAATCTTAATATAGTTATATTTTGAGTTTAACGAATATTATGAAACAGTTTACTATGTTATGGCCCGCATAAAGTAGCCAAAACATGTACGTTTTTATAATTAAAATACCTTTCCAACAACGATCAATAATTTATACCATAAAAATAATCGAAAGTATTTTCTGGATAGTAAAAGAACATGATCGGCCAAAGATTAGACTTTCACGACAAACAGAAATCGGTTAGATTTTATAAATGTTACTACTGACTCACTTCTGTCGATTGTTTTAATGAATTTTTACTTTTCAATCTACAGCCGAGTCAGTAAACAAAAATAATGACCTAAAATAAGGCGATTCGCATAGTGATTTACTAGATACTCTATTAAATGTCATTTCACCAAAGACTTCATATTATGGCACAACAATCAAAAAAGTGAGTGTCAACGGGACTCGGGCACTCGTTCAACTTTCCAAGAGATGAGGGAGAAAGCGAAATAATCTTCACCTGTCAACCCGCCCCGGGACAGCGCGATGTAATCTTTTATCTGATTAATCTTCCCCATTGACATGAAAGACAGCAAATTCCCGACGGCCATTTTTAACAAGTGTCCGATTACCAGGTTATGTGATATCATCTACTTCTAGATGACGGGGGCGATTGTGTTTTATAAAACGTCGATAACGAGCGAGTTCTAAGGGAGTTATATGTTGTAACTATGTTAACATTTATTAAATTATTAGTATCGTGTCAAATATGAATTGTTCAAACTGTGTATAGTAAATTTGATATTGTATACAATTTTAACGGATCGCACGTACTTGTCGCTTCGTATATGTACTAAAAAGGCTTTATCTCAACCGAAGATTTTCATACAAAAACTACTTGATACATTTTTCAAGGTGATGACTGTCACTTTTTGATGGAAAGGCATGATATTTTACATAATAAAAACACATTTTTAGTACTTTTTTCAACAAATAATTTTTTGATCAGGGCCGGTTTCTCTCATCGCGAACATTATCAACTGATATCAATAATCAATACAATTTACAAGCAAGTCTATTCATACAAAAATTTTGAGATTAAGGTAGCAGGTATACAAAACTATGAGTTCAAGAATTAAGAAACAATTAACAAGAAATCATACAATATTAATAAAAATAATGTAAATTAGTTTAAAAGTAAAATTTTATCAGTTGATAATGCTCGCTATGAGCGAAACCGGTCTTGATAAAAAATATATTATGGAAATAAATACTAAAAAAGGTGTTTTTATTATTTAATATACTTCATACATAGTTACTGCATCTATATTTCCGAAAACAAAATGTATAAAGCGAAATGGCTAGGACGTGACTAATGTTAAATAATTTGACAGAAGAGGTAATTTTATACGATACATGAAACTATAACTATGCCTTCGATCACTGATAATTTAATAACAAAATCAATTAACGAGAAATCGCATGTCGATATTCGAAACCGTCCCATGCCAAATACGTTAACCAGACAACTACGAGCCCGGTAATACTATGTATCAATTAATAACCATCGGTATTCTAGAAAAAGGATATGAACTATTTTGACTTATGGAAAACACAATGTACAGAATATGTATTAATATTCAATTTCATTCACGAAAATCTTGGGAAATTCAGCTATCTTCGGAGAAGCAGCCTCAGCGTACATTAATATGGGAGAAAAAATATGAAAAATCGCTTATCGTTTCTTTGGCAGTAAATACCCGACGGAGTAATTTTCTTTTACAAGACGGAAAATAAATCTACTCAATCATACGTGTTAGTGAGCTCATATTTACAAAAAAAAGTAATAGAGTTTTGAAATTGGGATATTATTAGTCGTATGCTGCGAAATACATGTGTTGGATACATATATTACAGGTAAACGATTATGTGAAATGAAATTATATAAAACAAAAAATGAGATACAGTATGAAAAAAAATATACAAAAATACAGAAGCAGTTGCGCTTAACGTATATTACAATGGATTCAAAGGGTAGCTATTTACGCTATAAATTTGTTGTGGAATTAATACATTTGAATGTATCTTGTAAAATTTGATAATTTGTAACAAATTGAAAAGTTTATTGAAATATCTTTCGTTAAGTTAAACTTAAATACCAATAAATCAGTATATTATAATACATACATACATAATCTTTGGTATACTAACATATTTAGGAAAGTTTAACTATCTCATTGGGATACATTTTATTCGTCCCGTTTTGAACAAAACCGGTCCGTTTTAATGTTACCTGTCCCGTTGTCTCCAAACACATCAGCAGAACCGCCCAAGTGTCCCGTTTTTTTTTTCAGAAAAAAAGCAACCCGCAGTGAAAATTTCAATGCGCCCATAGAATAATATTTAAAAAAAATGAATGAATTGTGGACAAGCGATAGGACGAAGTAGCAAGTGAAAGCTCTCAAAGCATTGTTGATTATAGAGGTAATCAGTAAGACATGAGATTTCATTGTTATTTAAAAACTAAACCAAATATACTTAAACAGATTTATTCGTCGGAAAAATATAATACTATATAAATTATTTATATTCACGTGATCATTCCTTCCTTGTGACTTTATTTTCAAGAAAGATGCACGTGTTTAGAGAAATATCGTGCAGGTATTTATTTATATCCTTTATTTTATTTTTGTGCTTTTTTATAATAAAACATAAATAATATTTTTTAAGAAATATGTAATTTAATCTAAATACAATTGCATAAAATTAGATATCCGGTTTTAAAGAAAAAAATAAATGGTCAAGTTAGGTTTACCGTTATTTCAATACGAATAAAATATTTGCAACAGAAAAAATACGTTTCATATTCAAACTTCTTAGACCTTACGGCGTGCCATTTCGTGATAAGGGCTCCAATATATCACAATTCACGACACCCGTCCCACCTAAAACATTTCGATACTTTATTTCCGAACGGGCGAATTATTTCTTTACCGTGGGAGACTTACCTCGCCATGTATCGTGGAATTATTAATATTGCGCTTCGGGACGTGCGAAATGTTTGATAAGAACACTGGTATCTCAATACAAAATATATAATACGTACTTAAGTCTTTACTTAGCGCGGTCGTTGGAAGACGTAATCGCGAAACTCACTTGCGGAGCAACCCTTTTGGTTGGGCAAAGTACATACAAGCACCTACTAGCGAGCGAGAAAGAATCCGTTTATTATTATTTTGCCTCACGTACAAGACGACAGCCAGAACGCTGTGAACAAACATCTGAACCCCTCAGGAGTCGCTATCTGGCAAAGAAACATTATTTTCTTAGTCATTTCCTTATTCAGCTTCGTACTTACTTAGCCGAGAAGATTAGTTGAAAAATAAACTTTAACCATTTGAGATACATTTTGTCAAAAATTTTGTGAAAATAATATTATCAGTAGCAAGATCAACCATGTCAAGGGAAATCGTTAAAATCGAAATCGAGTATTCAACATCTAAATTTAAGAAAACAAGAATTTCAAATAATAACAATAATTATCGATTGATTTGGCATTTACTTGGTAGAACTCCATTATAAAACGGTGAAAAATAGCAATGTATTTTAATTCAACTCAGTTTTGACGATGAGTGAGCGGAAATAGCTATCAACTATATCTTATAAATTTTTGTAGAACTAAAATACATTGCTATTTTTCACCGTATAATAACAATAATAATATGCAACAGGAAACCTAATTTGATGCAACAATCCTTAATTTTATTAAGTAGTCATTTTTGGTTCGGCGATTATTAGGGAATATTGTAAGGTTGTTTAAAAAATTACGTCAAGGGACATTATATATCAATGGAAACCTTAGATATACGCAATGTTATTTAAAAAAGGAAATGTATCAATGTTCATGTTTTTACAAGCTTTGCATTCTAAACTAAATCTGGGACTAGTTCCTAGCTAGGAACTAGTTCCGACGATGGCGTGAGCTGAAATAGCTATCAACTATACCTTATAAAAATTTTGTAGAACTAAAAGACATTGCTATTTTTTCACCGTGTTAAATCTGGGGACGCTGAATCTAACATATTCTTAAACCAATACAACATAATGTTGAGTACTTATTCCACAATATCATAAAATGATATACAAGAACAAGTTTCGCTCATTCCTAGCATTATTTAGTGATATGTACATTTATATATTAAAACAATGTGTTTTATTCATTGAAATATACTGCCCTTTTTCTAAGTAGAGAGATTTAACATTTCAAAAACAACGTAGTCTTGCCAATAGTGTAAGCGTTAATGTTATAGATTACTTCTAAATTGTATTGAATAGATTGCTACCTTCTATTGTAAGCGATTAAATTGCCTGTACACCCGAAAGAAAGTATAAACTATTGTTGAAATGGCATTTCTTGGCTTGGCTAAAAATTGGCATTCAGCTGATTTAAATGTAGATGAACTCGGATACAATAATGTAAAGAAATTGTCAAACCATCATTTTATTTTTAATGATAAAAAATCGCCCACGATGATTAAATTACAAAAATCGTTCATCTTCCTCGAATAAAACTGCGCTTATTAATAGTGTAGTGATTTAACCGAGTTAGAATGAATTGTTTACAAGAAAAAATTAAATGGCCACCGATTCGCAAGGTGTTAAGACGAGAGGCAAACAAATATAGCAGCATCACTGTCAAGTACTAAGCGGAGGGAATTTCTGTTACGGCCAAACTATGATAAGTCACGCTAAGAGGCCAGGCTTACACACGATATTAGCTATAATACCGACTAACAACAAAAATATCATGACTTGACGACATATTACTCGATATTATATTACATCATAGTCGAATATTTAAAGCGTTGGATGTATACAATGAGAAACATGACACAAACGTCGACAGAGCCCCCCATCAATCATCGTTCGCATAGATTACGAGTTTCATATTATTATTGTTATAATTTAAAATTAAAATGAACACATATATTCAAAAAAAAACTTTTAAATTAAAAAAAGAATGATTGACACGTTACATGAATGTCGAGTTTTATGAATAATAAATGTTGAAAAATTAAAAAATATATATATATTGAAAGATATGTCAGAATCAGGGCGTAGAAAGGTACGAGATGGATAAATCTAACTGATATTTCGTTACTTCTTGGTGCAAAGGCATTTTATTTCATTAATAACACACAATTTTAGTACAATTTCCAAAAAAGAAATTTTTAGATCACGATCGTTTTCGCTTATGGTGAACACAATCAAGTGATAAAAAAAAACAATTCAATAGTCACGCGAAATGAAAATGTTATCTTGCAACTGAAAAAAGCTACACAACCAAGCATCTTAATAGTAATAAAGAATATTTTTTTTCAACAGCGGAGTAATTATAAGCACAATGAATATTTGTTTATGAAAAATTCCATAATTTAAAAAAAATACGTTTTTTTTTTCATTGAAAATATTATATAAAAAACACATTAAAACCCTTAATTAAAAGTCCCAAGAAACATCGAACAATGAAAATTTTATTAAACCCTCGAAATGCTATCTGATGTCTTCTTGTTTAATGAAGCTATATTGTTTTTCGTTTTTAATAATCGCAAACAAGGTACACTGTTTTTGGTGAAAAAGTTGCGTACAACAAAAATACAAAAAAATCCTCATTATTTAACCACATATTTTACCCCTTCGTTAAGTAAACTCAGAAACTACTGTGTATCATGATTTGTGATATTATCTCGGGAAAAACTCTCTTTATAGCTAGTCGAAAGTAATTTTGAAGCATTCATTATTGGACTTGGAAAAACTTACCGATAACAAAGCGAGCAATTTTCCCGGTTAGAATAAAAGTTATGCTGTAACTCACCTGTGAAAAGAGAAATCAAAATTATTAGTCAAGAATTTAATGGTGTATATTATATAAATTATAAACATGGTACAATAATGGTGGTAAATAATACCATTTTTTCTATACATTAACGTGCCCAAAGAATCGATATACACAGAAACTATCGAATAACTAAGACTAAAGGTGCTTGATGAAATTTCAATACCAAATACGATTTGTTGAAACTTTTCACGATTCCGCATGTTTTGTCACTCAGGATCCGAGTTTCGCCTTTTGGTATCTTCAAGCATTCATTCATACAGATGTCAGTCAGTAATTCAATATTCATAAACATATATTCTCTGGTTGACTCTATTAATATTAACATTCAAAATATTGTGTTTAAAATATTTCGTTTGCATTTATTTCCGATACAAAAAAAAAATCAATTGTCTCACTACAAAAATCGAATGAAATTAAAGATAACAACTCTAGTATATATAGTTTTTAAAGAAAATTTCCATAAAACTATATCTTGTCCTTTACCTGTACCTAGCCTACAAATACAAGCAAAGATAGAGACCTACTTTAGAAGCATTTCAAATAAGGGGCTAGAGAAAGATACAAAGATTTCCCTGGACGGCCAAACGCAATAATGCTTCCATCCATTTTAATAATTAATTTGGACTAATTCACCACTTCACGGAATAGCAGCTTTAGTTTTACAAGCGGTCATTTATTACGACCAGTGAGTGAATATCATTAAACCCAAACAAGATTTTTCGTGAAATGATGCATTTTCCATTAACATACATAGGAAATTGAATAATGAACATAAAGCGTTATTAATTTTCATTCTTTTTCTTAAAAAATGTAAATTTAAATAGATAATGAATATAGCGTATATTGAAATCTCGCACTTATATAAACATTATTGTTAGCTTATCCATACCGATATCAAATAGTAAAAACCCGAGTGTTTTCGGATACCGTGTCCAAAACTTATTCGAACAATTTTAAATTATGTTTATATTTTGTAATTCTATCGTATTATTTAGTTACACGAACGAGTAAAGGTAATTTGACAGACTGAAATATAAATATATTAGCATAATGCATTCCTGAAAACAATGCTTTGTGTATTATTGTTCTCGTTAAATAAATGCATTCCGAAGACTAATTTGTATCATTTGGTAACAAAATACAATTTTCTATGTTCACCATTATGGCTGTCTCTAAGCGGATATTGAATCAACTTTT
The DNA here is from genome assembly GCA_028555115.1 of Himalopsyche japonica. Lineage (NCBI taxonomy): Eukaryota > Metazoa > Arthropoda > Insecta > Trichoptera > Rhyacophilidae > Himalopsyche > Himalopsyche japonica. The sequence continues at coordinate 736,308 of JAHFWJ010000374.1, forward strand.
ATTATGAAATTCACATAATATATTGCGTAATTAAAAGAAATAAGTTATGGTTATTTTGAAAATGCTGCAATATCGAATAGCTAAACTGGGGAACGGCACCACAAAAACGTGAATGTGACATGCGGTAATGGGTGTGCTAAGGGGCGTGTATGTCGTAGATAAGAGGAAGAAAACCCCAAATGAAAAGTCGCATCGCAAGCGAAAAGCGTCGAGGAATATTAAAGACGCAGTGAGAAATTGGATGGGAGTAAATAAAAACTAGTACAATTTGGTGAATCGAACAAGACGTTTTATTTACAACATAAATACAAAATCAGAATTCTCATTGAATCGGATTTATTAAATTAACTTATATATTTCACAAACACTGCGCTATTCTCATCTAATAAATTTCACATCTATTTTAACTTCAAAGTTATTTGCATTAACAATAGCCATTTAAGTTCTTTGTGTTATGATATGACGGACATTTTATGATACACAATGAAGATCTGAACCAATTTAGCATGGTGAAAATTTTTAAATATTACCAACATAAAAGGTAATTAAAAACACTAATTAATTACCGAACCGATTATTTGTCACTTGATCTGATGTCTAATATTTTATTAAAATTATTATTGGAACAATTACATCACAACAGCACGTAATAAAAAAAATCATTCATAAGGTGAATTTATAAAATAATATTATATTACTATTCCTTTAGATAAAATCTTATGTCGTTAAAGATTATCATAAATATAGCTACCGTTACTAAGATATTTGATATAACACAATTATGTATGACAGAAAAACAACGATAAAAAAGACCGTGTTATTACAATATCCTAGTCCCAACAAAAAATTCTTATGTTTTTTTTTTCACAAAAAATCTGTCATATTTCATATTATCGAAATATGTGTTCGGCTTTGGGCACTGCTAGACATTTAGGCGCATGTCGTGATAAATTATTTACATTTATAATGGATTCATTCCCAACAAAGAATAATATTTTCACATCAAACATGCGCTAGACACAATAATGATCAATAACCCAGTAAGCCGACCTGCCTACTGCGAAGCTTACCAGAGTCAATACAATAGATTTGAATTCCAGAACGATACCGCAAATTTACTCCAAAAATACGGAAAAGGAGACGCAAGCTCAGGCAAGAGAATATACTTAGATGTGTTTACTTATACGTAAGTAGGTGAAAGGTAAATATGCGGAAACTACAGGATAGTTAAAAAGGTTTCTTACAGTCAATTTTCTTAATTATTAGAAACAATTACACAAAATAACATTCAATTATGAAAAACTGAATAATTTTATAACAATTTGATAGATGAACTAAATGTACATCGTAGAATTTCGATATCACGTTTCTGTCAAGAAATTTTAGAAGTAAACAATAAATCGTCAACCGATTTTGAATGAAAAAGTTAACCTTTACCAAATTTACCGTGATTTCATCCTCCGATAGCCTAGATATTTTAGTTTAAAATGATAAGAAACTAATTCAAATATTACTATCAAATTAGTAGTGATAAAAATTTATTGAGATATTCATTTAGCTAATAGTATATATATTTTTTCGTAATTTGTGTAAAATGATTTTTTTTCCGACTCAGTTAACAAATACTGTAGAATTATATAAAATGTGAAAAATTCAATTTAGATAATGGTGACTCAATCGGAAAAATACTTCAAATTTCAAAAGATTGAGTAGGTGGGATATACGAAATTTCGAACTTATAAAATGATTGGAAAGGGGTGAAATAATCCAAAATATGTGTTATAAAGAAATTAAAGAATATAATTGAAAGCAATTTCGATTATTCAACTTTATCACAAATAACATATACCATTGAATTGATTCATGGAAGTTTAATGTTTGATAAAATTTCAGAACATCACGGGAGCGTTCTATCGATTTTCTTTTTATGTTTGGCTTACAAATATAAATTCGCCGCACTGAACAACTCCTATATATAATTCTGTACGACAGAATAAATTAATACTAAAAATAACTTGCACAATTCAATCAAAGACTGTTCCATAAACGCCCTGTTAAAACAAAATGAGAGCTTTGGGGGTGGGAGTCGTTGAAAAACCGTACCGTAGAGAGTTCCAATTGAAATGTTTATTCAATAAATTTACGTTCAGCCAATGTGCGTCGATACATTATGTATTATTATAAAAAAAAATTGTTCACGCCAGACAAACGATTCAACGAGGAAATTGTAGCCAAAAAGATGAAAAGTACAGCAACCAGTTTCAGTTCAAAATTTTAAAAATTAATTCAGTAGTATTCGTGTTTAGCAAACCAGCGGGTTGACGAAAGGTCATACATTGCTCATAAAAAATTAACGCTCATTTACGGATTAATGCAAAAAAAACACAGTAGTTGACGAGGGGAAATAATAAATTTTATTAATTATATTTGAAGATTCAAGATAATACGAACAGTAAAATTTACAGATTGATTTTTTATTGGTCGAATAATACAGTCATACACAAAACCTGAAGCTCTCCAAGCTATCTGCACGTAGCAATTATAAAACTATTTTGTCTCAAATTAAAATTTCATGTTAGTCATGGTGAAATTTATTCTATTTTAATGAATAAAATATATATTTAGAATTTATTCCATAAAGATATAATATGACTATCATGGCCGATTTTGCTCGTTGCGAGCATTATCAGCTGTTTTAAATGATTAGAGAGTTATTCACAAAGGTTCATTCACAAAGCAAATATGTAGTTCAAAAGTTTATGAGTCCAGTATATGAGTAAATCCCGAATTTGGAAAGAAAAAATATTAAGGATATATTACAAATAAATTTCGGTTCATTTGAAATTGAAGATCTTTCTTTGCTTACAAATTAAGGAGTTAATATTTACTTTAACAATTGTTTTACGCTATTACAATTATGATTGAACATTTTAAACGCTGCAAACACGTGTATGTTTGGGTCATGAGGAAAATAAAGGTTAACTTTGGCTGGAGTATAAGGTCAACTGATTCTGACATATGTTGAACGATAAAAGCGGTACACATACATCAAGGAAATTTATACAACTATTTTCGCCCCCAATATGCAGCGTGTAGAACATAGATGAGCTGATCTCAGCATGAACTGCGAGTTATTCAGTCACTAGAACTGTCTACGTCAAAGAAAACTGGGGGATACAAGAAAAATATTTTTTTTAAGGAAATTAATAAATCACATAATCATTATTTAAACCATCAAGTACATATTTATACCACGATTGAATTTTCAATTTATGAAACTGTCCGTCCTGGTACCCGAATCGATAAACACCACAACCGAAAACAAACACGTCGACTTGTCAGCTATAGAATAAAAATTTGCAAAGTTATGAGATGTTGTTTTGGTTTATGTAAAAAGAAATTGAGGCATTACCAAATGAAAAACTGTTCCAGAAAAAGCTATTTATAAGGTTTCACTAAATTCCGAAAAAAACGAACGCAGAAGTTCGTTTTATATACGATGGGTTTTCATGTACAGAATACTAAAATACGAGACATTAATGGATTATTAAATAGTTGCTTCGAAAAAAAACACAACAATAGAAGTTGGCTCAGAATGAAAAAATATTCGCTTCTCTCGTGTGTTTCAAATGTTTTTGTTTACGTAACGTCTATAAATCAATTAACCCAATCAATTATTACAACGCTAGCGTACAGTTCTAATGAATAAAATTGAAGTAGCGTTTGCGGCGCGTAGACGTCTACGAGTGTGGTGGAGAAAATAATTGATAGGTCGGTCGGTGGGAATGAATTCGGAATGGTAAGTAAATATCAAACGAGCCAAAATAAATTGTTTCGTCGGCGGCTGCCAAACGATTGTCCCGGACACGATGTTTGACATGCACTTATCTGAACGCATTGACAAAATGTGTTGAATTTATGATCGGTGTGCAATATGAATTCATAGTTTTTTTTTCTACAAAATGACATGAGCCAAGGAATTAAATCACAAAAAGTATAAAGTACTTCTATACAAAATAATATTTTAATGTAGTGAGAGATTTATCGACTTTGAGAGCTTGGATATTCAGAGTTTTACAATTATGGTATACAAAAATAAAAAAAACCGTATGCGCTCGACAATAAGACGCATTTACTTACATTTTAAAACTTGCATGTTATGAAGATGAATACTATACTTTATTTAACAAGATATTGTAAAATGACAGCAAAAATCAGTAAAAGTAAACTACGTACAATTCCAAGGTATTAATTGTCACCCCTCTGTGGAAAGTCATTACATTTAAATAACAAAACAAATTTATTATAATATTTCTACAAATATATATATATTCAAGATCAAACTGGTTTCACTCATCACGAGAATTATCAACTAAAAAATATGTAAAAAATATAATTTAAAATATTTTATTACATATTTAAAATATAATGCCTTTTCACCAAAAAGCGACAGTTAATACCTTAAAGGGAATTTTCAGATATTCAGTTTAAGACTAATGTCAATATTTTATTGTGTAACGAAGGCTGGATTGATAAATGAATCAATAAAGCCGAAATGAATACGAAGTAATGCATCGAATGTTACGACTTTCACCTGGTATTCATTTATTGTATATAATACATGCTATGTCGATTTCCCACGGCGTAGACATCAAGCACTACCCACCGGCACTAGCAATAAAGGGATCCCTTAAACCGCGGATCTTACCCGAAACGCGTTCGCCGATAATTAATTGAACGGAAGTTAACTTTGTCAACGGGAAGGCACGCTTGGGGAATTCGTTTGGTACACATAACTACAAAACCGTGGGTTATTGCCAGTTCAACAAAACAAGTATACACAATAATACATTATGATATTTATGGCTCACTACCATCAGCGATTTTTTTTTCGATCTCTTGAAAATGTCAGACAATGTTATATTATACATAACAACAAAATGAAATTTTTTCATAAAACATGTCATTGGTAAAATTTTTGTGTCGTTGTATGTTTTTATTTTATGAAAATTTTGTAAAAAAGAAAATTCAGTTATCACAAGAATTATGTAATATTGTCGATAACTATTTCGGAACCCCGCATTCCCCTGAATTTCTTATGTGAATTCCAAAAGCAAAAATTCCTATATCAAGATTTTATATAAATTCTCATATGGTTCGAATAACTATTATAAGCCCGACATTAAATCATTTTCACTTTTATAATATTTCAGATAATTTTTTTATTTCAGAGATTTCAAAGTTCAATAAAAAAATTAATGGTTTGTGCTTATAACGAGTAAATTAGTGAAACACGTCATGGTCACTTAATAAAATCGTTGAAGAGTACAAAAAATACTATTATCTATCTATATATATAAAACTGAATGTCTGTCTGTCCTTTAAAAACTCCTACACCATTAATCCAATTGCGATAAAACTTTGTCGAATTATCGCTTAGACTACCGGGCAAAAGATAGGATACTCAGAATTTGATTTGATTACGAAAATTAATTGATTATTTACGAAAAACATGTTTTCATACAAGACTATTGTAATACAGAATGGACATTTATGAAGCATTGTATCCATAGCAACGCCGAAAACAAAAATGTCAAATCTGTCACATGCACTCACCTGTAGGTATTTTAAGTATAATACTGAATATTTTGAAACAAAATTCGATTTTCGAATAAAGTATTTCAATGTTTGAATTTTTACCGACTTTTTTGTTTTTGTTTTGTGTCGCATAACAGAACGAATTTAAATAAATATTACGTATAAATTCCAATCGCCGGTCGACTTCGGATATTATTATATCAATTTTTTTTTTTTTTTCAAAAGTGAATTTCAAAACGTAACATTCACTATGAAATCAATTATTCCACCCAAACGAAAAGGAATAGGTCAGAGTACAACTCAAGCACGAAAAAAAAGGGCGAAACAATGAGGTTGAAGTTGATAATCGTTGGATTGTACCGTATTCACAGCTTCTCTCGAAAACACACATCAATATTGAGTGTTGCAATTCGGTGAAATCCATCAAATACATTTGTAAATATGTCAACAAAGGAAGCGTCATGGCAATTTTTGGAGTGGAAAATTCAACTGCATCTATCGATGAAATCAACTAATATCAACTGGGACGCTACATTAGTAGCAGTGAAGCAATATGGCGCATTTTATCATTTCCAATTCATGAGCGGCATCCAACAGTTACTCATTTGGCAATTCACCTCGAAAATGGACAGCGTGTGTATTTCACAACAGAAAATGGACGTGTAAGAGCATTGTCACCACAGCCAACAACGTTAACTGCATTTTTCTTATTGTGTAGGGATGATATGTTTGCAAAGACACTACTTACCTCTAAAGTGCCAACATTTTACAGATGTTTTACTGTTAATCAACATACGTGAACCGACATCCTTCCAAGAATCGAGAACAGTAAACGGTCGAATATGTGTCATTTATAGTGAAGCTTGCCTCAAATTAAATCTTCTAGAAAACGATGCACATTGGGACACTTCACTCGCTGATTCATCGAATACTGCTCACCCACAACAAATACGTGCTTTATTTGCAAGTAATATTAACACTGTGCTTTCCGTCCAATCCAAAAAATCTTTAGGGAAAATACAAAGACTACACGAGTGAAGATATTTTAGATAGTTTGCGTGCAACAATTCAAAATCCACACGTTCAATTCACACCAAACGTGTATAATGAGGCATTGCTATTGATTGAGGATATATGTTTAGTAATCGCTAACAAATCATTGGTACAATTGGGAATGGCTGCGCTGAATCGATATGAAAATGTCTGACGTGATCGTGATTTCCAACGAGAAACACGCTTTGATGTAGATGAATTAGGTAAATTTGTTCAAACGAATCTTCCGAAATTGGTTCCAGATCAACGTATAGTATATGACACAATTGTGGATGCAATTTCAAGTCAAAGTGGTAGATTTTATTTCGTAGATGCACCCGGAGGCACAGGTAAAACCTTCCTCATTTGACTCATTTTGGCAAACACACGATCACGAAAAAACATTGCACTAGCAATCGCATCATCTGGAATTGCAGCAACTCAAGTGGTGATGGTAGCCGAACAGCGCATTCAGCACTGAAACTGCCATTGAATATGCAAATAATTGAGACACCAACATGCAATATCAACAAAAATTCTTAAACGGGCAAACTACTCACATCATGTAAAATCATTGTATGCGATGAATGTACTATGGCACACAAAAATTCATCGGAAGCACTTCATTGCACACTAAAAGATTTGAGAGGAAATGAGCAACTTTTCGGTGGCGCATTCATTTTATTGTCTGGTGATTTTCGACAAACTCTACCTGTTAAATAATGGCCGATGAACTTAATGCATGTCTCAAATCATCCGTTTTATGGCGATACGTACATAGATTCGCTTTGAAGACCAATATGCGTGTACAACTACAACATGATGCATCCATTGAACGTTTCGTAAAACAATTGTTGGATATAGGAAATGGGAAAATGGCAATAGAGGAATTCACATAATGTATCACATTGCCAGAGAATTTCTGTAAAATAACAGCAACCATAGACGAATTGATTCACCAAGTTTTTTCCAAATATTGCACACAATCATAAAAGTCATCAATGGCTCAGTGCACATGCTATATTAGCAGCCAAAAACAAGGATGTCAATGCAATCAATTTCAGCATACTAAATGAAATACCAGGAGAAGCGATAACGTATAAGTCCATCGATACTATAACGGATGAAGACGAAGCCGTCAATTATCCAACAGAATTCTTGAATCCACTTGATTTGCCAGGCATGCCGCCGCATGTTTTAACATTGAAAATGGGCGTCCCCATCATTCTTCTCCGAAACATAAATTCCTCACGACTTTGCAACGGTACCAGGCTTTCGGTAAGAAAAATGATGAATTATTGAAGCTACAATTTTAAATGGAAAATTCAAAGGAGAAGAAGCACTGTTGCCACGCATCCCAATGATTCTGACCTATATGCCATTTGAATTTAAACGTCTACAGTTTCCAGTGCGAGTCGCCTTTGCAATGACCACCAATAAGGCACAAGGACAGTCGTCGACAAGTGTGTGGACTCAATTTAGAAAATCCATGCTTCTCACATGGACAACTGTATGTGGCCTGCTCACGCGTTGGAAAACCGTCTGATTAATTTGTGTACGCACCAGATAGAAAAACAAAAACATTGTGTATCTAAAAGCACTCCAACAAATAAAAACACATACGGCCACCACTGTCAAATTTAGGTAAGAAAAACATAACCTAAGCGTATCGCTTCTAATTGGCTCTGACCTTGCCTCAAGTCCGACTTATCCAATCGGAAGGCGAAAGGCTCCCGACGTGGCGCTTCCATAAAGTTGCGGTTTCTGAGTTACGCTAGTATTTTATAGATTTAATAAAAAAGGACAAAATCGAATTCATAAAGCCGATTCGCTTTCTGACATAAAAACTCTGACGTTTATGCCATAATGACATCAATAAACATTTTAAACCACAAATAGCTTATAATAGGAAAATATAAATCATAAAAAACTTGCAAGTCAACAATTTTTTAGAGTAATTGTTAATGACTATATTCGCATGAACTTATATTACACAAAAAATTTTTTTTTTTTTTTATATATAAAATGCAATCACTCTTAATATGCTTGTTGGAAGCGATTTCGGCGTCCGCCTTCGTCAAAACTAGGATTTAAATATATTCAATTTTGGCTTTATATACTATTTAAGAAGAGGTACACAATTAAAAGTCAAACCAATTGAACAATTATAAATTTTAGGTAAAATTTCAATATTTGATAGGTAACGAGTTATCATTAAATTTTAAAAAAGAAAGAAATAGTAATTTTAATAAGGCGTGTAGTGAAATTAAATGATTATGCGTAATGAGGTGAGTTCTTTGAAATGATTTGAGGTGTTAAAATATTTTTCGTTTAGTCGTTTGACGGATTATTATATTGATAAGAACAATTCAATCATATTCAAGAATATAATACTCAAAATCTTTATTGGATACGGCGATAGATAGATTTATTCTATATCATACTTCACAGCGGGGAAAAACGTGTGTCACAACCAGTGGAATAATAAATTTTCAATAGAATTTTTACTTTGATATGAATCAATCATATTAAACGCAATTCTGAAAATAACGGTGACTTAACCGTCAATGTTCTCACACTTAGCGAGTGTGTATGTTTAAACGTGACAGGAATTAATTTGATCGACAAATGTACCCCTCGATTCGATCGATTAGGTATACGAAGGGTTAAAATCGAATTTGCGAACACCATTATCGAGCACGATACAGAATACGTAACTCCAACTGCGGTTATCCGCGAGGAATAATTAATACAAATTCTCAGTGTGCGGAGCAATTTGCATGTCATTGCAATTGGCATGTAGTGTTTTTGTACGATAATAATGAGCTTGTTTCCGTAAAATTCACGTTGACGAGTATTGAATAAACGATATTTTTAAAGCGTAGGAATAGACTTTGTAACCATTCAAAGAAAAAGTCAGCAACAAAGATAAGAGAAAAAAATATTAGCAAATAGAAACTTGTATTGATAACGCGCGCGTTTATCGAAACCAATCCTGATAATTATAATACATTTTTTAGTACTATTTTAATTAGGAAAAATACCAGTACGTAAAAAAATCACAAGCAACACGGATGAAGTGACATTTAAATGTGTTTTTGATGTATTTTGTTTCATGCGTGATCTTTAAAGCTGTCTTAATAGTAATAATGAAAGAGAGCAAAACTTATAGTTCACACAGACTTGTGAAGTGTCAATAAAGTTATTTCACCATCACGCCAACTTCAGAACGATATTTTAACACAGTATTTGTAAACCAGTTTTAGGTTAGTTTATTAGTATTATAAGCTTATGCTTTTTTAGGTATTGATTGAACTTAAAAAACCGTTGGGTAATCATTATATATATATACATCATTATATATATTATTAAATTTGAATTGTTACAATGTTGTACAATTCCACATGTTTTGTCAATAACGACCCGGGTTTCGCCTTTCGGCATCTTCAGGCATTCTATCACACGGATGCAACAGAACTGATAGAATGCCTGAAGATGCCGAAAGGCGAAACCCGGGTCGTTAGTGACAAAACATATGGAGTCGTACAAAATTGTAACAATTCAAATTTGATATTGAAATTCCATCAAGTGTACCTTCAGTCGATATCATAAATTATATATATTATTGATATATGTAATATGTATTGGTTGTTCGTCTTGAATCTCAGCAAATGAAAACTCAATTTTTTAACTCTGATCATGCAGTATAATTTAACATAAATTATATGTGACATGACCAATCCAATCGAATTTACAAAAAATTGGTACTTATGGAAATATTACTGTAACCGTGATATTTTTATGGTTACATTCTCTTCAAAGCATTGATATAATTAAATCTGCCAATCCGTATTCGAAATATGTTTCAAATGTAATTTCGTGATAAACTAGTCACAGAGAGCTTTTTAGTTGATATATCAGCTAGAGGGTATTACATGGGTTAAAGAAGACAATTCAGCCGAAATGTTTACACAGTATTTGACTTTAGCTCCGAGCTGGACCAAGCTTATCTTTTATTCATCAAAATCGCGTGTTATATATTCCAATGGATCTACAAACGGCCGATAAAATAATGTAACCGAGATTTCCCGTACAGTTAAATATGCAATCGTCTTGAAACTCCCTTACGGTAAAACAGTATACCATATAAAAAAAGAGGATGTTTTTTGGATAAATATGTGTGAGGTTTTGTAATAAATCACAGTGAAGACAAACCTTAAACAGAGATATATAAATTATTTATCGATGATTGTGTTTGATGTACACGTACCGAAAAATTATCTTTGAGGTACATAAAGTCCTCCCAAATAGCAAAACAAGTGTCGGAGGACGAAAAAAATATTACTCGTTTTCGAGTATGTTGAATATTATGTTTGGCGATCCCTTGTATAGGTCAACGAACTTATCACCACTTCACTCTTTCGAAAAGTTCTCCAATATTACTCACTTATTTTTTACAGCCGAGATAAAACGATATTCAAATTTATAGCACAATAAACCTTATATTATAAATCAGTAAAACATTTTTGTGATCTAAAAGAGTTGCTAGAATAACCGAGTCTTTTCAGAATAGCACATGTAACCCAAAAAAAAAACTCAGTTTAACTGTCGAAAACTGTAGTAAACGCCCGATCGATACGTTAAATACCAATAAAAAGTTTGAAAGTATGAAAATGTTATCAAAATTTAAGGCAAATCGACGAGTCACAGTATCACGAACGAACCCTTGAAGAGAACGCAATTTTCATGCGAGTAGGAGTTCGCAAATTCCAACGGGTGGCCCCTGCCTTTTCTACCTTCCCGAAAAGGGTTGTCTCGGGGCAATGGGTGAATTGGGCTCTACCCTTGGGGCGGTTATTTGCGGTTACACGGTAAGATTTACAATAAAGAAGTGCTTGAATTTACAACAGTTTGGCGATTGCAACTTCGTTGTGATTGATTAAACATTACATTCCTTACTATTCACTGATTGTATTTATTCATTCAAACGGAAAATTGAGGTTAAGAAAACGAGCAAAATTCAATTGATTTTACTTTAAAAAAAAAAATTACTTTACTAAAATAAATACATATTTATTGAACATCTGACTACAAATATTTAAAATTAAGCATTGCCATAGACCTATTCCTGTTTAAACATGTTATTATGATTCAAATAATGTAACCATCTTTTTAGCAGACAATTCATATTATAAGGTTCCGATGATGACACACGTATATAATTCAATATTAGTGGGTACAAATCAAACCTAATTTATCCGGGAGGTATAGGAAATCATTTCCATTTAGACAATTTTAACATGATTAGAGGATGATTTTTTGTAAAATAAAACACATTTTGTGAATATTTTATTTTATTTACAATTTAAAGAAGTGACTTAATGATAAATGAAAAATATTAAAATAAAAAACTGTACTTCAATATGCATTTGTAAAAATGAACATGTTGTCTAATGCCTCGTATGCAACGGCTATAAATGGATATAAATGAATATATTGACACTCGAGTCACTTTTATATAGGATATATTTTTCTGCATAAAAACCGTAGAAAACTGTTAGAAATTATTTAACAATAAGGGATATTCATTTCATAACACACCACTGTGCAAAAAAGATGGCGTGAACACAATAAAAATTGATTCCATTATATTACATTAAGCCGGGTGGAAATAAAAAGTGCAAAATAGTATAAGGTGATGTTATAGAGTAGGATCTATCCCGCACTGTCGGTAATCATAAGAATATAAGTAAGTGACTGTTTGTAAGGCGAAAAACGTAGTAGCCAAAATATTGCGACGACACCTGAATACCAACAAGGTGGATAATTGAGCGACGTATTGTCCAACGACGGGCCTGTTAATAATGTTCGGTAAACGGAGGGGACGGCCGCTCCTACGAAACTATACTATGCGAGAAGATGCCTTAGGCCGCAGTGTATCGTTTTCAAAATTGAGACTGGAATGTACTACTTCCCATATTTGGCATTCATTTTTTTCTACGCAAACACACAAAACGAGCGGAATTGACTTCGGATAAGAAAATTACCTACATATTTGCTACCCAATAACGTGAAGAATGCTGTCGCATAAAATACTGTCACGGAAGCGAAAACATACACGACCTGATTTATTCACGAATTCGATATGACACAAAACTATTAAAAATATGGGTATATAAAAAATTGGAAAACCAGAAAGTTGGCGATCGCGTAAACTGAACAATTTTATCATAATAGACACGCAAAAAATAAATAGTCTGTAAGAATTATTCTTCTAATGAAATCGATAAAAATAATAAATTAATTACGTGAATTTCAATTTAAGTATGAAGAATTTATTTAATATTATTTCAATCAAAACTCAGAGGAAAGTGGAAACAGTTTTCTAGTAGTCAAAAATTTTCATTATCAATATTTTTTAACGATTTTCAAATTTATTCTTTGAATATTTGATTAATATGCAGTAAAAATTGTAAATAGGCACAAAGTCAACAGAATAAGCTCAATAATATATCAAAAAATTATTATGTGACACGAAGCAACTTTGGTGAAATTTGTTTATATGTTGGTTCTACACATGACCAAATAATTATTCATATTCATGAATGTTGATACACAATTCTCGTTAGCATAAACGATCGAAAAAAGCATCACTTATATGTATTTAAGTTAAAATAATGAATTGAAACATGAAGCGTATGGCTCATAATACTACCGTAACTGAAAATTTTACAATTAGGTGAAAAGAACAGATTTTCTGGCAAATGTCACTCAAAATAGTTTCAAATATGCATTAAGCAGTCTCCACAAAAGCTACAATACAAATGGATATCGCTACGAGTGCAGTATGTAAGTCTTTTCTACTGGAGGGTCCTTCAAAAGAAAATGGGGTATCGATGCATATTAGCGGTTTGGTCACATACCTCCTCAACTCAGTTTTAAATTTATGAAAACTTAAAAACAAAACATATAAATCAGCAACTAATTTGTAAAAACGTTCCTGCTTTAGGTGGTGAATAATGTTAAAATTGATTTTCGTGCCACAAATAATTATTATTTAAATACTATTTAATTTACATGATTACCATCCGATATATTCGTGAGCTACATAGTTTCTGTGTGTAACCAAGATACAGATATACTGGTATCTGTATCTTGGTAACTGGTAACAGTCCCACAAGCCTCGATATACGTACCATTTCGAATAATAAATAATAAAAAACAGATTATTTATAAAGAAGATTAAGCTCTTGTATGGCATTTCGGTTTATGGCCCGGCCAGAAATAATAACATATACAAATCGTTTAAAATTCCGAATTCGTTCTATATTCAATTTAAGTAATGGAAAACTACACGGCAAAATATACTCATGCCATAATTTAAAACACGTTAAATTTTGTATTAAAACGGCATCTATTTATGCGTATTTCAAACCACGTTTGTACAAATATATATTGTACAGAAAAAAAAAATACTAAGAAATAAAACCATTATATAGTATTTACATTGTACAAAGGTACGTTGTAAACACTTGAATCTATCAAAATATAGAGTAAAAAAATTATATGCAAAGCATTATAACATTAAAAACTTATTGTTTCACCAACTGATTACAAACTCGTATATTATTACAGACACATGATTCTCCTGTGCACGGTTTAAGAAAACGATCGTTATACAATATATTACTTTAACACAGTCATAAAAAAAAAATATTCATCGCGCGTTTATTATTCGATTATACGATAAATTTATATTGTATAATTTATTTAAATGAAATACAATACATTATAATAGAACTAAATCGTAAATTTAACTACAGTAAATTTATATATGTTTAAATAATTTTTCGAAAATAAGTGTAAGAAATTATTCATCCTAATTTGACAAAATTAATCAATATAACTTTTGATATTCAGTTCTACCTTTGCCCTTTTTCAAGCAGTGGTGCTTGACTTAATAAGTGAATCTTATAAACTGAAATGTTATATTTTATCAATAGATCATCAGTTCAACTACCGAGATTTTACTACATTTACAAAAAGCAAAACGTTTGTAATAAAATAAACTCGATTTTTAATACTATGATAACGATTGATAATATAGAATGAAAATACAGATTCCTAATACGGATGTCGAATAAAGCGTCGAACGAAGCGAAAGTCAATAAATATGAAACACTAAGTTTAACATTTTTGATTGCACGCGCATCAAATAAAACCGGTTATATTGGATTATTCATTCGTTCGAAACGAGACCATATTGCAAGGAAAAGCGGAAAGGGTGAGGGCTTTGATTGCACTCTACGCCACACACGTCTACGCCGTAGAATATAACGTAAATACAGTGAGAGATTTGGTAGAGCTTAAAAAATATCAGACAGATTTCCCACGACAAATCAAAAAAAAAAATGCTTATTTAAAATATTTTCGTCATCATGGGTCAGGGTCAAAATGTTTGAAAACTATTTGAAATATACTACATTGCATTTATTCGAAGCCGAATTTCACACAAACGATGCTCATGATATTAGCAAATAACATTTCAATTGTAGACATTCTAATACATAAAAGATATTTCATATTAGTATACTTAATTTAGGCTTATATTATACATAGTTAAAATACAAAGCGAATAAATGTCATAATCAAATAGTCATAAAAGTCAAATAAAAATTTACAATAAATGTAGGGTTTCAATTATATAAACTGTCTCGACGATAGAATAATGCGGAATATTCAAAGAAAAAAAAACTCTCTACGTTGATGGAAAATGTTCAAATATATATTGAATGGCAAATTTGACAAAGAATATAAAATGAACTCCTAACTGAGGAAGTCATAGCAATGAAAAATATATTTATGAAATTATTGGTTGAGCTTCAATAACAAATGCGCAGAGTAAAACGAAAAAAAAGGAAAAACCTAAGTTTTTCTCAACGGGTAAAAGAATCGAAAGTTTTATCGAATTCCAGGTAGAACTTCCACAAGTGTCCGCCCGATGGAATTATACAAACGAAAAACACTTAGTAAAAAAACGACGTCGAGACGGGGAAAGTTTTTTCTTTCCGAAATTTTTCTTCGCAAAATACAATTTAGAAAATGTAAATAAGTGAGACGGAAGCCTGCCGGATATATCGTGAGAAGCAATCCAAAAGGGCGTAGTGATAATTCAGCTATTTTAAGCGGAGCATTTATGGAAACATATTTGAAACAAATGATTTATGAAGTAGCCCAGTTAAAAGCTAACAAAAAATTTAACGAGCGTTATAATTATTCGATTAATAATGTTTTAATTTTTTCTATCTCAGCCTTTTAAATACAGTCCAAGAAAATTTGCTTTAGGCTTAGCCTTCTTACCAAATCATTGAGTTATATCAAAATTTTCCGAAACATCAAAAGGGACGATGAAATTCCAAAATATAATTGCGGTAGCATTACAGCATGAAAAAGAAAGGGAATTAAAACAATTAAAAAGACTTGTTTCACTCACATGTTTCATCAAAGAAAAACTATATTTTTTATATTTAAAATATTTCAGAAATTTGTGAGCAAAAAAAAAATAAGAAATTGAAATATTTTTACCATCTTCTGATTTTAAATGTAAATTTGAAAAGGTGTACCTTCTTCCTGTTGAGTCCTCTTAAATGTCTCAGTCGCAGAATACACATGTTTCAGCAAACTTTGATATATCCAGAAGAATAGACAATTATTTTATTGGAAATATATGTACTTGGTTCATTTAAAAATAAATCACTTTTTATAAGAAAAGTATAAGTCACATGTTGAGGAAAGGCTCTTTACACATAACTTTACTAAGCGACGTTACAAAATCGCAATATAATTCTCAAAATTCGAAATTAGTACTATATTGCAGAATTTCATGAATATTATAAAACCATTTAGTAAAAGCATTAAGCATAAGAAATTATGTTTTAGTCAGTATAGTGTCACCTAAGCTATTTTAATTCAGCGGTTTCGATATTAAATGAACCCGGCCTACGCCGTAGGCTCGCCGCCTACGAGACTGATCTTTTTTTCATATTTCTAGTAAGAACCGTATGGAAAATTTATGAAGCCGTTTAATTATGTGAATGAAAAAGTTTTAATGGTAATGCTTATTTTATTGAGTTAAATTGAATCTAATTCATACTCATGATATTTTTAGCAAATGGTGAACTTGTGCAGCCGTTTTATTACCAACAGCAAAAATTTGCTGGAACACATAATGATGTAATATTGAGAAATAAGTTGCAGAGGAAAAATTGATTCGTCTCAATATGTATTCTTTATTAAATTGAATAATGATCAAGGTTATGCATATATATTTTTAATTATGTAATTATTATAAGTTAGATTGTAGATGATGTAATCTGATAGATATATTAGATTCTATTTAAAAATCGGATTCGACTCGAGAACAATATTTCAATTGATAAAAGATAATATGATGAGATTTAAATAAATTTTCTCCGCTTTCATCTCATCGAATTTGAACAAAATGGGAACTGGATCAATAAAACGTATGCCAAATAGTAATAATAATTTGCTTTCATAAACGACAAAACGATTTTATTGGATCGAAATACATTTGCTCATTTTTTTTCACAGTTTCGAGTTCAATATTTTTAAGTTTCATATAATTTTAGAAAACATGACAGATGACCGTCGCAAGAATACCAAAACATAATAGGACTTCACACACTTCCTACAGGGTGGTTATTGCAGTGTTGTTATAATACATGGAACATGTTTTATGTTTTGACGAAAACCAACCCGGCTTTCCTGCTTGCAATTGAATATACAAAAAGAAATATAAATTTAATGTGAAATTGAAATGCTTTTACGAGTCGAAATCTACATGCTCCTCATGGGAATAACGTCTCTTTGCTTGACTGACGAAAAATACAAGATACAAATTCCAAGCGGCGGATCACAATGTCTGACGTCACAACGTCTATTTTACAAAGCTTGTCTAAGTTTCAATCAACAATGTCACAAGTTTTTGGTGTTTTCATATAATAACCTCGCTAATATTCGCTTTGATCCTCTGTTTGCAAAGGAACTTACATTACCAATAATTGTGTGTCTAATTGAAGACAATTAGTCTAGGAAAAATTGAAAACGGCAACTTTAAGGTCTGGTGGTTCTATCATAAAAAGTCAGAGACTAGGAATAGTTTATAAAGCATTCTACTGTTACTCTTACCGCCCTCAAAATCAACTAAATTAATATTAAGAAATTCGTGATAACATCATAAAAGTAAATTATATGAACAAGAGACATATATACAACATTAAATCGAATTACCGTAGAGTTACTGCCAAATACATCGACAAAAGACATTACTAAAACTCACTCCGCGCAACCTTTATTATCATAATTCAATAATAATCGTCTCTAAAAATAGTACGAATCGAAATTGTATACGCTAATAAATCAAAAAATCTATGAATAATTGATGTCGATGGAGAAAAATGTTGGAGAAAAAGTCTTTTATGAGAATTTTTATGAAAGAGAAATTATTTCTGATTGAGTCTAGTTTCGGTGTTAAATACGTTATAAAATATTATATAAGACGGTTTGCGACATAAGAAACGATTAATGCGTTGAAAAAGAAATATTAAATAAGAGTGAAAAATAGATATAAAAGAAGCGAATCATGAATAAAAACAAAACAGGCTCCTTTCGTGCATACATATACCTTTTAACGGTTGGCGAAACAGAAAACAGAAATTATAAACTAAAATGTCGACATGAAGAAAACAGATTATAAAAAATAAAAGTAATATTGTTATTTTTTCTAAAAGCTTATAAAGCTAAGCTAGATTTACTTAAAAGCATCTTAAAATACCGTGAAACTGAAAGAGATGTCAAGAAATAAATAAAAAGATGGAGCTAAATACTTGGATAGATTTACCTTATTAAAAGCTTGAACAATTTCACTTGAAAAGCTTAAACAATTTCAACACGATTCGTTTTCTATCGCTTCCTCGTTGGTGTATTCCCGAGTCTGTGATAACAAAGAAGCTAAGGAGAATCGTCCCGCAATGAGAATTACTTCGTCCAATCCTGGTTAATGATGATGATAGCCGGGGATAGAATATCCGGCGTCTCCGCATTATTCTCGCCCGCTTAAAACTCTACTTTTTCTCTTCCTTTCTTCGTGCGCCGTTCTTTCTTTTTTCCTCTCCTTGTTTTGTAATTTCGGACGATGGGTTTTCATCGTTCATTCTGTGTTATGTTGTGATCTGATAGGAAACAATGGATCTTTGATCCGATAGCAAAGCGATACTCAACCTTTGTACATCTGAGAATCTAAAAAAGATCATTTCGAAGAATTTTCTCGCAACATTTAGTTTGACTCAAATAATGAGTAAAAGTCAAATATATTCATACAAATAATATTGACGGAATTTCTTTTATCTAATTTATGTAGTAAAAAATAAGTTAGCGAAATTTATTTCCATGTAAATGTTTTTCAATCATCTTTATTCTCTTTTGAAAAAAAAACTTGAATATTTTATTAGTTTTCCTTTTAGCATTTGTGTAGTCATACTAAATATCACTTTTAAGGTGTTAACTGTCACTTCTTGATGGAAAGGCATGATATTTTAAATAATAAAAACACATTTTTTTAGTACTTATTTCCACAATATATTTTTTGATCAGGACCGGTTTCGCTCATCGCGAGCATTAACTGATCAGTTGATAATGCTCGCGATGAGCGAAACCGGTCCTGATCAAAAAATATATTGTGGAAATAAGTACTAAAAAAGTGTGTTTTTATTATTTAACATACTAAATATAATATATACCATGATTAAAATACTTAAACTCGAAGGATCGTGTAATTTGATGGCAGACTAATTGAATAAAACTAATGACGTAGTATAAAATGAAATAATACGAGCCGACGTCAATGAATACTTTACATATTTAAATAAAATAATAATTTATCATTATTTAATGGAAGTTCATCGAAATCAAATTTTTTAAATAATTCGTTCATTTTTTTAATAAAAATTTGAAATAATACTTCATAGATAAAGAAGAAAGCGAGACGATCTAACTTAATTCCAAAATTGTTCAAGGACATGTCTGTAATCTTAATTTAATAATGACCAATATAATTTATGATCTCATAGGCGTATCGGAAAATTTCATGAAAAAATATATTCATTCGAATATATTTTTAAATTATATAATATATTAAACAGATAGTTAGTTTGATTATGTCATTGCGTATTTTGTATTTGAATATCTAACAAATTACTATAAAAATAAAAAAAAATGTTTTTGAAATATTTTCAAAAAAAAACGTAATAGTTTCGGAAGCAAATACTGAATGACTTCCCAGTTGGAAAGCGGTTAAACGAATGCCGGAAGAAGCATGTACGTGTCGTAGAATGTAGACGTAGGCACACATTGTGGCGATCTAATGGTCAAGTGCGGGATATTGTGGACACGGAAAGGGCGGACTGGCTCACGTAGCATAACGTGGACACTGTAGCCATAGACCGTATTCCGCAAAATATACAATCGTATAAGGTCTACGACGCCAAACCATAGCAGTGGTTTGAAACAGTGCAAGTGATTTTTTTCCACATGTATATCAAAATAAAACTGACAGACTTGGCAAATATAAATAAAATAGTTATATGATGATGAAACATATTTTATTATTTTATGATAGATTTTCAAAAATATCAATTCCATGGTATCGTTAAAGAACTACATTGATAATGCTAGTTTACGTCAAACTAACTAAAATGGAATTCTTTAAAATAAATGCTCATTTAATCTACGATTAAAGTGAAGCCAACATTTAAATAGGGTTGCGGTCAAATTTTATCTACATCAACACGACTTTGCTAAATGGTACTGATATTTACTCAAGACAGGATTTGTTTTCGTGTAATTATATGTTTATCGCCGGTGCCATCAACCGAAAGTGTTGTATTGAACAGATAACCTTTTTAAAAACATTACGCATATTAACAACTATAAATATTCATACAAATATATGTCTATCGAAAAATTCAATAAAGCTTTTGAATAAAATTAGTTAATTAAAAATTTTAATTCACTGTTTTGATGATATAAAACTTCAGTTTCAAACAAAAATTTTAGCGTTTTTTAGTTAGATAATTAAAATTATTATATTTAATAATTTAATAATAATTTAAAAAGTGAATGCTAAGAAATAAATATATAAAATAACTTCTATAACAATGATAACCACGATTTAATCGATATAAAAGATCCAAAAAAGAATAGGAAAGTAGATGAGGTGATCAGTATTTTCGATTAACGAAATCATAAAAAATTAAAGGCATGCGGAAATGAAAATGAATTGACAAAATTTCATATTATATTACACTTTCACTATCCATCTTACGCCTTATTACATAATACGAGGAGTACGTATACTGGTTTTCTTTCCAAATTGCATGTCACGTACATTGAAACATGTTGAGGCATTCTTTGGTGTAAATTCCCGCTACATAGTCGTGCGGTGATTGTATTTTGTGTTAGGAGGGCTTCAGGGATAAAAAAAAATGAGATTGTACACCGTGTTTGCAAACTCACAATCGTTTACAAACACGAATACACCCCAACGACAAATTGGGTACAATTAACAGAATATTATCTCAATGTTTTCAAAGGTGCGATATTTTTTTTCAATCATAAGCGGTATTTGCGTTTCATTCGGGAATAAACACTACCCTTACGACGGAAACCAACAAGGGAATCAAAATTAG
The DNA here is from genome assembly GCA_028555115.1 of Himalopsyche japonica. Taxonomy (NCBI): domain Eukaryota; kingdom Metazoa; phylum Arthropoda; class Insecta; order Trichoptera; family Rhyacophilidae; genus Himalopsyche; species Himalopsyche japonica. The sequence goes on from JAHFWJ010000374.1 coordinate 757,703, forward strand.
TGAGCTTGAGTGACTATAAGTATTGTTTTACTTAATTCATTTAAATAAAAACAAATATTTTAGTCCTCTTTCCAAAATATTATGATTTGATTAATTAATAATCATGACCGGCATCGCTCAATGTGATAATTATCAACTTTACAGTTATCCGATCATGAAAATTATGTTATAAAATTGATCTGAAAATTGTATTTTATTTATTTCATTACAACACCTTTCCACAAAGAACATAAGTGATATTTAGTACCACCAAACGCTTTTCTACATCTCCGTATGAATTTTGTTGTAAGATACATTGTAAACTTTCAAATTCTCTTTTATTCCTAACGGTTAAATTTAAAAAAAAAATGAAGAATGAGGGCGTCAACATTCTACGGACACGGTGTAGATACGTGAAGCGACCTCACATTTTCCAAAGCTTTTCATTACTGCCTACTTCCAGGAGCGGAAAGCAATAAAATATCTCGCACTTAATAAATCGTAAGTTAGGAATGCATGTAACCTTATATTGCATTTGGAGGAAAATTATCATCGATTTCTCTCCATAACAAAATGTAACTTTTATACATTCGGGCAAGATATTAATTAATTAAGATACTTTCTGCCAAAACTGGTTGAATGTGTTGATATTTTAGTGGTATTTGTAATTTGTTTGATCTGATATTCTTGCGATTGTAAAAAAAAATGATTATTAGACTTCCTCAAGTAATGTTTAATGTGTTTTATACTATAAACAGAACAATCCCTTTAAGTAAACAGTACCTCCTTTACCAGAAATAATCATTAACAGCACGTTGACTGCTATATAACATATACTTTATGGAATGAAACAACTCCGCCTTTCTGGCCCTTAGAACCAGTGAATTACCAAGATTATATTTTATTTTATTTAATATTTAAATGATAATAAAAAAGTAAGTAGTGCACATAAAAGTACTCTGCATAGCGTAAAGGTAGTTTCTTGGTGGAGCTTTTGCTATACAAAGTATGAACTTTATTATGTTTCATTATTTATTTTCTAATGAAAATTCAGGCAACTATAAAAATGTGTCGAATGTTTTAAGAGCTAAAAAAGCAATCATCTAAGATCACCGGGATGCGCACCCAATGGGTTTGAAAGATAATCCACACAAATATTATTCTTTTCTCATTTATTCGGGATAATCTTGAGAATGCTATGTGTACGCAATAACGCCGGAGGAAACCCCTTGTTTAAATCCCACAGCCTAAATCGTATACGAATGTATAAAAAGCTAACAAGATTGTCCAAGCTGATCTGAAATAATCGGTTTAAGAATTTCTTCAGACGATGTAAAACCCTGGCCACAAGAGTATTGAAGCACAACCCGATGTTTTTTTTTTTTTTTTAAATATAGTGTTTTGAAAATATTTCGCAGTCTAAACTCTAAAGCTTTTATTGTATATTAGATCACGTACGTGGCGTAGTAAGCTATCTAGGTTCACCATATGTTTTAGATTTCTTAGTAAGATGAGATATATTTAACTATCTCCGAACAGAAAATGAATCGTATTATATTCACATCATCGTACGTTATTTTTTTGTCTTTCAAAAACATACAATGAAAAGAAATTAAATCTAAATTTTAGCTTTTCAAAGACATGTGTTTTTCTTCAGCTTTTGTGCGGTTGATATTTTCATATGGTTACGAAGTTTCTAGTCCTTTTCTATATCATTCATTTTTAAATTAACAGTGTTTACTTAAGAGTAGAGTTTGATTATTTGCATTTTATAACAAGAGTAAAATTAACAGCTAAAAGCGGATTCACACAAGACGCCGCACGATGAACTTTTTGAGAACAATTTGTGGATTTTATTGGCAAAAATGCTTACTTTGAAAATTTGATGTGACTTAATGTGATAACTGAAAAAAGAAGTACAAGAGTAATATACCAAAAATAGACGCGGCTGAGTGGCTGAATAAAAATCGACAAATACAACACGTCATAGACAGCTGTAGTAAAGAGATATGAGGATTATTAGGGTTATAATAAGAATATTTTAGGAAGATTGAATACCTACAGTAATCGTTGTAATTTGTGAGGTGTAATATAACAATATTACAGGCGCGCAATATTCTTTACAAAAATCAATAACAAATTAGGAACATTGTGGTGAATACCCTTCGAATAGTCTTGGTGTGATTATTTTATGAACGAGGGGAATATAAAAGAGCAAATATCGACCCGGCGGGAATCATCATCATATCATGTCATCCCGTAAGACCGCTGCGAGTGCACAAACGAGACACCACTAGGAGGCAAGAAGTGCTACGGTAAGGAGGTCGACGAGTGTGTCCCGGTGGGTGAGTTAAATGTACCGGAAAGGGGCGAGATAAAAATGGTCGGGCGACTGGGACAGTTGCTGTGTAGGGGTTGCTACGACAATGTTCGCGAGGGGGACCTACTAGATTTTTATGTATTTATTGTTTTACAACTTTTTTACACCTCGCTTTTGGGAAATGTCGTGGTGCAAAAAATCCACCACTAACTTACTTTCGGTACATAGAACAGCACAATTACAAAAACAGGCGGTGGATATTCAAATTGAAATTCTTTAATTCATTGTTTTATAACGAAAATATTTAATCTGAGAGTGCTCAATAGAATTTGAATCATTCAAACTCTGTACACGTGTTTGAATCTATAGAGCTTTAACAATTTAGATCCGCCTGACTAATCACCTGAATCAATAAACGCCAACCAAATGTTTGCGATAATGTCACCGGACATTCCTAAAATTCATTCGTAAAAAATATTTTCTTATATAACACATATGTACATTGTGATTGTCTCAAGTTAGTATTTATACTATTTCAATTTAATGATTTACAACTAAAATACTACCTCTTAAGGTGTTAACTGTTGGTTCTTAGTGGAAAGGCATTATATTTGGAACAATACACATAATACAATGTTCGCAACGAGCGAAACCACCGATGGTATCTTTTTAATAATAAAAACACATTCTTTAGACCTATTTCCACAATATATTTTATGATCAGAACCTGTTTCGCTAGTTTGACTATCAGTCAATAATGTACGCGATGAGCGAATCAAATTCTGCTCATAAACTTTGTTACGGAAATAGTACTAAAAAATGTGTTATTATTATTTTAATTTTTTTTTACTTTTAAGGTGTTAACTGTCACTTCTTGATGGAAAGACATTATATTTTAAATAATAAAAACACATTTTTTTAGTACTTATTTCCACAATATATTTTTTGATCAGGACCGGTTTCGCTCATCGCGAGCATTATCAACTGATCAGTTAATGCTCGCGATGAGCGAAACCGGTCCTGATCAAAAAATATATTGTGGAAATAAGTACTAAAAAAATGTGTTTTTATTATTTAAAACTATTTTAATTAACATGCCTTTCCATCAAGAAGTGATAGTTAACACCTTAAAATCATTATCTGTCTGTCTATTATAAAATTTTGGAAGGACTATTAAACATTTCATTTTGCTTACTTAAACAGAACAATATCTATAATTTATCTACGGTTATCAGTGAATAATTTCAACAGAAAATATTTTACAGTGCCCTAAAAATATACACGATACGACAACGGATATTAAAGAGCACAGTCTGTAAAGTGGAGCAAGTAATTAGGTGGTTTGTATTAAAAGCTTTTTTCATGTTTTAGAGAATTATGTCTAAAAGAAATTAAGTAATCAACTAGTGCAAAGACAAAGGAGAGGGTTGAAAAGTAAAAAAAAAACAAGCGAGAAAGGTTTCCCCTTTCACGGTATAGAGCGAGAAAAAGATAATGGACATTAAAGACATATCTCTTGTTGATAGGGGTTCTCAAGCGGCGGCACCTTTACGGCATAAATTAATTGAAGTCGTTGCAATTAAGGAATATTCATTTAAAAAAAACCCAGTCAAGTCTTCTTCGAATCACCAAAAACATATATTGAAGTTGTCGAAAACTTCCGTTTGAAAAGGAATATTGTTTGATCTTATTGTGGAATATTGTGAAGCTTTAGAAAAAGTGGGGAAGAATAAGCTGCAACAATCAACCCGTTTATTCACTCAGTATTTGTAGGTCTTGCGAAACTCCAACGGTGTCATAAGGGATATATACGTAATAATGTCATGTTCAGTGAGTTGCATTTTGAAAAATCTATTGTGGTTCGACAAATCCACATAATCATTTAAGCACATCCAGGTATCCTCACAGGGTAACGAAAGTATTTTTCAGATTATTTGAATTCATGACTTTTCAAAGAATAAAGATGAAATTCTATCTATGAATTGTCTGAGAAGATACTTTTTTAACGGCCGAGTCATAAAGTCGTCATATACTATAATGATACATTAAACAGATATTGGGGAGTAAAACGAACGTTTGATGACTGGTAATGTATTGAGAAGAAGCAAATGTATTTTCTTGCAGCAGTTCCACGCTGCTGATAAAAGAAAATAATTTCCACGTGTAGAAAAATACATACACCGATTTTCGCGAAAATAAAAACGCAATATACATCGGAAATGTAGTACTCTGTGACCCACATGTTGTGTGTCCCACAAGCCATTAGAATCTTCGATGTCGAAGCAACGATTTAATATTTAAAATCTGAAACATCGTAGAAGCTTTGAAACTGCAAGAAGCGCAGAGGGGGTGACAAAACTCACATGACAGTTCACAAAAATCCCCTTTCAGTGGTGTCAATTTTTAACTCAACAAACTTATTTCACGTACGTCTCGACTGCATTTTTAATTTCAAATTTCGCTTCAACAAATGCATATGTTATCTGTACATTATCAAACTGAATTTAAATATAACCTTAGTATAAAATGTCGTTGATGAACAAGGCCGGTCTGATTGTCGTGCAGAATTTTGGAATTAGCAAGAAGTAAAACACATATTTTATATATTGACAAAACAAAAGAATACGAACTTAAATATAAGACATACCCCTCAGTAAAAAAGAGAGTAATTTTGTAAAAAAAAAATACTTTTATTACTTCGCCACACGAGAAGAAAACGGTACATAAGTTGGGGAAAATCAAAATGAAGAGGAGGAAAAAAATAAATCGTTTTTTAAAGAAATTACCAATCCGTGTTTTCCTTATAACAGTATAATCCAATTATTGATAGAGCACACACGGCGTGCAAAGCTACATCAGTAAATCCATACCGAAATTGTTTCCGTAATCCCACAGGCGTATTGTTGTTAAAGGTTTATTAGCAATTATCTCGGCACACATTTGATGAAAATATCGATATTGGATGTGCACCGATTCTGATATTATTGGATTGACGATATACATACCATTTCCATACATCAACTAATACGTACAGATATAAAATAATTAAAGTATGGAGAGGATACTCGACGACGGGCACACTTTTAAATGTACCAATTACAAAATAAGTCGTAATTTTTAGCGATCAAAATCTATTATTGATTGATTTGGGTTGTTTTTACATCGTAATTACAGTCATTAAAAATTAATAGGTATTCGGTTCTAAACGATTTATAAGACTATTTCTGCAACAAACAATAGACAGATGCTTTGAAAATTCGGAATATTGAAACGTAATAGCATTTAATACATAACTCCTCTTCGAATAGAGGTCGCAAACAGGGCTGTGGAGTCATTAAAAAAACAAGACTCCAACTCCGAAATTAATCAACAACACAACTCCGACAAAAAAAGTTTGATTTTGTCAGGTTTATTTCCTACAATTTCCTATTTATGTGCACTAAATCAAAGATGAGCCAACCAATCCGGTAATTTGTGCATTGAAATATTTTTCAAAACCGTCGAATCGAAAAATTTCTTGCTCGTTTTTCACGACGCCGATTTCAAAACGCCGGCGAATTTATAGGTATTTTGGTGTAAGCTGATTGATGTTGGAATAAAAAACGTTAAAAAAATCATCGTGAATTAACCTAATATAGCAATTAGAAAATATAATACATATCAAGTTGGACGGAACCTTGTGTAACGCACACAGAAAATATAGCCCATCAACATAAAAAAGAGTTTTAGAAATGTCACTTGGACCGATTCTCGTGTGGCGATCACAAAAAAAATATATAGGATTACAAAATTCAACTGCCAATACGGCAATACGGCAACCGGAACGATATGTTTAAATTCCTAGTCACTTTAGTACACCGTTCGGGAGGAGTTCTTATGACAGATGAGTCAATTTTTTTCGTTAATTTCTCTTACATAATGCACTTAATAAAACATAAACATTACTTCATTATAGTTTTATTGAAATAAATTTATTTATTGAACAAAACTATTCATAAGTAAAAGTCGATAGCTGAGTATAATCTATGGCAAATAAAAACGGATCGTGTAATTATTATTTTCAACAAGCAAATTGTTTTACATATGTTTCCAACACTGACTGTTTCAACATATTTCTTTTAGTTTTTTGTATCGAGATATTGTAAGACAAACAAATAGAGCTGTCTACGCTCTCGAGTTTTTTTTTTCTAAAAATGTAATATGACTATCGTCTTAAAAAATATGCTAATTCAACAAAACTCTCGGCAGGTGAAACATAATAAAAAAATAAAACGGGAAGTTCTCGGTTTCAAGTGGGTAAGAGACAAATTCTTAGCAATCAATAATATTTTTGGAGCTTGACTGGCTTCAAAACGCAGATGAACAAAAAAAAAATAGGAATTCGATGTGTCAAGTGAGTGAGTGAGTAATCACGATCAAAGCATATTTTTGAACGATTACGGACAGATATCGTCATAAATACATCGAGATGATGTAAAATGAGATTTCTTACATGCATCCCCATTCTGAAGTCAATTAATGTCTATAGAAATTGCAATGACAATTTTTAATAAAGATTAATTTTACTAAGTTGCATTACTATAATTATATAATATAATAACCGTTCCTCAATGTATGACCACATTCAACAATAAATTTACTCGTTATTATAAAGAATCATAATTTAGAATGTATGATTTAATGAATTATACATTTTTTATTTTATAAATCGGTGATGAATTTCGACAGGTTACATGAGGCCGTTCATTTCTTAAATCACAGTCTTGTATATAGCTCCACCGTCAGTTTCATTTAATAAATCAATATAACTCATATATTATATAAATTCAGAAGCATTCTCTATTCTGCCGGACTCATAATCGCAGATATAGATATTAAAAATATAATGAGTCACAGAGTGGAAACTTTTGACAAAAAGGAAAATATTAACGACGCTATTTCTCTTAAAAATAATTGACGTAGGAAGATGAAATCTCGCATTTATCATCAGCTCACCATACCTAATATCTTTGCCAAAATGAAATTATTTTTTATTGAAATAAGTGTTCTACAAATGAAACTAAAACGATCAATAAATAATAATGCTTGGTAGTTGCCGACTCAAAATAAATAAAAACTCATAGGAGCGATACATATAAAATCTTCAAACAATGTACTAAAACATTACTTTCCACGAAAAATCCTGAAAAATGTACAAAAAAATATGAGTCAATATATCACCAATCAATATATATTATTTCATATTTATATAATCATCGCAACGATCTACTTACTCACGATTTCAGTTAACAGGCTCAATCCTGATTGTTTCAATCAAATCCAAGCCATACACGATACGATCTTTTTCATACCTTCAATAAAAATTGAGACAACCTTGATTCTTTAAAACTATTTAAAAAAAAAAAAAAAAAGTTGAACGACTGATAGTTGTTGCATTTAAAAAAATCGAGATACTCCATTAGAAGTATATCGTACAATTAAATGCAGTTATTGTTTTTTTTTATTTGATAAGATGTAAAGTGTAATTTGGAGTAAAAAAAACTTTGTAAAATTAGAAAAATCAGCCTCATGCAGAAAATTTCATTAAAACTACTTTTTTCTTATTTTAACCTGCAAATTCCCGAAGAAAAACGAATATAATTGATATAATTTAAATTTTTCTAATTAACATACATTTTAATTGAAGGTTAATCCAATTTAATGATGGAATTGGAAATTGATGGCCATGAACAATAAAAACTGGGCTAAATCGCCTAACGAAACCAGAATACACGTTCAAAGTATCGATAATCCAATGTAATCATAGAATCTGTTTGCCAAATCAAAATAGTGGTTCTCGAGTACATGATTTCAGTTGAATTGAAAGGCAAACAGTGCAGCCACTACGGTCACAATTACGTGTACAGTTCTAACCCGTATTATGCGACGTGACCAGACTCAAAAATCGTCTCGTTCGAGAGCTTCAGAGCCGGGAGCTTTTGATGGAAATGGAACCTTCAGTGGTGTAGGTCAACAAGTATTTAGAAAATAAATAAAGAAATCGACGATATTGATGAATTCTACGCCGATTCAGCATTGAGTTATTAGTATAAGAATAAGTGATAAAAAAAAGCATTGGCTCTAAGATCACAACTATTTCAACAAATAAAAATTATATCTTCAATAATTCAAGGAAACATTCAAAGTATATTATCTGTTTTTACCATGACAGCAGAAGGGGTGAAATTTAACAACGAAGAAAAATTGCTTTCTGGAGAACTTGAGTGGCAAAAACTCGTTCCATTTGAAAACTTAACAAAAATATAACTTACCGGGAACGTCGTCATTCGACATATTAACAAATATGTCATAAACGAATAGAGATTGATTGTCTTACGTTTATTTCACCCGGCTAATGGCTAATGCGTTCATTTGACTTTAATTTTTATATGGCAAGTATGACAACTACAATTTACTTTAAATTGTATTGTATAATACAATCGAATCAAACTGGTATTTAAACAGTTTTTTCAATGCCGAAGTAGTTTTTATTAGGAATTTCGCAATATTTTTATGATACAATTACGTGCAGAATGTTCTTACAACAAGAAACTTAGAATTAGTGTTTTTTGGTAGTAAATTGTGTTAGTAGAATTGAAATCAATCTAGTGAAGTAAGGTAGTAGTAGTAGCCTTGTATAATTATAATTAAACTTATTTTAGAAAGAATAAGCATGTACTATTAATGAAATCGATTTTGCAAGGTTACATTTTCAGAATATGGAATTAGAGTTGCTTAGTTCTTTTAAACGCTAAAAACGCTTTATTCATAATTATTATTTGTTCACCTAGACACAATTTATTTTCGTACTTCTGAAACTTATAAAACATAAATAAATGGAATGAAAAACAAGTTGATGGTATGTATTTTACCCTACTAAAATAGAATTGTCGACACGCTACTGAAGCTTAATGATATTGTTACGATAACCGATAACGGACTGTAAGGAAAGCTCCCGTATCGATTTTCGAGTCGTAAAATCACAGTGCAATGGGGTCGGATGGCTTTGGAGTTTTGGAACGAGAAAAGCATGAATATTTATATACACTAAGTTAACAGAAATAAATGCGTACGAATAACTACGTGACCTGACGATATAATGGAGCAAAGCTTAATAGCTTGATAATAAGGCACGATTATCAAAATGAACACTAAAATATATGACCGCTGACTGTTATCGGTTACACATTCATATGTAGCAAGTCTGAATGTAGGCCAAAGCACAAATAATGACATTGAATAAATATACACAAAAAACGCTTCAAAAATATTTCCCAGCGTAAAACAAATGATTAGAACTAACTATTAAAATTTACAATAAAAGTGACAGTTAAATACTATTCGGTGGCCTGTCGAATGATACTTGTGTAAATAATACACATCATGAATGGATCCAAGTATAAAAAATAAACGTTCTTACTTTTAGGAGTTGTTGATGTGATGTTGAATTTTCTAATCAAAGTTTCACTTACCTGAAAAAAAAACAAAAATTATAATTAAATTACAATTGAATTTCACATGAATGAAATTTTCTTTCTACAGCTGAGCAATTCCTGACACTTATTCTTTTATATTTGGAAAGTTACACAACAGTTTATTTTGCGGGTACAAATAAACAAAAGATTTTACGCACAACCTTCGGGTTGAAGGTTCATGAAATAGCCTTTGGGTGCTCTAACAACTTTAGTTGTTTAGGCAAGTAAAGGAAGAGTTTTATACCCATATTACGAGCCTGATGAGAATTGAACAATATTCGTATGGGGTGTTATTTTTTTTTTTTTGATCCAAACCATCGGTCGACGTTGTCGATACATTATTTCCTTTCATAGAATACGTGCGGAAAATTAAAGATTTATTCAGTAAACAGCAACTTACCAACTTGAAATACAATTCAAAAGAAAAAATTTCAAAAAGAAAGGATTTTCATAACAATTAAACGTTTTGTAGAATTTCTAATATTCGATTTCCATTATTTTAAAGATGATAATTATGTTATTCTTATTCTATAATATTGTGACTGGAAAACCTTTTGGCAATGTGCCTTTTCAAATATTTTGAATATTTGATAGAACTATTCATTAGTGCAAAAAAATAAATCGTTCCCAAACGAGTTTATATTCTTCTCAAAGCATATGAATTGAGATTTTTCTTAAATAAAAATATCAAAATCACGCACATTCGGTGAGTATGCTTATGTTCATACGTGAGTAATTAATAAATACATTTTTTTTTCTCGATTACTGTGAACAGTGCCAATCGTGCCAGTAATACGCTATCTGGGTTTTCAATATCGTCGTAGATAAACTTTATGTCAACATTCATCGACACTTAAATGTGTAGGTGCGTTTTAGTGGGACTTCCTCATATCGGTACATTAGTGTATTAAACAATAAATTAACAATTTTTACGAGTCCATTTCGCATACACGTTGTTTTTATAAGTGGCATAGCAGTAGTTTCGTAAATGTGTTACAAGGGAAAAACCGCAACGGTGTGAATATTATTTTCGCAATATCACAACAGCCGTGCTGGAAGGGAAACCCTTCAAAATGCGAAACAGGATATTCATTCCCCGCCACAAAAATTGTACCGTAAGCTGCTTATGATGCATTCCTTCTACAAGAAAGAGAATTAACTGTATACAATGCACAATTTTAGAGAGCGGAATAAGTGGTTTTTTATTATGTGAGCAGTTGTTAAGCCAAAAAATATTAACACAAACCAAACAAAAAATATTTTTAATATCGATTTTGGTATCAAATCATGATGTATATGTTGATATTTTCTTCATTCAATTATTAACGCACTGAATTTAAAAATACTATTTCTATTTGATATGAATTCTAATAGTATTTATTCCATTCGTTGTGTAAACAAAAATGACGCGTATCTTGCTCTATTGAGGAGCAGGTTCAGTCACTTTTCTCATAAACATCTTCTTGCCATTTTGAAGTAATCATTGTAATTAATACATGAGGTTTTTGCTTAATGTACATTGAATGTAATTGCAAATATACCGATTGATATATTTGTGTTAAGACTGATATTCAATAAAATAAATTATTTCACTGCTTTCGTGTTTTTTTTCAAATTTGCCACGCATGCTATATATTTCCTATTCCGTGCCTAAATACATTAAAAATAATGTTACTTTTAGTAATTAAGTGTTTTGCATATTTTAAAAATTATTTTCAAATTATCATCTTGAGATCGATTGATCGGACAATCTGTTGAAAAAATACTTCGGGGGCGATCACCGCCAATTTGAAAAAAATCGTACATTTTTCTATTGCTTCACATTTCTTTCAGCGCAATAAAAATTACTCTTGTTCCATTACTGGTACGAAGATTAATCGCCCAGGTTACGCAATCCTGTCAAATCATTGGAAAGATTGAGGTGAACCACATTAAAGATATCCCGGCTGTTCAATCTACCGAGGTCGGCGACTTCAAGCCTCTCGCAACCGGAAATAGGCAGTGCCATTCCGACGCCTAACATTCGACATTGTGATCGATCGACGGACGTCCATCGCGGTATCTACTATCAATACAACGTGCCCACGAAATCGTGCGGACATTGAACAGGAAAACGAAATAAAACAGAATTTAAAAAGTATCTGTCAGTAACATCGCTGTGTCCATAGTGTAAGTATTTTTTTGACAGTTTCCATTCCAAATATCTTTTCAGAACACTTCTCACAGATCAATTCTATACTGTGGGTAAGATGATGTTATATATACTGAATAGTGACGCAATTCATTCCATTTGATGTTTAAATACAAGTCGAATCTCACTCTTCAATTATTTCACTTACCAAAAAACTTAAAATTAAATGAGCTAAACACGAACGGATATGCTACACATTGTAAAATTTTCAGCTCATATATATGTAGATGTCAGGAAAAGTGTACCATACAAAAGTGTATCGTTTCATAATTACGTCAAGGATTAACGTCTATGTATATATCCCCGGTTTATTTGATTTTTTTATCAGATGAAAATATTCACTCACTGAGCGAATCCGGTCCCATCATATAAAATAAGTACGGATATAATAATAGTATCAACTATGATTTTTTCCATAAATACATTAATATAATAATAAAAGCGACAGATGAATTAAAAACATCGAAAACAAATAAAATTCTCTGGTAAGGATTAGTTTAGAGCTTTTCATCAAGTTTAATCTTTCGTAGTTACAAGTTTCTCATATACAAATGCATGGTTTTCAAGTTAATACGACTATAAGTGGATATCGCAGCTTCACTCGGAGAAGTGATGATTCTTCTATAATAATAACACTGAGGAAAGCATCCCTCAGGCTTGAGTTTCACACACCGGTAATTCACATCCGGCGGGAGTCTAACCGAAAGGCTGAAAAATAAGGCTATGGAAGCTTTTAGTGACGACGTTATAACCACTTGAATATTTAACTTAACCCTTACACCACTTTCTCATCGTATGGTCGTGCTTCTGACAATGGTTAACGTTTCATAAACATTACATTGATGTGTTTACAATATATATCCTCAATTTATAAATTGGTCTTTCGTAGGTTCTACCATTTGATAAAACGATTCCCTAATTATCAAAACACTTTGATGACCTTCATTTATTCAATCAATCTTTTACAGTTGACACCTTCAAAGTGAACAACTAGAAATTCAAGCTTCTACCGGGTATTTTTCAATGCAAGTCAGTCATAAATGCATTTTTGTTTAATTCTTTCTTCTACGTTATTATGAAGTGTTAACTTTGCCGAGAGTATTCGGTAACGTTTGTTTTGTGTGATTTCGTACACGCGATATTATCACCTATATTTTATCATGCTGTTCTTTTCTGCATCGTGTAATATAAAAAGAAAAAATCAATTTTAAGTTTTGTTCGATATAAAATTGAATTTCAAATATTGAATATGGAAATTAATAATATATTTGTAAATTTAAAAGATATTCATAAAAAAAATAATTAGCGCTGCTTTGCTGTGGTTTTTAATATTAGGTTCAATATGATTTTTGTACAAGCAGTTAAAGACTTAATTCAGTTTTAAAGAAATCGCTGCATAACTTCTTCAAATAAAGCGATAAAAATATTTCAAAAGTCGATGATGTTTACTTATTAGAAAGGGTAAAAATAATTCGTTCAATTTCATTACAGGCGTTAAATTTATCACGACGCGTTCGGATGGAATACAAGGTAAATTAAAAATGGTCTGTAGAATGGGAAGATCGACGTTCTATAAATTAGCAGGGTGAACGCAAAACCATCCCGTTGCCGGGATAATTCAATGAGAATAACTTCAAAGACTTTCCCACCAAGGCGTATATTTATTGTAGACAATTTGGTGTGGGGGGTGAGCAACGGTGTGGCCAGTGTCGGGTCAAAGCCATATCCGGTGTGATCCGCGCCGCCGGAAATGCCGTTTGCATTTCAATCGAGACGTCTTTCAATTGGACGGCCATTTGCCTGGAAACCATCGCTGGATAGATTCATAGAGATCTAGTACAAATAAATAACAATAAATAAATACGTGTGCGAGATAAACGATGATCTCTATTTATAGTATAAATAACCTTTATTCCATTTTTTAATGGATGCACATTGACGATAAAAACTAATCGATTAAGACTTTCATAATATAATCTTCTGATGAAATGTGTTGTGATATGTGTAAATCAGTCAAAATTAACCCTTTTACGCCTAAGCAGCGCGATCGCGCTGCTTGGTACTTGTGCGAAATCGACGGGCAAGCGCTATCGCGCTGCGAAAACCATGTTCCACTCAAGCGTAACTCGAAGTGTTTTAACACATGTTTTATTAAAATTTATGAATCATGTGGATCATGTAAGTTCTTGGGATTGACAAAATCGAATCCACAAATTTATTGACCCAAAAATATTTTTTTTAATGATAAAACAAAATTGTGAACATATGTTAGTGACGCGCTCATATTTCACCGAGTATTTATTGAATAACAGATATGTTGTGCAATCTTATAATACATGATTCATATAATACATGTATTTTATATCGAATCGGGCATAGAAATAGAATATACTTCTTAGAAAAAATGTCTTTTTTTTGTTATCATGGATTCAAGAAATATGGAGGGCACTTGCGAACAATAGGAAATGGCACAAATATCTACCCTTTTTAAAATTCCATTCATCACTTTTTTAACAGAAAGATCATAAAATTCGTTACACTTGTATACAAAATCTTAATCTTGCATACAGTGGCAGCCCGTCCATTGAAATTCTTGATTTACTTCAATCCCTGAATGAAAACAACTTTTATATTTATAAAAAAATATTTTTATCAATAATTTCTTCATCATAAATAAATCACCTGTGTTTTATGCGAAATTGATAGGAAATTTCGTGAGTTATTTTGTTTTTCTAAAGATACTGCAAGTCTGAAGTTCTTATGGATAACCCGCCACTGGACATATGTATTTACTGGAATTTCTTTTAATTTATGGCTTTTCAAGTTGAAGGAGAAATTCTTTTCAGTTATGTATACATGATATTTATTCTTCAGTTTACTTCGGGCGGTTGTTGGAATTTAATTGTCACAGAAACCAATCGATATGCCAATGCATTTTTTCGTTGTAACAACATTGCTAAAAATCGGAAGTTACCTGAATAAAAGTTATCATGTAGTTGCAGACAATTTATTTACAAGCATCCCTTTGCTCAATTATTTGATATCAAATGATACATATTACACCGGTACAGTTAGACGCAACGGAAAAGGAATGCCACCAGACTTACAAAAAACAAAATTTTAATTTGATGAAGCGAAATATTATACAAAAAAAGGTGCAACTATCTGCGGATACCGTGAAAAAAGTTACAAAAACAACCGGTGATACTTGCATCTTCCTACGCATCGACTAAAAGAATGACTGCAATAAATAGACGTAATCGGGAGACAAATAAACCGGATGTAATAAATATATGGGAGGAGTTGATACTTCAGATCAAATGTATACATATCTGGATGAAAGACGTACATTGAAATATTGGAAAAAGGTGACTTTTCATATTTTTGGAAGAATGATGGTATTCGCATTCATTATTTACACAAGAAATACGCCTGGTAAAAAGATGACAAGATTAGAATTTACATCATCCATAATTGAGGCAAAAGAAGATGAATGGAGACCTAAAAAAATCTAGTCCAAAGAACATCTAGTACGAGATTGGAGAATCTGGAGGTTTTAAAAAACTTACCAGGACGAAATCTCAGAGAATGGGTCGTATGCAGCAAAATAGAAGGAGGGCCTATTAGAAGATCAAATCTAATTTGTACAAAGTGTGAAAAGGGTCTTCACCCTTTCATTATGTATCGGAAAACACAAGTGTTGACTTTTTATTATTTTTAGTTTATTAGACTATAAAAATACGTACCGAATAATTAAGCTTTTTAGTGTTTTTACTGATAGACGAAAAAATATTCTGCATTAGAGGCATGTGAAATATTTTACAAAAAATACCTCTTTTTTATCACAAAATAAAAAAAATTGTGCAAATTATTGCAAATTTCATGTTTCTTATTTTTTTTAGGTCGATCGTGTAAACTCATTTATTGTTTTTATAATTGTTTTATCTAAACTATAATATAAAAAATGCAAAATGAGAAAAAACAGAAATAAATCCTTAAAAACTAGATATTTACAATTTTTTTTTTCAAACACAAAAAGCTTCAAAAACTCTAAAACTAGTGCTTTTAGCGAGTCCCCAAAAAAAAAAGGTAGGCGTAAAAGGGTTAAGAAACTGTTACGGAACCAACATTCAACGATGAATAATAATGATTGAATAAAGTCAAACGCTGCTCTCATAAATAGGCTGAAAATAGTCGCTCACCCAAAAGAAAATATAACGCTTGCAAAAGCTCTGTAAAGTTAAATGAGTTTTATAAATAGAACAAAAAATTACCCCAATACGACTTCATGCGATGAAATCTATTTATTATCTTACTATTTATATCGGAAGATGTCTACACAAAATAAAATGGTTACGCATTAACCTCAGTAGCCGTGGTTTATGAAAGTACAGATCCTTCATAAAATCGTTCAATGCAGAAAGAGCAGATTACATTTTCTGATAGCTGAAACTACACAAAAAAAATATAAATCCGATTTCGAGTTCCGTAAAACTTCAATCTTTACAGAAGCGTTAAGAAAATAAATAGACATTCGAGATTATAAGGCAGTGACAAAAAACTCGGCACATTTTTTTGCACTATTTCAGGAAAAAAAGGTTGACGTTTGAATTGAACAAATAACAAATTTAATTACATATGTCAATACGTTTAAATTTTCATTTTATTTCTGTTTTTAAAAGTCAAAACCTGTAGCCATTGCTAAGGCACTTATGTTTTATTTTACTCAATTCGAATTCATACATGTATAATTTGTACGATTATCTGTAAATTTTTGGCTTAGCTTTGAACCATTCGACTGTACTCAATAAAGAGATAAAGATATTTATCAGTCGATTTTACATAAATAGCCTTATATTTTAATGAAAATTAAAAAAAAAATAGTACAATTTGATATTTTTATTTTGATTATATTAAATTGTAGAGAGGTTGTGCAGTCGGCCATGGACCTGAACGGCCCCTAGCGCCATTTTATAATAATAATTAAATTGTAGAAAAATTACAAAAATTGTGATTTCAATACCTACAGAAAATATATTGCATTACCACTAAAACGTAACAATTAATTACCTTTGAAACGATAAATATTCTTGCTTAGATTTACATTTTATTAGATAATAATGCTTGCGATAGTGAAAACCGATTCTAACCACGACGAAAAATATGCAGCGACATTCGAGATCAATATAATTTCATTCAGTTGAATCAAACCGATGATATGCTTAGTAAAAGCATTTAACTAAAATGCATGTAATTAGTTTAAAATTAATAAAAAAAAAGACAATTTAACTATTGAATGTGATTAGCATCATTATGTCAAATATACGCTTTTATTCCACTAATTGATTATTAATACAATTTTTAAAATAATTTTATATCGAGATATAAAATTACACAGGTTTTTAACTACTGCCAAAACACAGCTCAAACCGACAAAGATAAACACTCGACATCTTTACGGTAGCTTTCATAAAGAAAGGGAGCTACATATAAACAGAATAGCAGATGGTAAGGTGGTGAGAAAGAGATGGCGTTATCCCACTGATAAGAAGATTACAACTACTTTTGGCAATTCGGAAACTTCCATCTATTTCGGAAGATATTTGTTTGTGTTAGCAGGTCAAACAGAACAGGTGAGTTCTCGTCGTTTTCCCAAGTATTTATTTAGGCATTTTTAGACGATTCCAGCGTTAAAATGCACAGTGTTTTAGGTTTACCCAAAAGCTAATTTATAAGTCCGATTCTTGTGATCTTCATCCTAGAAAATCCATTTAAGTCTATAGAATTTTCAGCAAAGCAATCAATGAGGCCTGATAGAATTTTTCAGCCGAAAGGTCACGACAGGCAAGTAAATAAAATACTATTTTGTGTTTTCGAGATATAATCCATGTGATTCCCTATCACCAGACATTAAACGAATCAAGTGGACGGCAGAAAAATGTACGCTAAAATTTTTATTTGCTTTTGATCGTTATCAGTATTTCTTTAGTTTATTGAAATTATTTATTAAGATTAACTTCTTTTTATAAAATGAAACAAGCAGATATCATCGAAACTAAGCTGATATAAGTCCAACAGTAAATTAATCGATGTAACTTATAAAATGTTATAAGTATTATTTGATTTAAAACATTCTACAGCTTATCACGGTGATTTATACAAGAGGCTGTAAATCTTTCAAGACAAAAAATGACAACAAGAAAAAGCGGTAGGACTCAAGAAGCTTTCTCTAGTGTTATGTTGGATTACGTAAAGGAGGGGCCCGAAAATACTTCTGGCTTTCAAATTTAATATCGTGAAATGTGCGGCAGAAAGAACGAAATAAATAAATAAATACACATTAATATGGAGAGCATTTTCCCTTCAATCTACGAGATATAAATAATCCGCCGTACCTGCAAACATTAATAAAAGAGAGTGTAAGTATTTGTGAAGGAGGCACTCTAACATCATGCTGAGAAAACACGGTCGCCAACAGTCCGATATGAATATTTTGGCCATTTGACTTGGAAGGAAATTGTGAACATTGCATGACATAATACGCGTATGGTCGCTATGGACTTAAGAGACGTGTACAGCGAAAACACTTTAAAATATTTAATTTTATAAAAAAGATCAAGATCGATTTGCCGTACTTATTATATGAATGAAGAACTTACTTGTTCAGCGAAATCCGTCATGAAATTTGAAAAAAAAACTGACGTTTACAATTAAATACAGTGTGCAGCCGATAACTGTCAACATTGCTAATGTGGACAATATTGATAAAATCGAATAATATAATTTGACTTGTGATATTTAACTATTGTAATAAGGTCGGAAGAAAATAATACACACGATTTTGAAAAGCGATTAGTCATTTTAATCGTGACATCATCACAAAGGATATAATAAAGTAAGCAATCATACTGACGCTATTCTAACATCTCGCTACCATATAAGATACTCAACGAATTCACACTTGATAGTTTTTGAATGCTTTATGATAAAAAAAAACACATTTATATACATAAAATAGTAACAACATTACAATAGTGCCTTCCACGTCGCTATAAATCATAAACTATATACCATCAGAATTAGCAAGCGAAGAAAAATGCGGTGATAACAGTGCCAATTCCAATGGTCAGTATCGTGCGCATTACAAAATATACAGTGTCCCATTAGTATAATATATTCGAACAACATGAATGATGCACTTAAAGCAATGAAAGAGAGTTGTTTGATTCTCTTCTTTACCTATTCAAGATATACATATAAACCTAACAAGAATATCGACTATTATTGTCAATGGAATTTTAACCAATCAGTGATTTTCTGCGCAAAGTGACAATCTTTTTTTATTGATATATTTCAATATGTTTAGTGAGTTTGCTTACACAGTTTTATATTCCAGTAATGGCGTGGCAAATAAAACATTTTCAAATAAATATTTACAGGTGACATACTACTTCAAATAATATTTTCATTAAAAGCTATGTTTTTGGTGCATCAAAATATTCATGCAAATATTTTTCATTGATTGAATTGGTAATTACTTGGTAGAAATCCATTATAACACGGTGAAAAAATAGCAATTTATTTTTTAGAAATAAAATACACTGCTTTTTTTCACCGGGCAAAATATTATTCTATTGAATTTCAGGGGAAACCTGGCGGAACATTTTTGTTACAAATTCATTGAAATAAATATGGGCTCCTGGAGAAAGTGAGATAATGCTTGCCATATTGTATAGAGGTGAAAAAAGCTTAAAGAGTGTATTTTGAAGAAACTTTGACCGTTTTATAGCCATTCTGTGGAGTAGAGTGCACTTAAGGTGGACTTAAGGTGGAAACACTCACAAGTACAGCGAAATAGAACTTTTCCGAATAGTGATAGAATCTTCAAGTGCCGACCCTTAACATATAGGTCGCCTACTACGAATGAGCCACTACAAACAAGTTTTACGTTTAGTGAAAAACATTCCTTTTTCATATCCTTTTTTACATATTTTACGAAATTTGTAAAATATGCTCGACTTCTCAAACATTCACATAATGAATCGGAGATTGACAACAGATACATGGAGCATTAAAATATTTCTTTTTAATAATGAATTAGTATGAAGGAATTATTATAAATATGAAAATTATTCGGAAGGTCAGATTAAGGTTAGTTAAGGTTAGATTAAGGGAATAAGGTTAAACAAGTCAATGTTAATAAATCGTAACTCGAGATTTTCGCGTTGAACTTTATCAGCGGGCATAAGATAAAATATTGAACTTATATATCAATGAAAAAAATCACTCGATATTAAGTCAAAAGCAGTATACATCATACATACAGCATACTAACATAAATTGTACTGATTGCTTTTCAATCGATCGCGATCGTTACTCTAAGTAATAAAGCATTAAAATGAGATGCATAACCAAAGCGAAAGTGTATATATGTATGTTTATTTCAACAAATGAATTTGTCAAAGAGCTACCTCAATTATCAAGACGGATCATAGGCAAAGTAAAAATAGCATGAATACAAATTTTGTTTAAAATTCTTAATGCAGCAGTGTGAAAAGCATGTACGTGAAAGTGTGTCATTGCATAATAAATCTATCGAAATATGACGTAGGAATCCAATTGATTGATAGCACAATATACTGTTTGGAGAGCTCATATAATTTACATCTTCCGAATTCCACAGAAGAAAATGCATAATTTGTTTTCGAATAGGGCTCCGACAGAATGTTAAATGAAAGGATAGTGTGGGGAAGAAATGAAATATTGGCTCGAAATATAACTAAGCGGGAAGAAAGGAAACATCTTAGATTTAGTCTTAAGATTTTATTCCGTGAAATTAAAATAGCAACACTAAAACAAAGACAGAAAAATATTTTCTCAACAAAATATTTTTTACAAAATTTATGTTTATTAAGCTCTTATTTTCAGATTCCAGGTTGTAGTACTTTTTCATCAGTAAAATCAATCGCAATGTACCAGTTCTACCAGTTATCAGTAAAATAACAACTTCCCGCCTTTACGTAGTGTGCAAGAAAAGTGTTGTGAAGTGCGTTACAGAAAAATGTATGTTAATACTCGCATATATTATTTTTATTTTTTATTTCAGGGGTTTTAATGATTAAGAATTAGTTCATCATTTTTAACCTTATAAAAATAACATAATATCTGAAGTGTAATAAGATATATTTAATTAATACAATAGAAGTACCATTTTATCAGTCATATCATGAAAAATCGTCGCTTGAGAATATATATTTTTACCATCCAGATAATTCTATCAAAAATTGTTTCAATTTACAAAATATCTGTTTTTGAGGTTTGAAAAGTTATTATGATCACTTTGTTTCATAAAACCAGAAAAATGCAGTTGAAAATACTTATATTTGCATCCATACGTATGGAAATGTATCGATATGGACAGGTAATTTATTGTGATACAGGAAAGCTATATAGATAAGATAAATGACCTCTGCACAGTTTCCAATATACCATTCATCTGACAAACGTGATGCGGAGTTTTACAAAGTTGAGCGATTTTTTTTCATTGTAAGATTTTTTTTAATCGAAATAAAACTTACGAACCTTTCATTTGCTAATTAAATGCATATAACTAAGATACTTGCTTTCTAAATAAGGAACGCGAATGATATACTGTTTTGAAGGATATGTTATTCGCTTCATAGAAATAAATGATATTTTATCATCTGAAAAATGACAAAAACGATTTTCGATATAAATATGATATTGATATTGTAAGAGTTATGACTAATTTATTTTCATAAACGTTCTCGCCTACAATTTTTGAATTCGCTCAGAAGTTTTGCAAACAACTTTTTTTAGTGATATCATTTATATTCTGATGACCCTATTAATTTTAATAAATAAAGTAGATTTTTTTTACTGACCAGATTGTTTGCACAACGACTTGAGCTCACGCCTTTTTAACTGGTTCACTTGGCTTCTCGAAAATCGTATTCAGCTGATGGCTTTCGGTAAATGTAAATTCAGGTGTGGGAGAGAATTTACGTATGTGTGTGTGTCGTGAAAAGCGAATGGGAAATCCCCCGACTTTCCGTGTGTAGTTATTTCATACCGCTTTCTTTCTTTAGCCAAGCAAACATACAAAATGCATGTAATAGTTAAAATCTTACCATTCAGAAGCCTCGATCTCTTTTCAGGTAATGTTTTTAAATAAAAATTACACACGTGAATCCGCGAAAGTATGTTTGACTCATCATGCAATACTGGGTATGTTAATATACCAATAAAAAAGCTGATCAAGAAAATGGAAAGTTACATATTTTCATATGCTTTACTAGTTGAAATGAAAATTCTAGCAAATAAATAAAACTAACATGATTAACACACGAGATTTTCTGTACAAACATAAGAGAAATCATACAATCTTCAAAGTGAAATATTTAGATAAAAATTTAATTGTAACTCTTTAATGGAGTCAGATTATACTAATAAAATAATGCTGGAAGAAGAAAGATGGAAAAGGCATACGCTATTTAGCAGTAAAAGAACGAAACAAACAAACAGAACCGCAGAACGGAGACAAAGTCGGTTCACGTAATTTAATATTACCAACAGAATAATGATCAAAGATGAAATAAAAGAGCTATGTATCTGTAATATTTCTGACGCGGGGAAAACAAACGTAAAATAGCGTATGAAATGTACGAAAATAAAGCGGGTCTGCAAAAGCAAAAAGTAAATGCCAGACAACTTCAGTATGAAGCAAATACTATTTTACTTTATTAATATGTATAAATCAAAATATATACATTTGCCTTACTTTAATGTGGCTTAGTTCGTATTTAAACGTTTAAAAATAATCACTCCATCTTATTATGTTGATTTGCAAAAAAGCTGACTGGGAATGGAAGTGTGGCCCTCTCCCAACAAACATACTAGTCCACATAAAATAATGGGATTCCTCATTCCAGAGTTCTTGCTGCTGCTTCACTCGTATATATCTGCGTCGAGTCATGCATTCCCTATACTAGTTTACTCTTGTTAAGATAAGCCAGGGGTTTCAACAAACATTTATTCCATAAATTAGAATTATCCGCTTGGGGGTATCGAGGTGAAATTTTAAATTATATATTTCAATATCAATTTTAAACTTTATTTGTGGCTTTGATTCAACGTTAATGAACTGTAATAAATTGTATTATAAGAGAATACGATTTTTTATGAAACCATTTATTACTAACAAAGAATATCCAAACATCACATTAAGTATTTTTTTAGTGGACATCTATTCTATTACATGATTCAATTTATTAAGGGCACAGATTCAACATCACGACTGGTGAGATAAATCGTTATAAGCACTGATGTCGATGGGAATATCGGTCTGAAATTCCACATTTGCACAACGGTGGCCGGCCTTACGTTTATGTTATGTTAAATACATTACATTTTTTTTTTATTTATTACCATGCGTTTTATGTTTCAATATACTCCACTATTATTGAAATATAATGAAAAAATGACATTCTTAAAATAATAAAAAAAAATATAATAAGGTTAAAATATCACTATATCATATATGGTCCTCTAATTATGTTGCGATGATTGTTGATAGCTTATTTGGCCGATATCGTTATAACCATAGCTTTCAACTAGCATAATTAAAATTTTGAGCATATATAAATACTTTGGTATTTTACTTGAAGTTCTAACAAAGTTAATACCAAATTAAATTTAAAAATGTATACAAACTTTCAGTTTGAAATGTTTAATTTCTTTCAACGGGCGATTATAAAAACACGTAAAATGTCTCTTACGAGCTGTCAATCCGCTTGTCCTACAAGTCACTACTTTTCAATTCGGAAACACCGGATTCGCAGATTACTTTAACTATCCATACCTATAAATATCTTCATAAAACCAGTAACGAAACACGGTTGTCACAATTAATATTTACACACTGCAAAACTTTTGACAGAACGGTATCTTCCAGTTTAACAATTTAGTTTCGCGAAATACTGCTTTTATGACCCGTGCTTTCCAGGGAGTAAATTTGACAGGACAACACGACGCGTGTCTGGAGTATTTATAATACTCTCTTGGCGACATTTAGATTTACGTTTCCAATTGCGTTGAGTTACGAGTGGCAGAAACGCAAACCGAAGACGAAAACAAGGAATAAGTAGGTAGTTGTTGGTTAGGGATTGCATTACATTAGACGGTAAATGGCCCAAAATGCACCCGCGGTAATTACCGGTAAATGAAGATTTTTTTTATCGCAAATTAATGCCAGATACAGGCATATTATAACCAATTTTTATTATGATATATGCATGAGGGAGTAAAAAGTTTTTTTTAACTCCGGCAACATTGATAAAAAGTTTTTTACTCGTCACACTGATGTTATCTGTCATCGCAATCGCGGTCACCGTGATGCCCACTGTAGGCTGCGGTCTGCAGCTGATTCTCTGTTTTTATGGGATAGATAGCGAAGAAAATTCGTATTTAGGTAAAAAAAACCAAAGCAAATAACCATTTATTAATAAACTGTATAATCCAATACATTGTTTTTTTATTTCATTTTAATATTGAATTTATATACATAGATACAAATTATGCATACATGTACAAAATATATATACTACATCAATAAGTTAATGGATAAACTAGTAGTTTAGCGTATGAAATTCTTACAGGCAGGTTAACCAAATATTTCATAGTCCTAATTTAAATTAATCAATTTTTGTGTGGCAAAAAATAAATTATCCGATTTTCTTAAAAAGTACATATACCTGAAACATATTTAAAGTACATTTTATGACATTACTATTCACCTGAAATGCATTTAAAATTATTTATGTTTCAATCCAGGATACCATTTTTAGTGAAAGTAGCCACGTACAGTTACACTTTAATGATATAATCCTGGTTTCTTTATTTTTTTCATTTCCCGCTAAATTACCGGTATCGGTATCGGTAAGAGGTGAAATTATTTACCGTTTACCGGTTATTGAAATTTGACGGTAAATTGCAATCCCTATTGTTGGTTCATTTTAGTTTCACTTTTCTTGCGAGCTATTATACTTCGCCTGTGTAAAACTTATAAATGCAAGAATGTTTCGATCTGACTAACCGTGTCAGGTAATGCGGCAGAGCGGCTAATAAACGGAGAAATTGAACACATTCAAGTTAACTCCTCGTACGCTTTTTATATGCCTGAAGAAACATTGTACATTAATTATCAAAACATAGTATTATTGATTGCAAAACATTTCAATAAAATAAACAAACGATGCCATTGATTGTGGAAAACTGATCCAACTAATCCAACAATAAAAACAGAATAAAACAATTAATAAATGAAAAATAATAATACATTCAAACATATATTATTCAATACATAAACGCAAATCGATAATCTGCAGATCAGTTTTGCATACAAAAAAATTGATGATCAACCTTAATTTGACGATTTTTTATTGAAAATAATGTGTATCAAAATAATAACGAAGGGTATTACAGCAAACCGCTTTTTTGACGCGTATTATAAAAAAAAAGCACACACCGTCATCCTGTGAAACTAAGAGATGCTTATTATGAAATGGAAACGCCAGTCCATTTTTAAGGAACAACACCTCAATTTTTTATTAATAATCCAATGCACTTATTTTTGTTTTGTAATAAATATTAGTTATTAAATCGATACACACATTCAAGTCACCTGCAATATAGTAAAATTTAGCACTACTTGCAATTGAGATATGGATATCGGCGAAAAAATGGTATTTTATAATACCTTATTATGCGCCTACTTTCACCGAAATTATATTTAAAATTTAAAGAATTTTGCCTACAGACGTATATCTTACACCAACTTTAAATTATTTATGATTAGTTAGGGAAGTGATTTAGAACCCCGAAGCCAGCACTGGGAAAACTTGGAGGGTATTTAGGTTACTAGAGAAAAAACCATTTCTGAAATCTCATAAATGACATAGCAGTATCGTTACTCAGCGGGTAAAGAAAAAACAATTCCCATAAACTCCAATCTCCGAAGAGTGGCTACAAATATCATTGAAGGCAGGAACGACACCTGAGAGATGAACATCCCCATATCCCTGAATGTTAACAAAGTGTAAAATACGCTTTCTCTTACAGGTATGTTTTTGCCTCGCAGTTGAGTAGTAGTAAAGTGACTATACGTCTTAGAGAGGGGCGAGCATGTACACTTATTTCATCCCTTTATTAAATTATAACCGGCGTCAGGAAACTATAGAAATTTACCGTAACATTTTTTCAAAGGTGTGTTTACTCCCAATGAGTAGCATACGGATAAACAGCAAATTTCTTTATTCGTGCTGTTTTCAGGATAGAAAAAAATGCAAAATGAAGCACGCGCCTTCAAATACAAACGTATACATGAATTTATGAATAAATTGTATACATACAATATATATCGTTTCTTTTTCGTACTACTTCAACAATGTTACCAAATGTTCAGGGTCGATTTCGCTCATTTCAACCAGTTCTAACTAATGTATCATTTAACTTTTGAAAATTAACAATTGAAATAATTAAGGAAAATATTCTAATTGTAAACAGAAAAAAAACTGCAGTTGTAAACCACACAAGCAATATTGGATATACTTCACGGATTATAAGGTTTCTAACCATCGTCAGACGAATTACGTTATCTGCTATAATTATGAACTATTTTTCATTATCATTACTGACTTCAACCAAGTAAATATATATATATTTTTATATTATAGTTCAATTCAATAGTATATATCATAAAGCTAGTTAGGTTTAGTGCGAAATAATGTGATAATACCATCTTTAAAGAAATTTAGATCACGCATGTTGAATCTGAATAAATAAATTATTCACGCTCGGTATAAGAGATACCGTGATACATGTACCAGGGAGGGAACCGGAGACAATATCAAACCCAAACCTACATTAAAAATTTAGATGAAGGGTTGTTGCTTATAGGATCATGGCAGGCGGCAGGCGCACTACAACTGAAGGGGTTAAATTTAGACCGCAGACCTGATTTATATTTTTCTCAGTCTCTGACAGGTGTACACAACTCAGGAGTAAGAAAAGAATGCAATGTTGTCATTAAAGTGTGGAAATGCGATATCTTAATTTATAATTCAAGAGTATATAAGATTAAGAAGTGATAATGATAAAATCGGCATCTGTAATGAAGTGATAAGAACATTACTCCTGCAATCATGTGGCATAGTCAATTCAGTGAAACCTCGATTTTACGTTTTCCAAGGGACCATGAAGAAATAACGGTAATTGCGGGAAACGGTGAATGCGGGAAAGCTTCAAATAATAATAAACAAGTAAAATCGTAAAAAACATTTATTTATTAGTTACTTGTACATACTGTACATAAAATTTAAAAAACTTTTTAAAAAAGTCCTTTATGTTAGTTTGCTTCTTTGTTATTTGGCACTTTAATCGGAACAGAGACTTGTTACTAAATTTGTGACTAAAAGTTTGTATGTACAGGAATTATTATTACCGTGAATTTTAAACAACTCTACATTAGCATCATAAACAATAATACGCGTGTGGTGGATTTCAACCCAAAAAAATAGCACATGCGTCCAATGCGTTACATCTAACATGTACAGCGGATTCCAACGTGTCTAGACATAACACCTGCACTCGGCTGTGTCAAACTTGCTTGCCGAGATACGGAGAAATATGCAATAAAAACGGTCAATCGGGATAATCTTTGTGATTAGACCAAAATTTTTAGACGGTTTATCGAGGAAATCGGGGAATCGGGAAACGGTCAATGCGGGATTATTTAACATTGTTCTTATGAAAGTTTGGCGGGACTATAAAAAATAAGCGTTCCATCCGGGAAAACGTATTATGCGAGAACGGTTGATCCGAGATTCCACTGTATATAGAGGTTTGTAATGTCGTTTTTGTCAAGTTAATCTCAAATGACAAAAAAAAATTTACAATCGAGTGACATAAAATATTTTTAACGATTCCTATAGATTCACTTATTTGCTTGGTCAAACTTTAAAACAAAAAATATATTACAAAGAGATATGTTTTGATGTTTTGTAAGATTTGACTGCTATATATTTCAATAATATTTATAACGATAATATGTTGCCAAAGTATCCAACAGTAACATTTTATTTATTTTTTTACTATATAATCATTAAAGAAAATACGCGCGATAGATCCTCAGTCTGGTTTCATTTCATAGAATTGTGTATTAAAACGAATTTACTTTGTTTTTAGAACGAGTTTTTGAGCATACGTTTTGACTGTACGTTTTGTCGCATGATACGGATTTGTGTTGTGTATATTTATCCGACTTAACTAGCCATAAACAGAAAAAAAACATAATATTATATACTTTTGGGGACGAAAAAAATCACACATGACAGTGACATAAATAACCCCGCAATGCTATTTATCCCTGGATTTTCTTTACTCCCAACAGAAATGAACTAATGACTTTTCCCTTTGACGCTGAAAATCTCTTCCAGTGGTCGTATTTTGGACTCGCCAGTTTAAAAAAAGGCAACTACAAAAAACTATAAAAGAAGGCCTTTGGGTAATACGAACACGTTTTAATTAAAATAACTGTGACCGTGATGGTAGAGCGTAAGGAAAAGTAATGCTTATACATGGAAATAGAGTGATAAAATCATATGCAATTTCACTACTCAGTATAGAAATTAATTTATTAAATCAAGTTTGATAGAATAATCAAATCATCTTCCACCACAATATTTAATTAAATTTAATACATATTTTACAAACAATTCAAAACTTTCAAAAAATGACAGGTGAAAAGTTCACTTTTAAGGTGTTAACTGTCACTTCTTGGCGGAAAGGCATTACATTTATAGAAATAAAACTCACTATTTATTTTTACAATTTTACAATAAAAAAATCAGGACATGTTTGGCTCATCAAAAGCATTATCAAATAAATCAGTTTATCACGGTGAAAAAAGAGCAATATATTTTAGTTCTATAATTTTTTTTTAAAAAGATATGGTTGATAGCTATTTCGGCTCACGCCATCGTAAAAAAGTGTTGTAAAACTAAAATATATTGCTTTTTTCACCGATTTATAATGGAGTTATAACAAGTGAATGCCAATTCAATTAATACATATACTTGAATTTTAAAAATGTGGTAATTGTAATAAACATTGTGAATGCCGAAAGATGTTGAAATATGAAACTCATATCGTCAGTTACAAAACATGTGGAATCGTACAAACCTTCAACAATTCAAACCAACATTGTGTTGTATTTATTAAAATAGTGATCTTTCATATACCCATTCAAATGAAACAGCTCAAAAATATAATACTTTTTGAAAAAATTGTATTCTAAATAATTTTAGAAACTTTGGTGTTCATTTTAGTTTACAATGGTAATAAAAATTGAAAAAAAATTAAGCTTGCATTAAAAAAATAATTTTGCTTGTGAATTTCGGTTGTGACATTTTCCAAATGATTCCAAATTTGCGATAAGTGATAAGTTTGCTAGGCAAGTGATTGTTGACTAAAACTTCGAATCGTGTATAACAAACATGTGACCGGTAAAAAGAAGAAATAATGGCACAGTAAGTTGGTATTTATATCAAAATCAAAACAACGTAACGAATTTATAAACTACTTCATTATAGTTTAGCCTAAATCTTATTCTTCTGAGATCAGATTTATTTTCATATTTATTGATAAAATTGGCATTTCCTTGGTAGAACTCTATTATAACAAGGTGAAAATTAGCAACGTATTTTAACTCTACAAAATTTATAAAATATAATTGATAGCTATTTCGGCTAACGCCTTCGCCAGAAGTAGTTCTATCCTACTAGAACATTTTTCATATCCTTTACAAATGAATGACGAATGGGAGGGTCGCCGCTTGTTGCACTGCGTATCTTAAACATTATAAAAATACACAGGAAACTGCATTTTCCGAGCAATAACAATGTACTTAGCGAGGCATTTCGGACGGAAGAGGGCGAGCAGTAGTGATGGAGGAGAGGGTATATGACCCTTATCAAACAGGTGTAAACACTCCGTGACAGGGGTCTGTTCGCACGGGTGCCAATTACAAAAAAATGTTCCGCAAAAATAATAATTTTCCGAACTCAAGTAGGTACTGAAACGTCTGCGATGTAGATCTACGATATTCTTCTAGACGTAACTAATCTGTGAGAATATATTCAACGAGAATAGAAAAAAATCTGTTTTCTCTATTCAGCAACTACGTCTCAATAAATTTATATAGAACAATTTGACATCGGTCGAGCAGGATGAATTTGCTACATTTAGAGCAGCGGACCCAATTCTTTCATATTTCAATGATCATTTAACCACAATTTATAAATAATAGTAGGATTCTTACTATAAAATGAAAACTTTTTGAAACTGCAGGCAATAATAAATATTGAATCAACTTCGCTGACTACCAAACTTTTTTCGCAAAATCAGTCGTGACCGCTGGTTTATTGTAAACTCTACATTTGGAGGAAATATTCACAAAAAACCCAATGAATAGGCTAAATTCATAGAATAGGAACGTGTACGTTTTTTTTACCGGTGAGTTATACCTGACTGGAACAATGCCGGAAAATTGTTTCTCCATTAAACTGTCGGGCTACGTGACTACAACCACATCTGGTAATCACTCAAACTTCCAATAACTCTTTTTGTTGAATTCACGAAACGACCTTTAAAGCTTGAAGGGTTGATAGCTCGTTAACTTCAGACTTCTCTACCCCCACTTGGATAAAATGTTAAATGGAGAATAAAAAATAAATAGAACGTAAAAGCGACGTTAGTGTTATTCAAAATACTCTACTTTACAATATAAACTTTTGTACGTGTAAAGTTTTCTTTTGAGACGGCTTAGCGCGACAGTCCGGAAATGAAAGACAGCCTTGTAACCCTCCGGAACCTTTGTTACCTAGCTTCGAAATAGTAATATTAAAATGAAATTCAGCAAGGGTTGTGTTTTTCTGTGGATGAAAGATTCTTTGTGCATTTAATTCTTTTTTTGAGGACCTTAAATTTAGCTAAATGGTAAGATATCACTCATACACAGTAAAACACAGTAACATAAAGAAAGATAATTAAAATCTATGATAAAAACAAATTTTTCAAGCATAATTTTATAGGATTTATTTTTAAAATAACATGTCATCTCTAGATAAATGTGTAAGAGATATTGCCAATATTCTATAAAATATTCACAGTACATTCAAATACATACAACGAAAAAGAAATATTGCTTTCTGAAATCAAACTTTTAATTTAATTAAAATCTCGCCGAGCGCATTCTTTGTTTTGAAGCAACAAATTAGACTCAACCATTTTGTTATACGCAAATGAATATTAAAATGTTGTGTAATTTTAAAGTCATAGAACAATTTTATAAATGAAATAATTTATCAAATTTGAAGTATATCATCGTATAACGATATAACGTCGTACAATTTTATAACGCATATTTAAATGTACGTTATTGTTGACTAGTTCAGAAATATTTTATGCAGAAAGTGTAACTTAAAGACACGTCTTAAAGCACGCATAGCTATTGTTATACCGTCTATGAAGTTATCATGAATTCAAATCTACTAATAAAAATACACCTATAATACCGCATACATTTTGTAAAACGATTATTTACTTATAAAAACCTAAGCTGGCTTAGCGGAAAAATTTCGGATTTTTTCAAAATTTATTTAACGTTTTCTATAACTATGAATGCATTACTTGTTTATTTCTTATGTGCGTAAACAGTGATAGTATAAGATAGTAAATTATAGACGAAATCTTTACATGTGTGTTGTCACAAAATAAATTACTTTTCACACGTCTTTATTTCTGGACTTAGTTAAAAGACAATATGTTCACTTATTGTTCAAAAGTAATTACTTATAAATGTATATACGACATACTCACTTCTCATTTAGATTTATTTCAGCTGGTTTATTGTTTGCGAAGTCTATAGGTTAATTCAATTCTAACACGTTGAAAAAATAGCAATGTATTTGTAACAAATTTTTGTAGAACTAAAATACATTGATATTTTTTCACCGTGTTATAATGGAGTTCTACCAAGTGAATGCCAATTCAATCAATTAATTCAATTCTTACTAAATTTAGACACTGTTACTCACTGATTACCAGGTACAGATAATGTGAAAAATAAATCATCAGATTTAATCATAATATATTGAAGGTAATCAACGGCTATAATGCATTCGGCAACAGGAATATAATGGCATTGACATTTTGTCTTGACATTTGTAACACGGCTATTGTAATTTGAAAATGTCATCGCATATACACAACGTAAGCGAACTTTTTTCTAGTGATTCTGACGACGAAGAATGAACACCACCAAACATTGATATAACCCAAATAGCTATCATATTTTCAAATGACTATTAAAATCATTGAATTTATTCCGAAATACCATAATAACAAATTATATTTGAAATTTTACTAGGAGAACCAAGATAGAACTCCATTTGATCAATAGGAAATCAATTGATGAACCTGAAGCCTCCACGCGTATTTATCCGTTATCTAACTTGACTTGGATGTACTCAGAAGGTATACGCATTATTTTGTAAAAAAAAAATGTCCAGACATCCCAATTTGGTGACATAAATTGTGTATCTAGCCGTTCGCTTCAACAATTTTTAAAAAATATTCCAATTGTTAACCAAAGCCCTCTCTGAATAAATTACAAAATTACAAATAAAAGAATACCAAGTCGTGGCTCATCTGCATAAAGGTTTCCGCTATCTTTTGTTGCTTTAGAAATTATATCAAAACGACTTGCCTGTTAATCCGACCACGGGTTATTTTTCAGCCACTATAACGAAATCGGGCAAAAAGCATAGCCATTTTATTGAGGAGCTTTTATAGGAAATGCAAAAATGGCATAGGATCGTTAGAACGTTCTTCGCAATGAAAGAGAAACGAAGCGTAACTAGTTGTATCTAGAGATTCCAATACCAGTACCGATGCATTCTTAATCGGGATCGGTATTATATAGCTATAAAAATTCTCATAACAAACAAAAATTTTATATTATAATATAAATGATTGTTCATTTATCATATAAGAACTTGAGAAGCGCAATGTTTGTGAGCGTTTATCATTGAAAAATGTTGATTTTTATGAAATTTGGTATTCAGTACTTTTGTTTGATATACTGAACAATTTCATCATAGTATTAATATTTCTTGTGATATACTGTACGGCAATGCAATATTTAGCTTTATAACCGTTGTTGACATTATTTTTAAAACACTGCGGCAGCATATTTCGTTCTGATCAAGATAGACAGGAAATTTCTAGTCAATGCATACAAAATAGAGTACTATGGCATTTTACTAGTTAATCGCTATAATAATTCCTCAACACTCGATATTCACAACATCATAAAAATACTAAAAAGGATCGTTAACAATAATTATTCATCTCTTGGATTACAAGTGCAAAAGTCATGTGCAGTTTATAGAGGAGGGTATACGAAGTCTGGCAGACGTATTCCCGCCACCTATCTATTTGCTTTGTATAACTGGTAATTACTTAACACGCGTTTTCATATATGTAACCATTGAAGATTCATATTTTCTAGTTGACAATATATATGATGAGCGAAAAAAGTCTTGATAATCATTATATCAAATTCGGAAGAAATAATCAAAATAATTCAAGTTTTTTCATCAGAACTTAAATTAATATCATTTTTTTTTTTTTTTGACTAATTATTTTTGCGTTGGTGGAAATATTGAAATATAAATATATATTAATTTTTTCGGTTGTAGATGCTGTATCGATATCGCTATAGGCGCAAGGTTTGTCGTGTAAATATATCACTATTTGAAAATGTGTACGTCGTTATTATAATAAGGTTTTAGGCGTGAATCTATTCCACATATGTACGTTTGTTCAACGGCGTAAATAAAAGTGTTATACGTTTGTAGGCATTTGCGGGAAGCTTTGTTTCCTGTGCGAAACGCGATAAGCGTATGCAGCCCAAGTTTAATACATAGGTTAAATTTAGTTTTGGCTGTCGTCTGGCAGTTAAGCAAAACTTTAAGCGAGAACATCCGAAGAGATAACGCTTGGATAAGAAACTGGGAGGCTGCTCAAGACCTCACACTAGCATATCGGCAATATTAAAGCGAACATAAATAACTTACGAGAAAATGACTTGCCAGTCTTGGTGGGAAGAGATAATGTTTATTAAAAAAACACACATAAACAATTTGTTGCAATAATTATATTGTAAAACATTATAAATTATGATCACTACTAGTTTACCTTAAGAAGAAATCGTTGGCAAAGAAAATCTTCTGATTTAATTATTTTATAAATTTCTGGGTGTAGTATTCTTTGTATAGTTTTCGGATTAACATACTTCTGTTTTAACTCTTAATAATTACTGGATTTAAATAGCCAGATACTGATATTGATGACGTTCATAGAAAAAAAAATGTCTAAAATTGACGAGAAGTGTTCAAATATTTATCTTGGCTGATTCCGATAAACATGCAAACATTTTCATCAGTTGGAAGAAGTTAAATATCTTGCATGAAATAAAACTGTTAAAGCACATTCAAAAAAAATACTCAACGAATTCCAAGAAATTGCCAATATCGAGCAAAGCCTTTGCAACGACTACAGTACCTATTGAGCTTTTTTACAAAACTTTCAAATGTACTTGTTATGTGAAAAAGCTGCCCATAAAAAAACGATGATTTTTTTACGCCGCGTCACGTCATCTCGACTGCGAAAGTTTTCCCGAAACGTAAGCATGTAAAATATAAACGAATAATACCTAAAGCTGGAGATATCAGGCAGCAAAACGATGCATAAATATCGCGTAAGAAGTTAAAACATATCGCTTTAACTGCAAAGACTGACTAAAATTTTTAAACTAAACTTAATAATGCAATGTTTGAATTTTTTAACGTCGGTTTTAATGTGACATAATACGAGATATTATAATTATTAATAAGAAACTTCGATGTAATTTCGTATATTAAACCTTTTTTCGTAAATCAATCACAAGTCCGGTGGAATGAGATTGCATGTATTGATTGAATTGGCATTCAATCAAATAAAATACTCTTTAATAAATTTCACCATACGAAGAAAATTTGCCGTTTCGAAATAGTCATTTTAGATATATACGTATGTTAGCAAGACTAAAATTATAACATATTTTAAAAACAACGTGATTCCTATCGTTCTACAATTCACCGCTATAAAGCTTTGAAGTAATTTCTTTTTGGCGACTTAGCGACGTTTTATAAGTGAACATTGTCGTTATTAAATATGTCACATTGTACAATTGCAATGTACGTGTGAAACTAATAAAAACATACATGAGTGAAACCCGTTGGATTGTATTTTGAGATTTGTTAGTTCATTTTAATCTGAGCCCAATTTGACAAAATTTTTGATATTTCAAAAATGGTTATAGGTTTGCGAAATTTTCTTTCATTCAATATTTTTTTTTACATAGTTGACTTGAAAATTCTTCAAAATATACAATAAAAATAAATTTCACTGAAATATGTTTTTATTTTGTGAAATATTACCAGAGTTTAAAGTTCATTTAATAGCACAACCCTGTGGTTATTGTTATATTAAAAATGCATATATTTATAAAAAAAGGCCATCGAAAAATTTCAGACAGCTCAATACTTTTATAACAAACAAATTTTATTTGTCACAAATGATCAAGAAATGTTTCTGTTTGCTGATGTTTACGAAAAATTTAAAAAAGCATCAAACATGAGAAATGTTAAGCGTCAATGAATATAAAACATCAAAGTTAACGTTCATTTGATGGGCATGGGAGCGTAGACAGCGCATCGTGTTACAAGAAATGAGTCAGCTTTAGTGTTATAATTTAGAGATTATCTTTGCCGGAAGTCAGGGGCCGATATATTTAAGCGCCCCCAACCTCTACCCCGTGGAGGCAGGCATCATAAATCGATTTCCTTGGCAGCCCAGAGAATAAAAAGTCAACATATAACATAACCGCCACTCCCAACAGTCTACAATATAGCTTCACTTTTTTTGCTTTCAGTGTGTAGTGTAAAGGAAAAGTTTCCCACTTCAAATCCTTCATTTTTCCCACTAACATTTTTGCAATGTGTCTTTAGAGACACGGTTTAAAGGATAATTACATGTACTAGATAAATTATATTAAATTAAGTGTAATGTCAAGAAATTCAGTTTGAATATAACGTATATATTGATAAAACATTCTTAATGAATAAAAGTTTAAACATTTTTGGACAATATTATACAACACAAATTTTACAAGAAGTCTAAATAAAACTCTACCGTGGATATTTATTTATTGTTTTACAGACAATATTTTATAAAACTGGATCACTTCTACAGTTCAAGTTTTAAATTCAAATTTCACTTGAAATAACGAATAAACATTAAGAATAAATAAAAAATAAATAGAAACTGAGAATTGGATTGTGTTTCCATTTTAATTCAAAATAGATTAAACATTTTCCCACCGCTGGACAAATTGAATTCGTGAACAATAATAGAACAGAAATAACAGGAACTACTAATAATAATATCAGGAAAAGTATACAAATATCTTACACATAAATAAATAGATAATTACACTTTCGAAAATGATTCTTCAGCTAAATATGCATTGTGAAAGCTATTAGATACCATGAAGATGGCATATCTTGTTGCGGATCACTAACTGAAACGAGCCACCGAACAGGATTTTAACGGGCCATTACGACTGCGATACAAACAATCGTTATATAAGGTGTTAAAGCTTCTCGGATTCCTCGGATTTTGTATCTCAACTAAACTCATTTGCAAAAAGACCAACCGACTTTCAAGATATTTAACTGCCATTACCAAGCATTGCGTGTGCGAGTGGGAAGGATGTGGTTTTTATATAATACATTAAATACGATGTATTAACTGACCGGCATTTATTTGTTAGATTTTAATAAAGTAAAAATTAGAACCTCTAAAGTTCCGTTGGAGTTAAATCAATTATACGGTGGTCATTCCGACTTCATTTCAACCTGATTTAAATTGTTGTTGTGTGAATTTCCACATGTTTTTTCACTCACGATACGGTTTTTGTCTCACAGCATTAGCGGGCATTCTATAATATAACACTGAATATAACTGACACATAGTAAATGGTTTGCATTGGTTATAGACATAAAACTATCGACCCTAAGTCTAAAGTAATTTTAATAACAACTGGTTTTGTTATAATGGTATTCAAATTTGGAAAAGATAACCTTATAATACCTGACAAGGGTATTATCATTTCAGGAATAAATCTTGTATATAAATACTATACAGCAATGCAATGACTCCCAGTATAATCAAATTAGGTATTATAAAAATTAATTCAGATATTTATTTCACTCTTAATGTATTTATTTTTATGTACTCCTCTTCTATACATGAGATACAAACTGTTAGTTGTCAGTTCTTTTGTATCCTGGTGATGTTATGTCTAAAGATGTCAAAAGGTGAAATACGGGTCGTGAATGACAAAATATGTAGAAGTGTGTGTCAGTTTCAACAATTTAAATTTGATATCGAAATTCTATCACGCACCGTCAATCGATACCATAAATTATGATTTAACTTAGCTATACACATCATTTAAAAAAAATAAACCATGTATAATC
This sequence comes from Himalopsyche japonica, assembly GCA_028555115.1. NCBI lineage: Eukaryota > Metazoa > Arthropoda > Insecta > Trichoptera > Rhyacophilidae > Himalopsyche > Himalopsyche japonica. The sequence continues at coordinate 795,431 of JAHFWJ010000374.1, forward strand.
TCAATTACTCTAAAATTGTATTTACAATTTGAAATTAAAATATTCAATATGTTGCAATTCGAGTTTTTCCATAAAAATTAACATACATGGTTATTTATGATGAGTAGTAAAAGTAAAAATGTTGACAAATTATAATGAGCCGTAGCTACACTTAGAGCCCCTTGTACATGTGTAAAATGATTATTTTTATTTATCACCCTATATTCACCTTATTAAATAAAAATTGCTGACAATCACTGATAAAATGAGATTGTCTTTCTCATTAAATTTATAAAGGTCTAATAATGTCAATCAAATAAACATTCTAATTGCTAAATATCGATTTCGATCAAAAAACACACTAATGATTGCTCCTATGTAAAGCGATTTAATTTACATTTTTTACAGTTTGTTTTTGAGAAGTAATCGCATGTAAAGTATGTATAATATAAATACGTTAAAGAAACAGTGTACTTGTATATATGACAAGATGACCACCATTTTTTCTCACATCGTAACTTACATTTGTAAAGCAGATTTTAACGTATAAATATTGTGATATAGATTAATGGATCTGAATAATTATGTCTACTGACTAAGTTTTACTATTATTCACACAACATTCTGATTTATGTTGCGAACCATTATAACATATTTATCGCGGTGAATTTTACCTTATGGTTTCAATGTTGTTATGTTCAAGATAAGTGTATCATTTATGATATCGACTGAAGGTGCTTGATGGAACTTCAACATTAAATTTGAATTGTTGCGACTTTGTACGATTATAATGATTTTAATATATTATATATACGATGCTAACTGTTTATTTTACGTCAGTTCTGTTGCATCCGTGCGACGGAATGCCTGAGGATGCCGAAGGGCGAAACCCGGGTCGTTTGTGACAAGACATGGAATCGTACAAAGTTGCATCAATTCAAATAAGTGTATCAGTTTAGATTTTTACCTTCATCAAATAAATTACATAAAACAATTGAGAGACACGATAAACGATTGCTAAGTTCTGTTAGTATACATCACGAATCATAAATAAATACGTTGGTCGTTACGAACAAACTTTCTCGACATCTATAAAATATTTGTATCCATTACCAGGCTGTATAGCAGTTTTATCGTCAAATTTAAAATGCCAAAAAGAAAACAAATATATACAGATGGCGTCAACTATAAATCAATGCACTTAGTTAAATAGTAATGAAACAAATATATATGCATTCAAAATGTCTTTTTATATTTGTAGTTCGCAAGTAGCTCAATGTGTATGAAAGTAGATTAATCTCATCTGTCGTAACAGGCGATGTCGCTTGACATATTAGCCTGCGCCCGTGACCTAAGAGTCGATTTTACACCCCTAATGATCGAGTGCATCAACCCCTAATAGCCGCCAGTTACTGCCTCATACTTCGCCCAGATCCTAGGGGCGGGTATCCTATGTATTTATTATCAACGCAGTGTTACTTCCTCCCGTATCCGGATGAGTTAAAGCCACCCCTTCTAGCGCCGGTAACACGAAAAATGTTTTCTTTATAGGGTATTTTGGCTATCTCACACATTGATCTGACATGATATTTACGCGATAATCTACACGTGTATACGCTCTGTAAATATAAGGGTGGAACGGTACCGTAACGAGTAATAAGGATATATTTTAAAAATTATTAATAACATATAATTTTAAAAAGTAGGCCACGAATTTTAAATACCTTCAAAAAATAAGGAATCCAAATTCAAATTCTGAAATTATTATGCCTTGGTAAAAATACCTGCCCATAATTTGAAGCATGTGACTTCCTGCTTGTGGTTTTTTTATATAATTTTGTAGGATAATTGCTCGATAGTCAGTTGCTTAGCCACTTTCATTCGAAAAAAGTAGGAATAGAAGAGTAGTGCTTGGACAAGTTATTTCTATCACTCATCACTCATGCTACACCCCTTTGTCACCGGATAGATGGGGTAGCAAACATCTGTACCGTCAAACATAAAATCAATTAACACGGTGAAAAAAATAGCAATGTATTTTAGTTCTACAAAATTTTAATTTTTTAAGATATAGTTGATAGCTATTTCGGCTCACGCCAACGAACAAACGTTAGGATTCTTAACGAACAAACTAATATATGTCGATCACCATTGCTTAACTCGCTACGGGGAGCCGTTTTGTTTCCGTAATGGACCATTTCCGTACCATATGTAAACTTATTGATATAGCCACCGTTTTAGTTTCATTTAAAAAATTTAGTTTTATTGCGAAGAAGAAACAATCAAGGTCGTTAAAACAGGAGAGAAGATGTATTGTGTACCTTTTCTACACAGCTATATATAGATAAGCAAATGTTCATTTAAGCATAGTTCTGACAATGGCTTGAGCCGAAATAGCTATCAACTATATCTTAAAAAATAATAATTTTGTAGAACTAAAATATATTGCTATTTTTTTCACAGAGTTATAATGGAGTTCAACCAAGTGAATGCCAATTCAATCAATAAAATCAATTGACCGATTAAAAACAAACAATATATCCTATTACTCAATATATCGTAAGATCGTAATGGAAATTGCTACTTTGTGATTGAACCGGGAATCTTATAGTTGAAATTTATTAAGGAAATTTAATGACTGAATTTTCAAAAAAAAAAAAAAATAATGATCATGCAACATCATAGTTATCAGCGAACAATGACATTGTTATATATAACATTTAAATTGATATCGATAACTTCTAATGGACGTGTGGAAGGATTTTCTTCTACTGTGAGAAATATCTTCAGTCTGCTGAAGATAGTACTATAAACAGTAGAGCAAAAATGCTGTCTATTTTAATATTATTATATATATAAAAATTAGCAAGTGTCCGCGAACTCTATCGAATCTTGTCATAACAAATATTATATAATTATAATAAAAGAAAGAATAGAAATGATTTCTTTAAAAACATGTTGTGTTTGAGGTTTTGTGTCTTGGCATCATATGCGTATAAGAAAGACTGAGCGTCATCTCCGCCTTGGGTTACGTTACTAGCCTCTGCAGAAATTCCATTACATACCGAATTGAAGGCATCTCGCCGATAAGGTGATAGTGAGGCTTCAATAGCTAAAATCTTGCTGTCGACGATAACCTTAGACTCGCGAGCAAATTATAGTACGATGTTGTAGTTGAGATATTAGATTTATCACGCTTTGTTTTTTAACTAATTATTTTAATGAGATTATATTTGACATATACATTTAAAAAGTAGATCTAAATTAACATTTATTTTATTAACTTTTTAAAAAATTACATAATCTGGAAAAGAAATGTATAAACAAAAAATATCGATTAGAACATGTGTTACTTATGTAAGACTGAATAGTCAATTTATTGTAGTAGTAATTTTTCTCGATTATAATACAATATCCGAAAATAGAAAATATAATATTATATTAATAGAAATGAGATAAATAGAATGAAATGAAAAATTTAATTGGGTTTCTGTGTTCTTTACGCGACCAAGCGTTCAAATTTCGAAGAAATGTTTTCAAACATTGATTTTTCATGGATATATAGATTTATGTCTTAATAATCTGATTCTGAATCATTTTGATTAATATCTTCCCGCCTTTACCGATTTCTTAAATTACGGTGGAGAAAAAACGATCGCCTTGTGTACATTACGTAGCCTAACTACTGTAGGTCTCTGAAAAGCTTGACAATTTACATCATCAGTACCCATTTAATACATTTTGCTTGACTTTCAACAGCATCTAAAATTCCATTCGAATTATTGATAGAATTATAATATCAAATTTGAATTATTGAAACTTTGTACGATTCTACATTTTTTGCCGCTAACGACCCGGATTTCGTCTTTTGGCATCTTTAACTTCAACGAAACGTGTCATTAGTGACAAAATATGTGGAACTTGATATTAAAACCTTACGGTCCGTGACGCCACATTGGCGTCATTTTTGAGACAAACGTTACGATCCGGGAACGCATAATGTGGCGTCTTCGGATACGCGCAGATATACTGGCAAAAAAATATATTAATTTTAATTTTTACTTACAAAATGCATCAATAGATGGATGAAGAATATACACGAGGTTTAAAATCAAAAAAGGATAAAACTATTTCGGAGTAGTTATTTAGCGAAAATGTGCGGACCGTAAAGTGTTAAAATTCCATTAAGCATTTTCAGTCGATATCATAAATTATATAAAATAACCTCTTTAACTGTCACGTTTTGGTGAAACGGCATTGTGTTTAAATAAATATATACAAAGATTCTGTCATCATGTTGTAAGGTTGACGACGACGGCTTATCCGAACGATTTAGATAAAAAGCCACGTATGAAGTTTGTCGCCGCAACGATGATAAGCTCCCATCGCACAGCTCAGCAGCCCAAAGCACAATTCAGGATTCACTAAGATTTAAAATTCCAACCCTGCGGGTAACATTGACTTTATACCAACAGCTTTTCATTTGAAAGTTAATATACTTTGTTCATTCTAGCAATATAATCTTTAATAAAATATTGCATATTAACTTTCCTGGAGTAATGGAATTGGTACAAAAAATGTGGTTTACATTAATAAAAATCGTGTAATGCTTCTCCACCAGGAATTGATAGTTGACAATCAAAAACGGTTTGATAAAATGAAAAAGTACTCTATATAAAATGTAGTCTTCACTTTAGGCATTGAACACATACAAGGGTAACGTAAATTTAAAATGATATGTAGCAGTTCCATTAACGTCTTTCTTAATATAACTTTTACCAGTTGATAGTATTCATAGCTGAACAAAGCTGGTCTTGTATTTCAATAAAAACTTTAGGACTCGTACAACGCATAGTTTTTTTTATATTATTATATATATTTTACATAAATTGCTTTTTACTTAAAATTGTCGCAATTTGTTTTTTCACCAAAAATTATGCGTACTATGATAAAATATCCGATTTTAAATATCTTATCCACATTTCGAATCGATGTGTCGTGAAAGTGGATTTATGAAATGCAGTAAAATAAAAACGTGAAGCTGATTGACTACGTGACTTAGCATAATGAAGTCCTCCTGAAAGACAACAGCACCATGTAGCACATCTAAGGAATATCATTTTCTATGTACGAAGCCGGCGGTTCTATTAAATTCACCACGATATGACAAGAAAACTGGTGTGCCCGGGAGGGATATTGATAACCCGGAACATTAGCACAAGACGAGAACAAGTCGGTACGCTTACACATACGATAGCGTTAATCTTTGAGCTTAATCTAGGAAACACCGTGTGTAAAATGCGAAGGTGTAATCTTGCAAGACGAATATGGAAGACATTTATTTTCGTTTTCATGAAATAGACACGCGTAAATAGGCACATTAATGTTAGCAAGTGAGATACAAAATTTCCGAAACATAATATTGCTCGCTTTTTTATCTTGGCATCATGAAATATGTGGATAGCGTTATCGCTTCAGTTTTCCAGCTAAAGTAATACTATATTTTTTTACGTGAATTTATTACAATAATAAACACGATCCAGATTACTTGAAATAAATAGATCATTACAGCTTAAATAAAAAGCTGTAACTTTTTTATACATCAATCAATTACAAAATGTATTTTCCAATTATAATAAAGAAAAATAGCTGTAATCGTATTTCAGTTCATTTATATCAATAAATAAAGCCAACGACCATACCACGTTGAAAGCACCGGCTCTCGTGCGATCACCGAAGTTAAGCAGCATTGGACGCGGATAGTGCTTGGATGGGTGACCGCTCGGGAACACCGCGTGCCGTGTTCTCTTGCCTATGGGAAGGAAAACCCAGACAGAAAACCGAACACCAACCCGCCTGGGCAGCATGGTGCTGTGTTGCTATATCCAAACAACCCCTCTGGAAAAAATCAGGGGGAGGCCTTCATCCAGCAGTGGATCGACTCCGGCTGATGATGATGATGATATCAATAAATTGAAGAAAAAAACAACGAAAAAATCAAACACGGCACCGTTCAAAGTTTATGGAATTTTAATTAAACCCATTAAAAATATGATTCAATTTGATATTGTTTCTTGTTAAAATTATGTGTGTTCATTTTTAAACGTTTCACTATTCTAGTGATATGTGATATTATTTACCTCTCATGTCACACAATTGAAATGTAACCCCAAAAAAAATCACCAAGTACAGACAAATTGTAATTGTCGAGTTACGCTCAAAATCGTCCTATCCCACAGTACAGAACAGAAAGTTACATTAGAAAATAATACAAATACTATTGTCCATACATAAGGTAACCGCTTAATTCGCAGCAGGATTCAAAGAAAAAGCCAAATATAAATTAAAGTTGTTTTATCTGCTTTACTATAAACGACAGAATATAGATACCAAAATAACGAACTTCAACATTTGTATTTAATTAACAAACAAATTCAAATGATTTTTTTTTCAGTCTTTCCGTGTAATCAATATGTTTTTTATTATGTATGTCACTCATTTCTAAACCGACAAACAAGCAAGAGTAAAAGTAACTACACCCAAACGCGCCAGACAATTATTGATATAGCTAAAATACTATATTTGAGAGGAGAGCTGCAGTATTCATATACATCATATTTGTATGATAAAACACGAATCTTTCCTACAGGTATGTATGTTTCCTATGGTTTTTTGGTTATATTTCACTTTTTGCACACGAATTATAATTCGAATGATACAACTTAATGACGATAAATGTATATAATTATAAAAAAAACATATTGTTTCTTTTATAATTCAGGAACCACATATGACACCTCCTTATAAGTAGAGTAATTGAAAACAATATTAATTCAGAACAAATAAATAAGTTGCTCCGTAGCACTACCATGTTTATTGACGATCAGTAGCAGCGATTCAAATTTCAATAATATTAATTCCCCAAAAATGTATCGGCAAGGAAACTTTCAATCTCACACTAATTATTTATCAAATTTAGATTAGCTCTTAAATGTTTGCGTTAATAAAATATAATGGAATATTAATAATTAAAACAACCAATATAATTATAAATGATATCAAGTATTATGCCGTCGCAGCACTCGAGTGATACGGCAAAATTCGATACAGGTTCGAGTGCAAAGGGTTGAATTATCTTACAATGAATAATTCAATTTAAAATATCAAGGTTATAAAGTCGATATAAACATACGTAATCCAATTTAAACAGATGAATATTTGAATAATAAATATACCTTACATTTAACAGTTGCGACTCTCGCGAATATCTTGAAAGCGCTTAGTAGAGTGTACCTTATTCTTGCTAAACAACACAAACATTATTATTATTCATTCCCTCGTAAAGAGGCTTTAATAATGTTCTGATGTGGCACTTCTAACCTCTCTGAATTGTCGGATAACACGGCAAGCTTGGGACTCGAGTGAAATTCACAAACAAACTCTCATAACATACCTAACTGCCACCGCTCAGACCTACTCTACGACACTAGAGCCTACTTCGTGTACATTCGATGAACCTTTTCCTGGATAACTAAGCAATTATGACTGAGAAATGATTCCGATATATTATAATCAACCCAGATGCCATACACAGAAACGCTTCCATTACCGCATACTGTATCCCACTTGCACGACCGCTGTAGGATATTCACAATTACTATACTGGTTTGGAATAAGTATATTGAGAATATTAACGTAGTAATTAATAGTACTTCGAAGCACGGTAAAATCATTCAATAAAAACGATGTAGTTGTAAATGATTCAAATAATATATACAACACACTTTTTAACTGGATAATCAAAAAAATCTAAGAAATTATAAGCGATTTCTTCCGGAAATTTCAAATTTAAAAAAAAGTGTACTATGACAAGTTTTAAAAAAAATCGTTTCTTGTAAGTTTATTTTCGCTACACCAAAGCAACGTTAAACCACTGGAAAACAAAAAAGTGTTTTTTTTTAACAGCGAATGTTACTATCAGTCAGAAATGTATAAATATTCATCATACATTGTAACATAACAAAATACATTTAATATAATATATAACATATTCAAATTATTGATTGAATTGGCATTCACTTGGTAGAACTCCATTATAACACGGTGAAAAAATAGCGATGTATTTTTTCACCGTGATATTCAAATTACTATTCAAAAATGAAATCTGAGCGGAATAAAAACAAAATCATTATGCTACCAAAAAGCTAAGACTAATACAAGTATACGTAAATTGTTTTACTGATGGGCTATTTATTATATGAATATCAAACTGATCTATTTTTATCGAATATTATGCTCGCGTACCATAGGTTGCCCACAACGATCCAGTGCTACATTACGGGAGAATATTAAAGCATTAATTTCGCAACGACACTCAGGCATCAATTATGCAAAAACATCCACCTAATAAACGCGCGGCGAATAAGAGATCTCACTCTACCTACTTTCATACACACCCACTTTCACGTTCGCTAGCAAACCAAACAACGGTAGCGCAATGAAAGCGATTACACAAAATGCTTTCGCTACGCTCTTGTTTTACTACATTACGTTATTTTATTACAATTTTACAACGGTTTTCTTTTTGTTATCCGAGGAGAAGAAAACTTTACGTACCGTCAACTAAAAATACAGGGCCCTAAGCCTGGATTGTCCAACACGCGGCTGTTATTATTCGGTCCAAAACATATGGTATATTTTAATGTTATAAAACGTTTTTTTTTGTAAATAAATCGCACGATGCTCAAACACGGTGAGTTAACATATTCCACTATCAGAGGAATCATGTAGCCTTGATAATCAGTTTAAGCCATAAAATAGGTTTGAGATTGCGTAATATTCTCGCCTACATTTACACTCAATATAACAAAGCTACCTCCGATTTTACAAATAAAGTACCTTATTTATACCATTCTTTTTTGACAACAAGTATATATTTGGAGGAATGAAGAATAAATAAAGAAAAATTTTCGATGAACACCTCGCAAATTCAGCGATTACAACGACTTACAACGAACCGGAGCGTGATACGTTGTCGCACTACTGAAAAACCGGATGAAATATTTCATTATCCTTTCCCTTATTCCATTAACTTGATCACTGTTAGTTATTTTGTGTATTGGATATCAAATATAACCAGGTTTAATAAGTGTCAAATGTAGCTGTTCAATTAACGTAGCCGAAGATAACCAAAATGTTGAAAACCCACACCGGAAATGCTTCAAATATCGGAAATATTTTAAGGCCCACGTAGAAAATAGTTTCTAAATTCAAACCAACGAAAGCTAGCGAAACATGTGAACAATCGATAATTAACGGTCTCCGAGGTATAAGAGAGGTGACCTATTAACCAAATTGGTTTTAAATAGTTTTTATTAATTGAAATTTGAAATTTTTAACATTGATGTGAGTGATGCCATCCCGTCTAGTATCTATTTGAGTGACAATTCTTCATTTCAATGCAAGCCACACAAATTTTAGTCAATTCAAAAAAATATATAATAATAAAATTAGTATGATTTTGATACATGTATTCGGAAACATAAAATTTTGAATAAGCATCGCAAATAAATATAGCACCACTTTTAAATATTTGAGCTTTCATGTGTTTCATATTAAACATTGAAAATGTCTATTTTTAAGTCGGAAATATTTCATAAAGCTGGTGAATGATTAAGGCGGGTTTACGGGAACGTACGATCTGTAAATCCTGCGTTAACTCTTGAGCATTGTTAGACGTCGTTTGTTTGATCTACTGACATAACTAACGGATTAACTTTTAATGCCCTGCTAGACTTGAATGAAAATGAAATAATATTTTTTCCCTCTATTTCCCTGTATTTAAAAAATATTAAAACGAATATTTTAGTCATATTTTAATGATTCTTTGTCTATATGAATTATATTTTTTAACAAATTGTATCATATATACTCAATTTGGTACGTCTTATAAATATTGTACATTTAAAAAAATAACACATTGCAAAATTCTTTCTATTTAATGTCATTTTATCTTTTATTTTTAATACAACATTAAATAGAAACGTGAACACGCAGAACATTGTTGATCACACATAAGTTTTATTTATGTCACGGTGAAAAAAATAGCAATGTATTTTAGTTCGACAATTTTTTTCTTATTTATGTGATTATTATCCTTTGTATTTAAAGAATATTAATTTGTACTATAATAATTTTATTTGAATTTACTAGGTAGAACTCCATTATAACATTGTGAAGAAATAGCAATGTATTTTAGTTTTACAAAATTTATAAAGTATATATTCGAACTATTATAAACTATTTCGGCTTAAGCTCTCATTTGAACGATGTTTAAGCGTACATTTACTTATCTATATATAGCTGTGTAGAAAAGGTATAGAAATATTACAATATCATCGAAACGCTACTCATTGTATATTTCATCTCAACACAAAATATTTTATTGATTGAATTGGCATTCACTTGGTAGAACTCCATTATAACACGGTGAAAAAATAGCAATGTATTTTAGTTCTACAAAATTATTTTTAACAAATATAGTTGATAGCTATTTCGGCTCACGCCATCGTCAGAACTACAGTTCTATAGTTCTATAGTTCTGACGATGGCGTGAGACGAAATAGCTATCAACTATATTTGTTAAAAATAATTTTGTAGAACTAAGATACAGTGCTATTTTTTCACCGTGTGACAAAATATTTTATAATAAAAAAAGCTTAACAGAAAAACAAAAGTGAAATTATTTTATTTAAATATTCTAAGCTTGTAAGATTTATTTTATCTTGCTGGTCCTACAGTTTTTTTTACAAATAGATCAAATGTTTTTAAATATTATTACGAATAACCATAGGATTATACATAATTTATAATATAATCTTTAATAAAGGATGGCAACGTTAAATCAGCTTTTTTTAGCCGATATATCATTTTTGATAATGCAAAATACCCGTATTTCCTAATTGAAAACTAACCAAAATTAAAATGCGTATTCAATCATTTTTCAACAATCATAAAAAGATTTAACATCACAGCGATTTATATTTCTCTCTTTAAATACCGAGTAGGGCCATAAAAAATTGCATCTTCTAAGAAAATTACGATAGCAAACGTTCTTTAATGTTTTCATATTTTTTTATTTGATTTGAGACGCTCATTATACATTTAATAATTTTATTGTTTGTTGTTCAACCGGCATTTCGATCTCTATTGAATGTAGCATTTTTTTTATTTTCATACATTTTAGGCCGTTATTTTATCAGAAATACCGATACGGATACATCAGTACCGGTACCGGTATTTCTATATTACAATCTGGACCAACTCACATAATACCGATAAATAAAATATTCAAACCATTATTTTTGCCTGAGTAAACAATTAACATACTGTCACCGTTCGATTTATCACCCACGACAACATTTTACGGTCAATAAATACAGACATTATAAAATGTCTTATATTAGTTTCATAATATGAAGTATCATGAATTCGGTACATTTACATGAAATAACAGCAAACGGTCGGAAAAACAATGGCGTGGCAGCCGGCCATAAAATATTGAAAAAATTACCAAACTTGTAATTAGTGAAATGGACATTTGATAATAAATATGGCAGCGCATTCATAAATAATTATTACACCGACATTCGCAAATAACAAGTTGCCATGCAGTGGTCGAAAAACCACAAGAACGAACAAAAAGGTAAATTGGTTCATATAAAAAACAAAACTTTACATTATTTTTTATTGCTATATGATTCCGACATTGAACAATTATTTTACAACTAAATACGTTGCTATTTTTCACATTTTTGTAAACAAGCCGACCAAGAAATCGCCGATGTGATCATCGAGTCAATGGAAACATTTGTATTATTGAATAAATAAAATTACAATGAAACATCGATCGATTGGACGAAATATTTTTCTGTCGAATTAATAAAATGTTAAATGTGTTTAAACGCCCGTTTTGAGTGGAATTAATACTTAAGCTCAACAAACACTGCGTATTATGCTGCCACCGATGCTATTCGCTTAAATTCCCTGGTATTTTTTGATTTTGAGAGGTCGTACAGACTGAGTTTAAAATCCTGTCCACATATATTATTGCTAAGTATTGTAGTCATAAATTTATAATATCGACTGAAGGTGCTTGGTGAAATTTCAACAATTTAATGTATTCTTATTCTATTCATTGAATTGGCATTCACTTGATAGAACTCCATTTTAACACGGTGAAAAAATAGCAATGTATTTTAGTTCTACAAAATTATTTTTAACAAATATAGTTGATAGCTATTTCGACTCACACCATCGTCAGAACTATAGAACAGATAGTTCTGACGATGGTGTGAGCCGAAATAGCTATCAACTATATTTGTTAAAAATAATTTTGTAGAACTAAAATACATTGCTATTTTTTCACCGTGTTATTCTTATTCTGTTTGCTGAAGGCTTTGAATAAGCACAATGATTTTTTTTAAAAACCTGACTAATACTGATCCAGGCGTACAGTAAACAAGCGTTCAATTCTTACCTTCGATTATTCGTATGTGAACTCACCCAATACCTAACTTCCCTCCGAGGAATTCAAATACGACCTCATGAACCTTGATAACAAGGTATAACAATATTATATATTTGTCAACACATATATATTTAAATAAATCTTGTACCCAAAGGACACAGTTTCCATCGTTATAATAATAGTCTAGACTAGGGTGTGTAATTTCACAGAATTAAAACTTAACAAAAAGTTTCACATCCCTGCTAAGCATAATGTAAGTGTTATTGACTAATATCACGATATGACAAGGAACGATAGCGTATTGTCGTTAATTATGTAAATTTACGGTGATGTCAGTTTTTTTTCTAGCCAGCAACAACCCGATATGCTGGAATTTTGTATGTTTATTTAATAGTTTCTATGCAATGATACTCAACTTACTAAAGTCATCGTGCACATTGGCCCCCAAATATGACATTTTGGCTGTGCAAAATGGTAAAATGTAGATAACTCACCAAGAACAAAAAGAAAAGCCAACAATCAGACCCGAAAGCAAATACTGTGTCATATATTATTAAATATATATATAATTAAAATTCAAAAAAAAAATATTTTTTAACATTTGCAGTCTTAAATCTTCTGGCCACATAAATTTCCGGGTTCTGCCTTTCGACATTTCGTTCGAACAAATTCCATCAATCAGCGCTTTTTTTGGTATTATCAGCTGATTAGCATAATATATATTTTAAAATAATGAATATTGTACATACTTTATTCAAGTAATTTATAACTGTTTCCAACCTTTTCTCTCTGTTATTTTTTCAGAAAACTGACTCAATGATTATTCTAAGTAAACATTATATGAAGGTAATATTGAAAATTTTAATGTAGTATTTTCACTTATCGTGTAAGATTTACGGAGATTTTGTTATAATTTGTAACATCCTTTTCAGCGTTATACAAAAGAAATACCTACAATTCCAACAAGTAAGATAAAAGTTTTAGCCGTTTTATTCTATGTCCATTATATTTAAGCACGCTATGAAGAATTTAATAAAAAAACGGCTTTTACTCAAACTATAGAAATGTCACTAAAGCTTATTTATTCTTATCCAGATGCGATACAAAAAAAATACTCATTCTTCTATTACAACCAAAATCATATTTTTAGAGGACCGTTTGATGGATTCTGTCTATTTTATAATACTATTTAATTTCCTTGAATATTTTCATTAAAAACAGTCATTGAAAAAAAAAATTATGTCAGCTATGTGTTTAACAATCAGTGACCTAAATTTATTTAAGAGTAGCTGCAGAAGAAAAATATCATCGGCAAATACAATAATTTAGTTTCTTTGTAAATATAGTGCAAGAAAAGCAAAATAATCCCAGAGGTATCATCTGACCGAAACCAAATTGAAAACTGTATTATAAAAATATTGTATTTTAAATAATAAAAACACATTTTTTAGTACTTATTTCCACAATATATTTTTTGATCAGGACCGGTTTCGCTCTTCTCGAGCATTATCAACTGATGATGCTCGCGATCAGTTGATAATGCTCGCGATGAGCGAAACCGGTCCTGATCAAAAATTATATTGTGGAAATAAGTACTAAAAAATGTGTTTTTATTATTTAAAATATAATGCCTTTCCATCAAGAAGTGACAGTTAACACCTTAAAAGTGATAAAAATATTGGCAGAAGTTCGTGAATATGCAAAGGATGGGTTTGCTAGCCGATGGCCCGCGGAGTTTTTGCAGTAGATATTTTTTGTTGAGCCAATAATCCATAAAATAGTTATCGTAATTGAAATTATCATATTGATATAATTATTTTCGGTAAAAAACGTTAGCACTGCCTAATATATATACGTCCCATTATAAACGTATTAGTGGTATATGATGTCGAAAAGTCTGGTCACCTTTACTTGCCAGCAGTTTTAAATCGGCTGTAATACACAACATAATACAGCGCTAAGTCGTTAACCACTCAATGTGATAATAAAAAAACAAACCTTTATTGATACTTTGTTATTATGTAGCTAGTGTTACTTTGACATGATTAAGATCAATTGGTTAGAAACAAATTCCTAGTAAATCACTGATATTATTACATTTTATTTTATCTATCGTAGTGAAGAATTTTTAATTATATATACCAATTTTATTTTTTTTAACTTGTTGGTGGAAAAGCAATATAACTCAATAAATAAAACGCAACGTGCACTATTTTCACAATTTTACAATATAAAGATTATGACTAGTTTTGATCTGGATCAAACATCCGGAATAAAGATAGATAAAAACAACTAGTCAGTGGAACTCGACGACGACGAAAAACAGGTTATAAAGGCAGGATGTCAGAAAAAGAGGTTAAGTAGTTTTTAAATTTCAGTAATGTTTCATTTGGTATATAACATCAATAATCCGACAAAAAAGCTTAAATAATTTAATGTTTTTATGAAGCTTTATGAAAACTGATCAACGTGGTCAAATTATTACAGAATTAATATTTTATAACGAAGTCATGCTATCAATTGACCGAATAGTGCTTGAAAATATCAGGTTGCATAATACAATAATCCATACGGCGGTCAAAATCGCTCGAATAAAGAAATGCTTCGATATTAAAGCCATTACATTACAACAAATGACATTCTAAGCTAGCGGATTCCAAAATTTATGCTACCACGTCTCTCTAAAAAAAATATTAATCAATCTTAATTTAAAACGAAGGACGTTGCTGCTCATTGGCACAAAGTTTTTCATTTCTCGGTGGCAGTGTGGAGAGTGCCACTCGTAGCTCCTATTCGACTTTTCGCCATTTTCAAAATCTACCGCTCCAAACAATCTTTATATATCTATATAATACATACCTATGTATGCACATACATTAAATGTATAAAAATGAAGGAACAAAAAAAAAAAGCATTCATTAACCCAATTTTTATTTATTTGTAGATATGATTTATTTTCTTAGAAAGTTTTTGGCGCCTCCCCTGTCAATAGCCCGTGCCTCCCAGTTTGGGAAGCGTGGTTCTAAGCTATAAAACCTACTATTGCATAATAAAATACAAATCTAAGACCGAATTAAGATTAATTCATCTTGAGTTACTTTATCGCCATAACGGATGAAAATTTTGTTTTTATGATCAAATAAAATCACAAAATTTGAGTGTTTTTTCGAGTGTTAATGATTCATTTTTCATTTATGAGTGTTCTGCCATTCAAAAATCTGTATAAGTTACAAAGAATCTTATGCATGGTGATTTTTCCTTGTTTGAACAATGAATAGAATGTTTTATTGTCTTATTCGTCGAAAACAATTCAAAAAATAATATCAAGATAAACACATGACGTTCCGTGTAAAGGGCAGCATTATTATACTATGTCAAAGGTATTTGTGAATTTTTTTTATTCAAAAATAAATCTTAAGCTATGCCGACTCTATGATGGTCAGTGAAAACTTCTATTGAGTAGAAAAAGCTTTTTAAACCCACTGTTGAAGCTGCAGTGAAGGCGGTGGAATGGGAACGAGTGTGCTAATAATACAAAGGCTAAAACCGAAGGCCGGACGGATAAGCCTGCAAAAACTTCCGCCACCCTTATACTAATAACGTGGAAAGTCGCTCAATGTTACCAGATTAGAAAGTCGAATCCACGTTTGGAAGCTTTACTGTTGCAAGTAACATATTTTACGACGAAAAAATATCATTGAATCATTCAAAATTATTTCGAACCGAGAGACAAATTTCGCCAATCTTGTTTGTGGTGAATGAAATCGAAAACAATAGGTTCGATTAAAAAAATAAGAGATGAAAACGGATATAATGAATGATGTATTTACATTAACTTATAGACATATTCACATTGTTTTATATCACCCTATCGGAATAGCGGCTGAGCAAATTATTCAAAACTTTTCTTATAAAAAAAATGTGAAAGTATACAATAAGAGAAAATCAAAAAACAAATGAACACGTTTGATCTGAGCTGTCTCAATTGTCTTCTAGCGAAAAATTATTTGTTATTCTAATAGTATTATATGTGTGTGTTATATACAGTAATGTGGAAAGAGAACCCGATAAAAAGGTGAATTAAATTTTATTCTAACAATATATTTTTTCGATCTTATTATAATACATTCAAAATCAAATCATTGAGTAAGAAGACAAAGCCCAAGTTGAAGAGAGTTTCAATACGAGTGTCTTTCCAGATTATATATAGAAGTTTGTTTCCCATTGTACTACGAAGCTTTCTTTTCCTTTGAGCATTGGAGACACGACATGAACAAAGAGGGCAAATGCAGCAAAAGCTGTTGCTTTTTCTTTGCATTAGTTTCTTTTCTTTGTTTAATCCTACAATAAAATCTAGTAAGATGTGTAAATGCATCGTGAATTAAATTTAGTGCTAAAAGTTTATTGGAGTTTCAGACAAGGTTTTTATTTAAAGACAGTAATGCGTTATTTAAAGGTTTATGACATTACCAATATTTTGAAATAAGAAAAATATCATTCGAATCTGATTAATCTACATATGATATATATAAAAGACGATATTAATAAAATACACCGACAACAATTAGCGAAATAAATAAATATAATTTAATAGACATGAAACAACTTTTAAAGGGAAATACATATTTAAGAATTTATAATATCGACTGAAAGTGCTTGATAAATTTCAATATCAAATTTTAACTGTTAAGTTTTCAAATAACGAAACGTACGAAGTTTCAACAATTCAAATTTAATACATATTCAAGATTCCACAAATAAAAAAAAATGAAACTGGCAAATCTAAAATGCCCAACACCAAATATTGATTTGATACGAAACATTATCGAAAATTACCAAATTTATGCAGAAAAACAAACTCTTGAAAGTGTTATTTGATATACATTTTTTGACCGAGACAAATAAGATTTACATAACTTGAAAATCAATCAAAAAATTAAATCTTATCCGTACATAAAATTATTAAATATGTTTAAGTTCATCCGAGAGGCTATATCTTTTAATGGTGGACGTACTTTTTTAATATATAAAGATATAAAAGAATGAAATATAGTAACGCCTCATAAAATCTTCGTAGATTCTTTATGCATGCAATATACGAAAAAAATGGAGAATGTTGCATACAAAATTTTGGCGGGAACAAAGTGCCGAAGAACCAAAATTATTATAATACAACGGCGGTAGTATAAACGCCGGCGTAAATCGGAATTAATGAACAGACGACGTCATGATATTCTCTGGGGTGTGAAAATTTTTTCCGAAGAATAAACTGGGCGAAGTGTATTTTTCTTTTGCGACCAAACTCGGCCAACACATGTCTGATATAACGATACTCCGCTGACATACTCGTAAGCCTTCTCCCGAGAGTAGTAACTTTCTTACAAATCCACTATGCTTAGAATTGAGATACGGTAGATTAAGTATGTATATACATTATATTATATATAAGAGATGTTAACAGTTATGCGTGATTGACTCAAAATTTGTCCCGAAACTGATACAGGACGTCAGTTTCAAGAGCCTTTCGATTGAACAACACATTCATTGCCTAAAGAAACAGATTTACATATTAATATTTTCATTTCTTCAATTATATTTATTTTTTAAATTTGCAATTCTAAATTCAATGAATATGCGTTAATTATTGTAACATATGTCACTTTTTATTTAAACCAAAAATAAACTTGCACCAAATTACCACTGATTCCATCGAAAATTAAAAAAGAGTGTATTATTACACAGATAGAATAAAAAAAATTATAATACACATTAATACACAGATAGAATAAAAAAAAAATATATATAACATTGATACGACACTCAGTGTCAAATTTTATAATTCGGTTATAAATATCGTACCCATTACAATAAAAAAGGTCGATTAGGAATTGAATGGTGGAGCTTTAACTAAAAACATAATTTTAATTTCTTAAATCAGTAGCTGTTTTGAAATATGCACATGTTGAGTATTTTAAAACAATAACTACAAAATTCACAATAATAAATATTTCAATGCAGTTTAATATCAATTGCTATGTGTTAATATAAAAACGCATTTCATGACTATTTTCACAATTTAGTAATTTTACGGTTATGGACCAAAATTGTTCCTGGTCATGGAAATATTAAAGTGAGGAAGTCAAACTGAAATTGCGATTGAATGCAGAGCTTAAAATTGTGTAGCAATACTATATATATATTATGAATCCATCGATATCATTGTGAAAATTATTTTAATATACAATTAACATTGGCTACATAATCATTCCTCCTTGTGTTTCTCGTTTTTGTGATACGACTACTTATTTGTTTAGCAATCATTATTCATACAAAATTTGCGCAGAACATCCAACTAAATTCAAAAATTTATATATAACGTAAACGATTTTCAATCTAGACACGCTATTGAAAAAGAAGAAGAAATTTTCTTTATATAAATCACACGCAAACGTTATCCTAATAATTTAACGCAATGTGGCCGACAGCGCGACAACCATCTTTCTTTCGCCACAGATGTAGAGCCGTCTGAAGTATACAATCTATTTACAATTCAAAGGTTTAGCACCTGAAAGATTTAGATAATATTATTAACACCTTAAGGTGTTCTTAGATAATCCAAAACAATCAAGACGACAGAATCGAGGTGTCAGATCTTACGGAAGGTACCCGTAAATGTTAGGCGTGACAAAAAAGGTCTGGTAGTGTCTTTTTTTAAACAGCTTAAATAAATCGTTTTAGGATAACGACGATTTTAAAATTTATGACATTAAAGGAAGTTCATTCGTATTATCACCGGTGACAAAATTGCTATTTTATTTTTCCATTTCAGCAAATTCGGCACTGTGCGCCAGATATTTAAAATTATAAGTGTTTTTTTTTATATTATTATTATTTATGGTTTGCTTTTATAAATAAATATAGACGAAGTCTGTAGCTCAAAAAAATAATAACATTAAAGATACACGACAATTTTAAGGAAAAAATTATTAACAGAGAACTTAGATTAATTAGTCTTTCAGCGTAAAATGTTTGACTCACATATACTCGGTTTTGTACGTTTTTGAATAAAAAAAAACGATTAAGTTGTAAAAGAAGGGGACTTTATATTTACAATTTCAAATTAGTTAACATTGAAAGCTAATATATACATATATCCTAAATCTAAATATTTATAAACTGTAAAAATATACATTTTAGCGATAAATCTCGAGGTGATTCAACAAAACCGTAACTCCATTGTGCACACCGGTGTGCAAGGATACTTTGATGTAAATAAAAAATAATTGAATATTTTTATGGTACCAAGCACTACTTAAAACCCACCAACATCTACTTTTTTAAACTCAAAAGTCTCAATGCGTGTAAAATCATCTGATATAACAAGTGACCAAATAATTTAAAAAATATAGATAAATTGTGTTATATATATATTTTTAAATATGTGCCTTTAAATATGTTTTTCTGGAACACATTTACAACATAAAATATATTGAAACCATAAATATGAAGAAAGCTTTAACAGGGTTTATTCCGCCCAGATTTTTTTTACGGACGGTACCGTTCATTTAAACTTTGTAGAAAAACTGGAATTTTTGCATAAGACAATAATTAATATGTACAAAGATGGATACAAGTCAACTTAATGAAATCGTCAGAAACTCCAGAGTTTCCCAAGTAGACAAACGATTGACGAAAAATAGTTATTAGCTATCATATCATAATGTAATTATTTTGCGAAGCACCAAAAAATTTAAAAAAAAGTATAGTTACCTATCTTTTTAACAACGTTTTTGAGGCTTGAAATTTATTTTTAGTTTTCTGTGGATTCAATTCATATATGTTTTTTATGGTTGGTTCATAAGCTATATTTTCACTACTATTTATAGGTTTTTATTCCAAGAAGTGATACAAACGGAACGAGATATAGTTCACGTCATTTACAAAATTAATTATTATGTCTGAGAAAAATGAATAATATAAAAATATAATTCAGCGATGCAATCAATAATTAGAAGAATCCGAGTGATCTCAAACATTTCAGTCATCAACTAGCACAAGATGCAAGTTTATTTTATTAAAAAATTAATATAGAAACTTTTAAATAATATGCAGTTTGTCATAACTTTCGAATAACCTTAGGAGAAAATGTGCTCAATGGAAAGTTAGTTCATATACGTAATAAAAACAAAAAAAAAATGTTTAACATAAATAAAAAGGCTGCGACGCAGTTGTAAGTTTTTCAAATACTTCAAACGCTTTAACGACCCACTCTACTTTTCACAAAACATGTGCCAGACGTGAACCTAAAAAGAAGCGACATGCATATTATATATACATGGACATATTCGCGTTATGTTTAAAAACATTTATCTGACACAAATATCATTTTGTCCGTGGGTAATAGATATCAAACAAGTGTTTCCATTTTTATATGTAAACTGTTTGACAGTCTCTGATAAAACAGCCCTAGGCAGTGAAATGAGAAAAAGTAAGAACCTCAAATGGCATCGTGCCAAAGGGAAAACTTTCCCCGTCATTCTAACTTTTAACACTTTGAGAGCGGCGAGAGCCAAGCCTAAGCGTTCTAGCACACCTGAGACTAATTAAATCCTAGAAACACGGCGAAACAAATTACAATATTTCTGACGTTACGAAAACAGCGAGCAGTCGGCAGTCCAATCATCCATCATTTAACGCCCACGTTACAATTGCGTGCATTTGTTTAATGCATAGTAATCAACGTTGCCATATGGATTTGATAGAATCGATGAACTGATAGACTTAAAAATTTCTTCCAAATGGAGATAATCAATGTCAGATCCCGCTTTCTGAACTTGCTAATAATCCATATCATAATTATAGCCACTCGCGTTTTTTTGAGTAATCATAGGCATGCAGTATTCATCTTCATTAAATCATTTGCATTTTAATGAGCTGAATCAGCTTATATGCGTATATATGTTTGCGATACACAAAAGTAACCGCAAGCCTTACAAATGCCAGGTTATTCATCCCATTTTAAAAGCCAACAAATTTGCATAACTCATAAGTTCAATCAGTGGTAAAGAAGATTGTTCAGTTTTTGAAAGCAAGGTTTCAACAGATGGTCACTAGTGAAATAACATTTATTTACAAATTTGCATCGATACAAAATGAAACATTCAAGCGTTGGTTCCTATTGGTTAAATTTTGTTGGTCTGGGTTGAACGAGCATTTAAGCTACCATCAATCAACAAGTCACAAATACAAAATCATTATCATGTATCTGCCGAAAATAACGATAGTGAGCAGTGAAACTGTAAATTCATTGTTTGATACTATTTCATATTCATGCATATATTGTAAAAATATATATTCACTTTAAATAAATTATCACTACAATATATTCTTTGAATAACAGGATTCTTTCTGAATTTCTACTAAAATTATAAAATTAAATTAATTCAATAATTTAAATTGGACGCTTATCCACCTAAAATCGCTCTCCATTCTGCGAAATAAAATACAATATTATGTAATAATGAACCCATCATTACTATTTCACGAATGAACAGAAACATTGAGATTTTTAAAAACATTTATTATTTTGACAAGGAACAAGCCAAGTGTAAAATAAACTCAGATCAGTTAAAAGACTTAATTCACATTTCCTGGAATATTACACAATTAGCTTAATTATTCAAATAGTTGGTGACGGTAAATTGCGGTGAAGTACGTGCACAAATTCATACCACACGATACCACGCGATAAGCTTACCAAAATAGGAAAAACAAATACGAAAATATTTTATGCGTGTGAATTTCTTACTGCCATATGAAATATTAAACGCTAGTCGAACCTTTTATCGAAATGATATTTCAATTTCAACCGAGGTTAAATTCAATTTCGATTTTCGTATATTAATGTTTGAGAACTAATTATCGTCTTATATACGTATTGAAATCGAATTGCTATTTTAAGAAAGCCATATGATAGGTTCGTGCTGTGATTATGTAATGAAGTAGATTCAGGCACAGCGTAATTTTTCAATTTTCTATTATATAATACAACACAATTTCACGAGTGAACACATACGTAATTTACGAAAAAAATATATACGGAATAATCTATGATATCGACAAATTCATCTTAAATCTGTTATCTCACTGAAATAATATTAGTCTACATTAAAAAAACCCTTTTTTCAGGAGCTTCTAATTATTTTTTTAAAGATACTCTTCATCTTTTATTTCTATTCATGTTAATGGAAATCATTACTACACGACTGCTTTCAGCTACAAATTATAAGTAGTACAACATAATTAGGAAAGTAGAAAACCTGAACTTTGAAAACAATTGATTATCATCATTTACAATATTGTGACGATCTTTCAAGCTCATTTACACCACGAGAAAAATATTTCGGTTAAATAATGGACACTTTTTCTCACAGCACGCCCATATAGTATTTACATGGAATGTTCTTTTGTGTCAATTAACATAAAGCAAACAAAAAAGCTAAGAACTTTAATCCAGTTAAAGGTAAAAAAAACCTGTGGAATAACGTAGTTACGGCACGGCCGCAGACAGTATTAATTCGGAACATAATGAAAGTTTCCCAAGCGAATTCGCCGACCGAAAAACTTTCCAGCGAGGGGTTACCGCCCCGCCTTTTTTTCATTATCATTCGCATTGAAAGGGTTGAAAGTGTCATCACCGTTTAGCCGGAGCGATTTATCCAACCTTCGTCTGAAGATTTAGAGGATTTTTTATATATCTCCAGCGTCTCCAAGAGTTACAAATGCAAAGGATAAATCGACTGGACGGGGGACGAAATCCTTTGACAAACTACTGTATCAAGTTTGAGTTCACTATGGTGAGAAACCTGCACCTATACAAACATAAAAATATTATTTTATCAAGTTGTAGACAAGACGTCTGGAATATCGAGATCTAGTCAAACAATTCTGTTTGAATTGAAGTTCATAATATAACAGAATGTTGATGACATCATTCATCTTTGGTACCTACAAAACAAAAATATATATCCACTAAAAATGATATTACAATACGTTCACATTTTCTAGCCTTAGAACTAGTGATATGCTGTTTTATTAAAACACATGATTTAAATACAAATTTGTAAATACACTAGATCAGTAAATGATGTTTCTTAAGCAAATTAAGAGAAACGATAACGAGTGTAATCGTGTACTTTTTATTAAAAAAAACTTTAAAATACAAATTCAAAGATATTTTTTGTAGCAAATAATGTTCATAAAGAGAAGCAAACGAATAGAAGCAAAAATACAATCTTAAGTAGTTCATATGTATATAGTATATTATTATAATTAAATTCACTAATGTTAAGATAACTTCTTATTATCTCAAGTGTCATTTTTTATCAGTTTCTGCAATCACTCTAAATGAAGAAAACATTTTCGAGATTTTTACTTAATTGCTTAAAATACGTATTAATTGTGAAGATGAAAAAATACACTGAAAGTGAAATAACATGTTGGGGACAGTGAAATATAGCAAAATTATAATAAAACGAATTATTTACCATGGATCTTTAACATTAACGTTATTATAACATACGTGCACAGAAAGTCGACTTTGGAAACTTAAACGATGACGTCAGATAATTCGGTTACTACGAGCAACCTTTTTAAAAAATTATGCCACCGAAAAAACTCCCTTGTTCGAAAATTTTCAGCGCATGACGAACGACTAACTCTCTCCTGGGAATTATGCAAAGTTATTTGTTGCAGAAAAGGCTATCACCCATATTTTTACACTGTTGTTTCATCGGGACGACTATTATTATATTAACATTTCATTATTCAAATCTGCCCATTGCCCTCTCAGAATACAAGCTGAATTATTGATTTACAGCCAATCGTCGTTTAACGAATTCCGATTATATAATAATTTGCAGTTCCACACGTCCCACTCCATATTAGTAGTGGCCACGGTTCAGATATAAAGAATAACATACTCAAATATTTATACATACAAATTGTCATAGTCTACCAAAGTTTTACAGCAAATTATATATACACCCAATGCTTTTTCAAAAAATAAAAATATCGTAAAAAAAAATCAACCTTCTTCAAATTTACGCAACAAAATATTATTAAAAATGAAATATATTTCTTTATTTATTATAAAAATACAATGACAAACAGAATCCACAACCGATTTAACTTAAGGAGTTATTTGCTGCCGTCACTATCGGTTTGCAAATATAATGGAACTCGATTTTTTGAAGGAACCTTTTTTAAATTTTGTCCTGTTTTTTTTTTAATATTTAACATACAAAAAGTGATAGTACTGGCCAAAAATCGAGTAAAAGGGAACTGGGTGTAATATAGATTTGTATTTTAAATAATAAAAACACATTTTTTTAGTACTTTTTTTAAGACGTTTTTAGTACGTTTTAGTAAGAATTCCAAGTCGTTCGCTGATACGAATCCTTCAATTTACATTAAATACAACACACCACCACGAAGCTTTCGTATTTTCAAGAGATATAATTTATTTTAAATGTCAGATAATGAATAAAATCGTCGATAGAGTTGTGGCTTTCTAGAAAAAACTATTTAAAAAGACATACTTCGGCCAAATTCTATAACTCCGATATAATACACATATTTTACTCTCAAATATTTGACACCGAAATTTTCGTATCGCCTAATTCTGTATAACTAAGGAATATAAAATGTTACCAAATAAACCACATTTTTTTACATTCATTCTTTGATTTCACATACTTTGTGTCATTCATGAAGCGCACTTTCAACCATTCCAAATCATTACATAATATTGTATAATATAGTTTGAAATATATATTATTTGATGTTTTCCTAACAAAAATGCAGTGAACACTTCGAAAAACGTTCATATGTTAAGAGTCATGAGATATTGTGTCATGAATTATTTTTAACGATTTTCTGCGCAAACCGATGAGGTTATAGGATGACAATGTCGTTTTCGTCATCCAGCAAAAACCGGCATCTATCCGTAGCAAAATATCGGTCCTCCGACAGTAAAGTTTTTCCCCGTTGTCGTTACCTCCCCCTGTATTGTCTGTGTGACCTTTCGGCAGGTCCGTATTACACAGTTAGCCAGTGATACAGGCTTGTTAAAAAATATCACTATATAAATATAAATTATATATATAATATAAATTATATCACTGTGATTCAACGCCTTGGAAATATATTGTGACAGATAGACTAACTATGACTAGCAAATATACATATAACAGTCTGATACAATAAAAAATTAACAAAAACAATAAATTTATTCAACCATCTAATGCGAAACCTGTCATTGCATCTTTGCTAATATATATGCAATGTTGTCTCTGACATTAATTATTAAGTTCTTTGGTGTCGCAGCATCCTTTTAATTGTCATTATTTAGAAATAACTAAAAATATAAATTAACGTGCAGGCAAAAAATATTTTATATTTTTGCATCGCGAATTTCTTGAAATTTGGCATACTGTTTAAGGCCTGGCAGAAAATTTCTGCGGCCCCTGGTTTCTGATTTCTGACACCGGGCCGCGAACCACCGGTTGGAGAACATTACTCTAGCTTATATTTATTTATATTAGGCGATGGGTTCTCCTAAAGTCAGTGACCGATTCGTCATTGGTATGAAATTATTCGAATAGACCATAATTTAAGAAAAATCTCTTATAAGGATCTCGAACAATATAAACTGGTTAAATATCAAGGTTGCGTTAAAGCTGAGCGACTAGGACTATTTTATAATTTTCGCCTTATAAGTAACAAAAAAATAAATAACATCTACGAATACATAAAAATTTCTATCATAATCTTTTTCATGTGTTTAATGAAGGTATCGGTATCTTTTTTTAAATTTGCTTAATAATATCAAAACCAATTTTAGGATACACCAATCATCAACATATAAAATTCGTTAGTATGTGGAAACCCGAAACTATAAAAAAATATATTTTCAATAAGTCGAAATCGGAGTCAGGAATCGCGATTTCATCACCCACAGCCCTAAAATAAAACTACAGTATGTACAGCAAAATAAAAAAAAACTTCATGTTTGATTGATGAATCATTTTTTCTTCTTATAACAAATAACCTCGCGAAAACCAAAATTCTTCTTGAAGAATCGTAACACGTGTGCAACGTTTAGTAACACACCAAGTAATAAATTTTCATTTTGTAGATTACAGAACTTCAAGCTGTACTGAACATTTAATTTCCAAGACTATTTCAAATTTTATTTCAAATATGACTCATTATGAGGATTTCCGTGTTGTATTTCTAAAAATTATGTTTTATCGTTATCCATACACGGCAAACAAAAGGTACTGCAAAAATAAAGTTAATAATTATCGACACTTAGAAAGGTTCCATTTAAAATTTATTATCCCGAAAACAATCGCTGCCATATATTCTGTAACTGTAACTAAAGGTTTTGAGGCACAACCATGCTATATTTAGCTAAATCTACATAAAACTCGAATTCATAACATTCGGCATACGTTAGTTTGTCAAGAAAATACGTTTTATTTTACTGCCGCACGGAAAAATTGTCACGAAACGGTTAGAGTATAAAAACACAAAATAAAAACATTTTTTCATTTGAAAAAAAAATACAAATGCGTGCACGAGAAGCCTGCGAAAAGAGAAAAATAAACGAGTCATTCCAAGTACTGACTATTGGGTAATCACAAGTCGTAGCGATCGTAGATCTCATGTTGATTCTGCGCGTCTACGCCGTAGACCTATAAAGGCAATGTTTATAACAGAGGAAATGGAAATGATTACGGATACTATTTAATAAGCATGCTACCTCATCCTGACAAATTAAATATCAATCATTAAATATTTTTTTTCGAATAAATAAGAATTTTCTGTATATTCTCTATGAGATAAATATGTATATAAAATTATTTACACATATTTTAAATAGCAAAAATATTTTCAATGAACATTTTTTTTCCAAATGATTTCATCTATTTGAGATTGTAGAGAAATTATCAGATATAAAAGGTCGCAAAAAAAATATTTAAGTTTAATATTGAAATTTGATAAAAGCGAGATTAGTTTCTAAAAAACTCAGCTAGCGGGTATTTCTCGAATCGTTAATATGCAGCGGCGGTCTTGTGTAATAAAAACCCAACCAAAGTAATTATAAATGCGACGGCCATGTATCACCTGCTTCGACATGGCCGGAATCACGGGAGAGTTGAATTTAATAAAAGTCTAAAATGTACTTTTAAAAAAGTAATGGCCGCCAATGCTAAAAATGCCCGCGCAGTTGTGCACAAAAGCGGTGCAATTTTATGGTCCATTTTATAGAAGTGTGACTTTTTATAGCGAGAGGGCGACAATGGCAATAGAAATGTTTTAGAATTGTTTATTCGTCGGAAATGAGCATGATATATTTTTGTATAAAGTATTATATAATACGTTGGGCGGAAAAATCTGCGAGATTTACATCGATACAGACGACTTTGTAAGCGCATATTTGAGCAATGAAAAATACCGTGCAGTTGATCAATGCGGAGTATAAGTGAAAAACTTTATTCGGTTGTGTTTTCGAAACCTATTTTTATATGAGAAATTATCACTAAATAGTTTTGTTAAATATGTATCTGGTGTCCGAAAAACATGAATTATAGAGAATTGTATCGATGTAAAATATCACAGCTCACTACATGTATACAAGTCGTGCCTTTGGCTCAGTTCATTAGATTCACTGGAACCAATTCCCGTTTAAACAGTTTCGGAAATTAATTTTTCAAAAAATTTATGAAAATGTGTTCGAAGGAACGGATGTTGGTGACCTTAAAACCCTTTCCAGATCATCCGATTCTAAAGCGGAGAAAACCGGGAACGATTATCCAAACCTAACCTTCCCATCTTGTATCATTACTCTTACAAAGATAGTGACTAAGTAAAAAGTAGTTTTGTAACCTCAAATAGAAGTCCATTTGCTCCACACTGGAAGCGAACGTGATAACAAGAAAATATAGACGCAATTTTTTTGATTACTCAACTGTATAGTTAATATAAAATAAGAATTGATCAATTTCTTATCCCACTATCTGTGTAACATTTTTTTAGTAAGAATGAATGTAATTACGGACAAATAAAATTTAAATGGTTATACTGACGATCCCACACGAAAATCTGAAACACATGTCTTAAAGAAGAATAAAAAAAACTTGACCGTTAAAAAATTATATAAAAATAGATTTTCCGTAAAATTTCATGCAACAGGAATTGAATCCGATTCATGGCTACTAAAATGTCTAAAAAAACATTATCCCGAAAAACAATAGCATGTACTACGATTTGATATTTACCATCCAACACTTAATCCGGATTAATAGCGGTAATGTTGATTGCATTGTGTTTTTTTTTCCAAATCGCATGCGTGTTTACGAAATGCGCTGTCGCAAATACGAAATAGTCTACCTTCCACCAAAAAAAGTAAACGCATTGCTGCCACACGTGAAAAATTTGTGCAGATGCATTATTAACGCCAGGGCTGTAAATCAAAATTAAGCAGGCCTATTATTTACTTATTACGCATTTACACGTATTATTGATGCCACAATCAATGACCACAAAAATATAGGATTAAACTGCAGAGAAGAAATTGTATTAACAAGCATTTCCGAGGGATAATTGTTAATTTTTACAAATACATAATGACTTTATAGGTTTGTGGTCTGAAAATAGCCCACACGTACATTGTAAATTTATTTAGCAAAAATAAAGTAGCGCAATTTCAATGAGCAAAAAAAAATGACCATTCCATTTTATAACTATATATACAAAATTTTAAAAAGATTGACTGAAAATAATTGTATAAATTCAAATTTATAAAAATGTAATTTTCGTTTAACTTCACTTCACTTAATTAATCGGAGTAAGGTACCCTAAGCCGGGTAGTAACGAAAATAGTTGATTGACTTACGAATGATCTATCTATGACTTATGATTGACGAATCTAGGTAATTAATTCGACACTGGCACAATCTCATGTGTATTTACATAGAAATAAACAATTCGTTGTAGCCTTAGCTTGCCTGCTTGATTTCTTTGCAGGAATTTCTTAATGTGGTTGGTAAGTAAAAATGAGTTATAATGTCACAAACTTTGATAAAATGGTTCATTTAAAAAACATTATATTTTCGGAACAGTGTTAGCGAAATATTGTTCATTTTAACCACAATCACAAAGAATCACAAAACAATCTTTGAATAACTGTTGCAGCAATCAATTTGAAATATTATACTATGAAATGGATATTTTGCCAATCCAAAATCATTTATAATGTTTAACTACCACAATGCATATTAATTAGCGTATTTTAATAGTATGAGCAGATATTGAATTATGAATGAACAGAGAAATTTGCATTTAATTTCAGTTTCGTATACCTAATTATCAACGCCACACTAATGAATGGCCTAATGTCGTTATATTAATGCTTGATATTACATCGGTATGCAAATCGAGATTCTGAGAACGGGGATTTCTGAATATGGATTCCGTTTAAATTCCCCCAAAATAATTCCAGCCGAGTTTAGCGATGTGATACGTCTTCTCGTCGTACAAAATCAAGAGTTTTAAACTCCACTGTCTTCAGAATATTCAAAAGGATATTATTTAGATTAGATGGGTAGCTTTTATAATAAATTCTATATCCACACGGAATATTTAAGACTGAATGGAAGAAAACGAAAATTACGTTAGCACTGTCATACCTAGATTGTTAAATTGTCAAACATGGGTTGCGTAAAAAAATTTAAAACAATATTTTTTCATTTTATGGCTTGCTCCATAGACGCCGATACTAGATTATTTTATGTATATGGATAGTCTTCTGTTTTAAAACTTATATTGATTTCACTGTTAATGTGTTAACTGTCACTTCTTGGTGGAAAGGCATAATATTTTAAATAATAAAAACATATTTTTATTACTTATTTCCACAAAACATATTTTTTGATTAGGACCGGTGTCGCTCATCGCGAACACTATCAACTGATCAGTTGATAATGCTCGCGATGAGCAATATCGAGCAATATTACTTTCGATAAAAAGAACTTTCAATATTCTTGATACACAGATTATAAGAGCTAATAAAGTTATTGTGGTCTTTGAAACGCTATACGAACGTAAGAAATAGTTCTACTAATATCGTATTAAAAACATTGACATACTCGTGATAAGGGATTCCATGTGAATATTGGAACAATTGACATTTAACTCCTTTGATATATTCGGATATTCAAATATTTTTTGCATCCATTCATCTTAGTTGTAAGTTTCAACTATCAATTCTTGGTTTGAAAGCTAAATTTAAATAAATAAAAAGCAATTTTTAAGTAATATTTTCATACTTTTATAGTACAAAAAATGTATTCGATTAATTTTAAATATTTGGTATATTTTAAGCCCCAAAAAAAACTGAATATCTAACAATTAGAACTATCCAAAAAATAATATCATAAACACCTAGCAAATTAATAAGAATGCAGCCATCACGAATTAATAAAAGAAAAGAAATACAAAATAAAATCGGATTAAATACACGGCTCTGTGCTATCCTGCAAAATACTACGATATGTACCGATACTGGCGTAGTGTACTGAAAAAGTTTACGGTGCAAAAAGCCGGCTAGACCGCGATAGTAGAGCATAATAAAGCCTAACGAGTTTCAGCCGATAGTGGGAAATATCGCGTAACATTTCGCTACGTTTCCAATACAGACTTTCGCAATTAACGTACATAAAAGAATACCCACGATTAATGTAATATATTTTATAAGATGGTATTAAAATAAATCAAACAAAATTAAAACAAAAAAAAGGATAGTAACACATAATACATGGCAATATAAGTAAGACTGAACTCGAAAGGAATAACGTCAGAAATGTTAGGATTTCTAATGAAAATTTGGAATAATGACATAAAATTTAAATTTTGTTATAGGAAAGTAAAAAATCGTTACAAATTGTTTGGTGTACGGTAAGTTTTGTAGTGCACGAAGATTAAATTTTTAGCTCAATTCGAAGTTCCCATCATAAATTTATTTCAACGCATAGCCAACCGTTTAACTTAAAATTGCCACACAAGAATATACCATAAATATTTTATTTAAATCATAAAACCGTTAGAGGTCCGCAGGCATGTTTTTTTTTATTGAATATTGTGTATTTTATCGAATTTCTGGTACACCAATTTTAAATGTGGTATAAATATATATATATATATATATATAACTCACCACAGTGATAGGATATGCTGGGTTAATGATGGTGTAGAGGAGAATGTGATTCGGTCTGGCAGGAGGTTCGTGCCGCTTACGTCTTGGTTCACCTCCATATGATCCACCATTACTCTGAAAAGCATAATGAACAATAAATACACGAATAATCACATGGCTAATAGTTGCAAATGCCGATGATGCAAGTCAATATATAAGATGTCGTATCTTCAAATCATTATTTATCGTTATAATCATCATTAATATTTAAATTAAATAAACACAACAGGTTAATATGGCAATGATGAAATGATAAATTTATGATTGCGTGAACTTAAATTTTCCCATTACATTTCATAATATATGTATATACAATACATAGTGTAACACAACATTCTATTGACGGTTCATATTAAGCTTCAATGTGGCAAAACGATTCAGCAATCAATTCAAAATAACTATCAACAACCATATACAGTGGAACCTCGATCAACCGTTCTCGCATAAAACGTTTTCCCAGATGGAACGCTTTTTTTTATAGTCCCGCCAAACTCAACAAACAATGTTAAATAATCCCGCATTGACCGTTTCCCGATTCCCCGATTTCCTCGATAAACCGTCTAAATATTTTGGTCCCGTCACAAATATTATCCCGATTGACCGTTTTTATTGCATATTTCTCCGTATCTCGGCAAGCAAGTTTTGTTTGATTTTTTGAGTTGAAATCCACCACACGCGTATTATTGTTTATGATGCAAATGTAGAGTTGTTTAAAATTCATGGTAATAATGATTCTTGTACATACAAACTTTTAGTCACAAGTTTAGTAACAAGTCTTTGTTCCGATTAAAGCACCAAATAACAAAGAAGCAAACGAACATAAAGGACTTTTTTAAAAAATAAATTTTATGTACAGTATGTACCAGTAACCAATAAATAAATATTTTTTGCGATTTTACTTGTTTATTATTATTTAAAGCTTTCCCGCATTTACCGTTATTTTTTCAGGGCCCCTTGGAAAACGTAAAATCGAGATTTCACTGTATAGTACTAAGTTACTTTCACACTATAATAATGAAATCTTACCGAATAGATGCCAAGTCAATAAATACATCTCACAATGTTTAAAATATAACGTTTTACATATTGAACTTGACGAAGGTCAAACAAACACATTTGCCTGCAGTGTGTCGGGTAATCTTAATTACGAAATTCATTACATCGCAATTTCTTCGAGCTTGCAAACCATTTGTTTCCGATAACTTTCATACATAATCTAAAAGTATGTTTTATCAACATATCCAATTTTATTTTTACAATCAATCGAAACATGACATTTTTAGACGTTTGAAACGATCGCAAAAAAATTTTGACGGCGAAGGATCCCACTAAAAATAATATATTAAATTTCTTAGCGAAGTCGGATATGAATATGTTGTAATGGATATACATACTCTTACATAAGTGACGTGGGGTCACGGATGTACTATGATACGAGGCAGACAAGGTGTGAGCGGTAGCGACGCAGGAGTTGACGGTTCGACTAATTTATATTGTGAATTAAAATATTTAGTTTATATGAAGGGATGGTGTCGACGTTTTCTTTACTACGGCCTTATGTTGACTCAGATAAATGAACGTGGCCTTTTGAAATGGAAAGATTCCCCACCCCTGTGCTATGCAATTCATAATACTCGATATTCAAACGTATCGATATGCATTGTAAAATGTAAAATTTTTTTTAACCTT
Organism: Himalopsyche japonica; assembly: GCA_028555115.1. Lineage (NCBI taxonomy): Eukaryota > Metazoa > Arthropoda > Insecta > Trichoptera > Rhyacophilidae > Himalopsyche > Himalopsyche japonica. The sequence continues at coordinate 828,949 of JAHFWJ010000374.1, forward strand.
TCCAGGAGTAACTAATTAATTTTAACCGTGCCGTAAGGAGCGAGTTTTTTACACAAAAATTATAAATATTTTTTTAATCAAATCGTTGTAATAGAATGATATGTAAATAGTTTTATTACGATAAAAGTATTTATATATCGACAAAACTATTTATTTACGATAAAACCAGTTGCATAATCCAGGGATCACAAACCATTGACACATAGCACTTAAATATATTATCAAAATAATTGTTGACATATACGACAAGTAAGTCCAGTTAAGAGATCAGTTTAGTAAGCTTGTGGTAATTTGAAAACGACATGCAAAAAATCTACAAAGAACAGTTATATCAAACTTGATAAATGTGTTACAGTATTATAAATGAATACATATTATACACCAGTTCCTGATTAGAAAAGCTATTAACTTAAATAATAAGAATTTATCATCCTCAAAACGACAATTAATTATGATGTGCCCGGTCGCGTCGATGACCAGTGGCTACAGTTATAAGAGGAAACTCTGCTGTCATCGTGAAATCTGAAACAAGCGTCTCGAGCCGTCAACCTGCCAACATAAAATGAGATTTGTTATTTTAAAAGAAAAATAACAGCCACGCTGCGCCGTGCGAAGTAAGAGAGGAAATCAGATTGTCAAGTTCAAGCGAAGAATTTATCGAACGAGGGCATCGGCACAAACGATGGAGGTCCCACTTATGACCGGTACAGGTGTAAGGTTTTATTGAAAACCAACTCAGTGCCTTGTTTTTGATGATTAAAAAAGAAATCTTGATAGCGTTATCAATTTAAACTAACACTCGATTCATTTTGACGTGGGTAAAGGAAATTTAGAAATTCTCAGCATTTCGGGGTTTCGCCTTTCGGTATATTCAGGCATTCTATCACACGAATGCAACAGAACTGTCGTAGTGACAAAACATGTGGAATCGTACAATGTTTTAACAATTCAAATTTAACATTTTAGTAATTGTTAAGTTTTATAATCAATAAAAATAAATGAAGTTTATTATTTTTGGTTTGTCTTAATTGCAGAGCATTATAAATAAATAAATTAAATGGAATACTTTATGTATGTACTAATTCCACATTTTTTATACATATAACTATCGTTGGAGATTTCGCTCATCACAAGCATTACCAACAAACTGTCTTTTAACACTTGAAATAATTTTCAATGCGGTCGAAGTGCTATGAAGTTATCTTGATTGTTTTCAGTCAGAATAAAAACATTTGAATAAATTTCTCGTATACTATAACAAGTCCATATAACGAAAAAAATATAGGAAATATCATTCCAATCGATTCAACAAGTGTATAAAGTTGTATCACAAAGTGAATAAAATACTTTCAGTAATCAATAATTGTTAATCAAACAAATAAAGCACGAATGGCATAGAAGCCGTACTGTATAATATATCGCTAAGACAACGTGCACTTGAATCACATTCGTTGATAGTATACAGACTATACATATACATTAAATATGCTTTAACAGCTGTTGAGAATATATATAACTTGTAAAAAATATGTAACACTTTTGAATGTAATGTTTATGCTATTGGAGTTACGGCTCATTCTGTTAAGACAAGTGACAAATTTTATTGCTGTCGTGGGCGAGAACTCGGAATCCCCGAATCGACTGTGAACTATTATGACTTCACGAAAGCTTTACGGTGTAAGAATAGTCCTAAATGATCTCCATTAGATTACCACACCATTGTCAACTTAAAAATTTATATTGAATCCAAGTTAATGACCACTTTTAACTTTAATTACAGCTTTTTTTATTAATGGTATCTTAAATAAAGAAACGGACATCTGCGATGTGGTGATGACATTGTTCCAATGCCTATATGAATAAATCTCAGCTGAAAATTTTGTAATATTTAAAATACGATTAAAAAATAAATCAGATAAATGGTAAATAATTTTACATTCAAAAAAATTAAATATGTGATTGCAATACAGTGGAACCCCCAATAAGACTGCTCGGAATTACTCGCCGGCTTGAAACATTCGCCGAAAATCCCCCAATTGCACGATCGCTTGGCAGCCCACACACAGCCAGGCGGCCGTCTGTGTGGTGCATACAGTAAAATGTTGGCTAGCCCCTGAGTGTTCAACACGTACCAGGCTATACACGCGAAATCCGGCGACTGTCTGTGTGCTGGATTCGGCGACCGCTATTATTTTATCAGCCAGTAACTAAATATTTCGTCCATACACATAATTTTCGCGGGAAAAAACAAAATCCCTAATTTTGTATGAGATTTACTCCACCAATTATACTACTCCAAAACGCTTGAAGAAAAACTTTCTGTTATAGATATGCATGTTAAAATATTTGTTATAACGGTTTTATTTGAAATATGGTTATAAATAAATATCAGTGTCGATTTATTTGGGCGTAATTTTCATTTTTTTTGCTATTTTTATTTGACAATTAAATTTTTTTCGCAATATCGACATTGTCGTATTGGTCTAATATAACATTCTCAATGCAAGTCAACAAATATAAACAACATGTTAAGTTTTGTGAATTTTTAACTGTGCAATTTTCCGCCTTTTTTCGAACACAAACTCATCAGTAATTTAAGGTGGTTTAACCTGAATTGTCGCAAAACAACATGAACCAAAAACCTAACTGTTTAATTTTAATTTAATTTTTACTGTCTAAATTTAATTTAATTATTCTTCATGATTTACAAAGTTTAAACCATTCCAAAAAACTATCAGTGTAGAGTACCAATAGGAAAACCAGTATACGCAGTTAGTTTAATATATTTTAAAAACATTGAATATATTGTATTGTTTTATATAATAGAAGTGCTTTGGGGTAAAAACACAAACGAAAGCTTGATTATATTGGAAACCACAAGTTACAGTTCGTTGTTGGTGTCAATCACCGAAATGTCACCGCTGTGTACGATTCATGTATTTATTTACATATAACTCAAGTAAGACAGATTATTAAAGCTGAGTAAACTATATGGTTCTTACATTTATAAAAACATTCGAGTATAACGTTACGATAAGGCGGGTGTGCAGGATTTGCAAAGGTGATTGTAATCTCATAATAATTGGCCAGAAAAGAATGAAATATTACAACGTCTTAAATTTTATAATATTAATGTATATATTACAATTACATTTTCACAATTTTATAATATTAAGATCAAACCGATTTGATTCGTCGCTAGCTTTATTGACTGACAAAAACAATTTAAAACATGGTTATATGAACAAATTTTGAGTTAATAATTACCAGTTTTACAAAAACAAATGAATCAAGAACTAGTAAAATAATTTACATTTACAAATAAATATATTTTAGTGAAGTAAAATTGTAAAAAAACGATTTAGCTCATATGCATATGATTTGGTGCACATTAAAAATCAAAAACATTACGTTATATTTCTTCACGACGAAACATTTAGGATTCACATGCGGTTTTACATTTTTACTAAACAATTAAAAATACCAAGATATACATTTTCATATATTATTAAAATGATTGAAAATTATTTTGCTTTTCGTTAAACCTTTCACGGACCCAAATATTTTTTTATTTGCCATATACCCCCGGGGACTGTGAAGACCACTTAAGAAACAATATAATAAGTTTATCGATTATCTCCACCCCTTTTGGTTAAAATTATCTGTAAAATAATATAACCACTGTAATGAACTGCACCCATTTTTGTGTTATACAGTTTTGTTTCCTGCGTGCGGCTGTAGGGTGTATAGAACTCTCCCTGCCTACACATATCAATTATTTATCGGCAAGTTTCGCCTCACACCCATTTCTCCCAGGTTAGAAAAACGAAAGCGGAAAAAAAGGAAATACGTATACAACAAAACCGAATGGAAAAGAATAGCGAGCAGAAAAATATGTACTCCATTTTCCCACCTGCGTGTACGGCGAGCCGAGTGATAAAATATTCACGAAAAGATTTGTCAGACTTGATTGTCTTGCGTTCTATACGAACTATGTAGCTGGGCTATACCGACGTATAAAAAGGTACGATTTTTATTGTTGTTATTTACAGCCAATAAAAATGTGTTAATTAAAAAGAAATTAAGGAATGTTTACGGAAATCCGAAAAAAATATTAACAATAAATTAACCAACGTTGCAATTTCCTTTAACGCTAAACAAAGGGGTTTGTAATAGCAGTTTATATAATAATATGATGGCATCAAATTGAAAAAAACTTCACACTCAAGAAAAAGCGGTGGATTTTTTGTCTAATTAAAATGCAAAGAACGATTGCTTGAAATATTAATCAAAATTTATTCACCCATTCCCATGGTTTCCAGTAAGAATCTATACAACCATTGAAATAATATTGATGCGTACGACACAAAATATAATAAATTTAAGCTACAGAAAAAAATCGTTTCGAACTTAGTTCATGAAAAGCAGTTGAAAGTGTTCTATGTACATCTGTAGTAGTTAGTACCTGTGACGCACTCAGAAAAACAACTTTATTTTTTATACAACATTTAATATATAACGCTCCCTTAAATACATCGTCGTTTCTCGTGTATATATAATAATTTGCCTGTTGCCATTTCACAACGTTATATGAAAATAAGTATAATAATTATTTTATCTTTCTACCTATTTTCTTCTAAATAAACTAAGCTTAGCTAAATAGCTTTGGTTTTTTTTATTATTATCTGTGATTTAAAGCGTCTTAGTCTTCGGTTACCGTGTCCACAGGTTCGAAACCCAGTGCGAAAGCGTACAAAAACAGATAAATATTCTAATAGTTTATCTGTGGCGTCTAGAATCCCCTCAAAATCATCCGAATAAAAATCGGATCATAACAAAAGCGATTAGCCAGTTCTTTGTTCTATCTTTGCCACAGTATTTTAATACGACTTTGACAGAAAACAGACTGACTGACTCAATGACAAATATTTCGTGGCAAAAATATATATGATGCCGGGTATATACGAAACATGTGACGCTCGGTGGCGGAGTTCTGAAGATGGCTTAACAGTGGGACACATTTATTGAAGAATTGAAACAAATAAGTGTGTGCACAAAATGAACACATTTCATTCAACATGTTTTCTTCTATACAAAATACATGAACTGGTAGAACCTCGTTTCTATTTTCTTTGCGTCTAGTACTCCCTCAAAAACTTTACTCGAGACTCTGTCCTCTATTTAAGACATTGTCGCTAATTATTAGAATAACATGACATACTTAGCTCATTTTTGATGTTTTGCGTTTGAGAATTAATTGAATTAGAAGCTTAATTGTATTTCTCACATGAATCTCATCTTATCGTCTAATCATCAAACTTTTTAAAAGTCTCAATTTATTTCGGATAAATCTATTCTCGCTAAACCAAAAAAAAAAGGAATTGGAACATAACAATGAATTGTATACGTACTAAATGAAATCTTCAAATTCTTAACTACAATATTTAAATTCAAAATTGAGTTTTATCAGTATTGCTGTAAAACCGTGAAAATAGGATTATTTTTTTTCTCGTCGAGTAAAAATTATGTGATAGATTGTGAAGTTCTAGTTCTAGTTTCTCAAGTACGGAGATTCGACTAAATGCAAAATGTTCATAACACTGTTTACAATTTACTTAAAAATTTTGTAAAAAAAAACTTTATATAAATTTTAAAAAAAGTTTATTTATTCTAAAATTGATAACCTTGGTATTTCTTATTGACGAGCTACTCAATGTGACACGTTTTTCACCTCTTTTGAAGTACCTTCAAAAAAATTATACCGCAAAATTATTTATTTCTGTGGTTAACAGCGATTCTTAATTAAAAATTATGTGTGAGGAGGGACTATTTCATTTCTATTCTATTTATTCATTTAACAGGACGCGACGAAGGACTCGGACACTAACAATGAAAATCTCAAGGGTAGTAAATTTAACATTAGTGAATCAATTTGAAATATCATTTACTAATAATTGATTGCAGCTAATGATTGTATTGACTTCTTAAAACTCTAAGCCATTCATTTTAGTTGTCCTACATTTACTTGATGGCCTTTTTATTATATATATTATTATTTTTATAAAATATATAATATTCGCTTCATAAAATAGAAAAAAAGAATATCAGTATGAAATGACATTTTAAACAATAAAAGCACATGTTTAGTGCTTTATGATCAGGACCGGTTTTGCCCGTCGTGAGAATTATCAACCGAACATGATCAACATCGCGAGCATTATCATCAGTAGATTATCACAATGGGCGAAACCAGTCCTGTTCATAAAATATATAGTGAAAATACTACTAAGAATGTGTTTTTATCGTTTAAAATATCACGCCTTTCCACCGAGAAGTGACAGTTAAAACCATAAAAGTCGAATGATATTAATCTAGAAGTCGATCTATAGATAGTAGAAATTATCACACATTGTACTGAATTTCGAAGCTTTTATAACAATCATTGTTTCTACATAAATAAAAAACACCTTGTAATGCAGTGAATGTAAAATGTTTTCTAAAATAGACGAAACGTGTTTCATTGAGAAACACACCACTTGAAATAACAAAGTTATAACATATTGTATTTTATTTTATGTTAAATTAACTTTTTCTAAGATACACTCGAATGCATTCACATTTTTATTTATTCTAGTTTCTTTTAATACGTTTTCAGCTAATGAATTTCACCTCACAGAATACACATTCTCCACTCTGGGAATATCTTTCATTCTTGCTTTTCTAAAGGCCGTAAGTGAATGCATCGAAAAAAAGCTCCTTACGAATACTCACAGCAAACGCTTCATAAACAGAAAAATCAGATCTTATCAGAAGTTTATCACTGCGTAGCTATTAAATTGAAGAGTATTATTGAGTAGATTGTGATTTAGATTTAAGATAACACTTGGTTGCAACCTTGCTGGCTCATTTTATGCGTATGCCAATAAAATATTATAAATCCTAGCTATAAATATATACATTCCAGATTTGAAATTTTCTCTTCTTCTTTCCAGTCTTCTAATGCCTTATAAAATAGATGTTGGCGGGTATGACGGACCATAATGTTTCTAATGGCAGATTATATGGTAGTTTATTCAAGTAGACGCTAAAATGACTTCAGCAGCACCAAACTAAAATATGAAGACCATTATTTGCAGAATAAAAAAAAATCATTTAGCCAGTAACCTGTAAGAGTTTTCAAGAGTGTAGTGATAATGTGATTTCCCAAGCAACGGGGAATCCAGTAACACAAAAAGTCTCTTCAAACCCGCAGGGAGGCTCTGGCCAAATTGTTTTGGGCACTCAGCGTAACGAGACAGCGATTGGGAATCTCTTCTACAAGTTAGCAAAAGTATCCAGAATTAATTCAACCAAAAACAAAACGATATTTGTCATTTATTTGGATCAATTTCATTCCATTTTGAGGCATAATCTAACCAAGCACAATCTACAAAATTTGGTAATGACTAACCGCACTTGACAAAATGGTCGATTGATATAAAATCAGCAGACCGATAGGGTTGTTCTTATTTTAGTTATTTTCATTAATAAATTATTTCATTAATTAGCGTAATCCAAATTGAAATAAAGTAAAAATAACCCAGTATTTATCTCCCACATAAAATCAATGCTGGTAACCATGTCGACATCAATCTATAAGTTTTGATGATGTGTGATGCCGAAATAAACAATGTTAATGCCGTATAAAATCTATTTCTTTCCTACAACACAACTCGCTGACATGAAATGAAAGATGGAACTAAATGTCAAAGTGAAACAGAAACAATATCCTCGGCTATTAAACACATTGATATAATATAATATCACAATAATCCAATATAAAATAACTTTATTCCGATCAGTTTTACTCATAGATGTCAGAGTCCATAGCAGTCTTAATTTGGTTAAAACGATTAACAGTTTTATCACATATTAATAAGTCCGGATAAGGGAACAATGCTAAATGGTGCAATTCCAATATTTTTAAATATGGGCCAAGCGTAAGCGGCAGGAATACTTACAGTTCAAGCGATCAGGTACCTAAAGCTCTTCGGTATTTTAGGTGGCGTGGCCACTAGTTAAGCGAACTCAAAGTTTAAGAGGAATGTTATAATGTTATAAGGGCGTAATATCCCATGGTTATGCGCTCATTAATTCGAGATTACGTTTAAACGGAATCTAACAGTGGAGCTTCATTAATACGATTGCAGATTAAACAATGCGAACTAAGCTTGAATCAAAAATTTATAGGGACATTTAGCTCTGTGAAAGCAATTATTGTAAAAATATAATGCTAGAATCAAAACAAATAAAAATAAACTGAAATTTAATATATACTGAAAATTTGATAATGCGTATTTTGTTTGTTTGAGAAACATTTTCAGACTGACGGTATCGCAAGGTTTATTCATCAATATGTAAAACAATTATTCTTATTCCCAAAATAAGTTAAAAATGAAGAGTATGTTGAGACTACTTCTTTTGCACTGGGTAGAGGTCAAAATGTAACAATAAATATACTAACAATTACACTCCCAATGAAAGATTAAATACTACTGCTTGAAGGTTAACATCCCAAGGGAGATAAATAAATATTGATAAACCAACTGTTCTACTTAAAATGGTTACTGTATTTGATCTATTAATTTCGATTCCTTTATTATTTAAATGTTAAATCGTTTTGATTTTTTTAAATTGAAAATGATGAGTAGTGAATACTTATACAATAGAGCTAGTTTGAAGATGCTTCTTGAAGAAGTGAAAAACGTGCCGCATCTCGTAGCATCAGTAATATAATTCTATTTCAATAATATCTCATTTTTAATAAATACAAAGCAGTTTCTGACAACATTATTTTCCTCAGTATTTTATTTATATATTAAATGCTATTTTTTATTATTTAGAATCTGGCTAATGGATTGCAAGTAAGAGTACACTGTTGGTAGCGTCATCTTTTTCGAGCATGCTTTTCTAAGTAGATACTGGTCCAAAAAAGATTGTGTAAAAATGTTTTTGTGATGGGAAATACTAAATCCCAATATTCAATGGAGAAAAGTGTTCGTTTGTTTACAGCAGTTCATGAGTTTTCATATTGAAGAGTTTATTCTGATTTAGCCGAATCCTTAGTTAACTTACTACACAGAGTTGACACAGACACGAAGACATAGAACTTCACGGACTAAGATCCGAAGAAGACTGCTACAATAAAGAAAAATCCGCTCTGGGACATACCAATATTACACAATAAAATCATTAAAATTCCGCAAACTTCTTCACTCTTTTTGAGTTTATATATAAAATGATTTAAATGATTAATATAGGTGATTTAATTAATTTTCACACGGCAAATTGAATTTATACATAAAATAAATTAACATTCTACGATAATATATGTTAGAACCATGTACAAGATGCATTATTATATTAAATAACGTTAAATTTATATGGTTAGAGATCTGAAAAAATAAGATTTATCTTAAAATTAAGAGAAGTATAACAAACTTGACACTGTACAAAAAAATATTACATAAAAAATGCAAATAGTCCTTTTTTCTATCTAAAAAGGTAAAATATCGAATACTTACACCCGGAAAAAATAACTCATTAGATAATACAACAAATGAGAGTCTTGATACACTTCAGTTTTTTGAAGGGTTGAAAGAAGCGGGAACATTTTTATTTTACATTGATGTTTTGATTGAAGACGGATATGAAAAAGTTTGAAAAGTTACCAGCGTATTATTTGTATGCAGCTAGTGTAGCAAATTTATTGTATTATTTATCAAATTCAAAGAGGTGAATTCTCACATCGAAGATGTACTTCGAGCGATCGGAAGATACATATTTCTAAATAACAAGCTAGATCGCTATACATTTTACAATAATAAATTGGTTTCAAGCCCCATCCCCATGTAACCTTCGAAAACCTACTAACATTGAAGAAATTTCATTTGCGGGTAACGAACATTTGACGGATCTATCAAAAATTTTAATCTGATGTGTTTATGATGTCGACTGAAAGTGCTTGATGGAATTTCATTATCCAATTAGAATTGTTGAAACTTTGTACGAAAGTCGAAACCCGGGTCGTTAGTGACAAAGCATGCGGAATCGTACAAATATTCAACAATTCCAATTTGAAATTGAGAGTTATTTGCAGGTCGGCAATATTTTGAATGCCTGTTTCATGATGATTTTCCGTACAGTGCAACTTAGTAACGAATGTAATGCCTGTAAATTTTACAGTCGCCTTCGACAAGCCTATGTGAAGATACTTGTCTACCGAACAAAGAATGATTTAAACAAATAAGTCGTACTTATTTATAGAAAAACTTTTTCCTCTACGTGTTTTACAAATATTATAAAGGGCTGAAGTCCAAATTCATCAATATAAGTATCAATACTTATGTATCTAAGAATACCTTTGTATTTAATTTACTGATTAAATTGATATCGATCAAGTATCTGTAATGTGTGTATATCATTAAAGTATAAATTACTTTTATAAATCATCCCCACCAATCTTTAATATCAATATATTGCTTTATTGTCGTGTTATTTCTTGGCATATTAGCGTATAACGTACTTATTAACGGAAATATAAATGAATAAAATAATAAATACAGTTGTGTACAATTTATTTATTTTATTTGTTTAGCTGATACGCTTGCTAATAGAACCAAATTTGCATAAATTCCTCCTTCGAGGATTCTTACGTTAAAAAAGGAATTGATATTAAATATTTTATGCATATTTACAAAAAATAATGCTTTGTTTCGTAAAGCTTTAATATAAAAATATCAGTGAAAACATAACCTGTGTCTGTACACATAACCTGTATGTTTCGGTTTTATTAAACGCTAGACTATAATCAATCACATAAGATGAATAAATTTTCTATACAATCACCAAAAGATGTTTAAATTCACTTTGTGGTATGCCGGTGATCAAAAATTCACAACCACTAAAATTATGAAGTTGGTATATTCGTAATATTGCACATCGATCACACGTGACTGAAAGCAACACGAACTTCTAACAGGTGAAAAAAAACAAGAGTGAACTGTCTAAAAAAACACACGTATTGCACAAATTACGATCCAATTTCTTTTATAAGATGATTACAAATGATATCACTTCAGAATAATTAACGTGGCACTGTAAATAGACAAATCCCCTAAGGTGAACATAGCTGTCACCTAGAGCGTCAAAGATTTAACATAATTCAGATGAATTGTTTTCTTTTGTGTAAGCATAATTTAAAAACACTTTGACAGGGCACGAAACCTTCGAAATTATCGTTATGGATAAATGATAGCAAATCATTAGTGCGGTGAAAGAGAACTCGTAGGAAATCTACAAAACATCGCTAAACTGGGAGATTTCAATAATCTCTCGGCCATTTTTCCGCTTATACAACGTGTCAGAAGGTATCGGTTATGACAGATATAAATCAGCCGTCAAATTTCGGTGATAAACCGATACTTACACGTTCAACATCCATATCGTTACCGGTGCAAAGTCTTTTATTACTACTGCCATTATACGCCATTTTAAAGAGAACACTGTACACAGCACACGCGACGGTATCTCAGAAATGACTAACAAAATAACCGGCTAGAGCAAATCCCGCGCTGTTCCACTTGGCCTATATTTTTAGTATTGCTAGAAAAAATATTTACCAGCTGTGATATTACAAATGTCTAATCATAATATAAGTTTTGTTATTACTACAATACAAAAATACATTTGTTATAAAAAATCAAATGTTTCAAATACATCAAAACCAAGAATTCTGGAATACTACATAACCTCTACACCTGAATATTTTTAATAACTTGTTGTTGGTTTAATAAAATATTTCAGAAATGATACCAGAATTTGTATAATTGACGTTATCCACAAATTTTTTAATTTATTTTCTGGGTGTTTTTCCTTTTGCGAAAATTGTTTTATTTATTAATTTTGGAATAAAATTTTACATATTTTTTTGAATCGATAAATTTATAATGAATTTTGGTTATTGAAAAACATAACGAAGTAAGAGAAAAGGGTGATCAACTTATTTTATGCTTTATTTATGTATTAATAATTTTTTATCAAGATCTATTGAGATGTCAATACTTAAATATAATAAATATCAAAACAATCAATTTTATTTTTCTTGAAAATCCTGTATATTTTTCTAATTTAGAGCAATAAAATCTATGCTGGTATAAGTATGCGTTATGATTTTGTATACACATACGTAAACGAATGTCAAGTTAAAAAATCTTTTGAAATGAAGCTTTAAGAACTGTCAAAAATGATATTAACATACAAGTATCTTAAATTGTGAACAAGATTTTTCTTGCAATGATCTTGTAATGATGAACGCTGTAAAATTTGAAAATTCGTTAGAATATAAGAATGAACTGGATTTATCAGACTTAAATGAATTTAATTACGAGTCAACTATAAAAGAAGAAACCGATTATGATGAAAAAGAACCTCTTGTATACCTACCTTTACCAACATCGGCTTATATCCCAATGCAAGTTGATCCATTAAAAGATGAACCCTTAGATTTGTTTATTAAGACTGAATCAGATAACCAAGAGGACAATTACTCTGTGGAATACACGATAGAGGAGCATAATACCGAATCTAGCTTGGTATGTCAAACATTTATTTTCTTTAATAATAAATTTAAGTTATGCTTACTCGGATTTCGTCCGTTATAAGTATATAAATGTTTGAAGAGCTTATATGCATGACGTTTAACACTGCTCATATCAACTATTTATTAACTATTTACCAAGAGAGGGTCCAATGTGATATTAAAAATTAATCAAGTAAGTACTCTCAGTTGATGTTATTAATATAATTCAAATTATGCTTTACAACATGTTACTCTTTTTCTCACACTAAAATTACTAGATGCCGCCAATAGCAATGTAGTTACATATAAAATGGCTTTACAAATTGGCAACAGCCAAATGTCCATTTTTAGTATTCAGGGGAACCATTAATTTATGTTAAATATAATATCGGTATAAGGGTATTGAAAGTCCAACATAACATGTCAAATGGAGTGACAAATGATAATGTGAATTTTGAAATTTATTTCCCAATTTTTAAAACATTAAGCATAATTTATTGGTTCTTCAGTAGTCTCACATAATATTTTACAATGGCCACATTATAGACATTAGTGGTCCAGTGGAAATGTATCATGACCTCACTGAAAAAAATGGACCGATTAAATCATCGATATTTACCATGAATTTGATGGTAGCTGCGGCAAAATCCTATGTTGGCACACTTAGGCTCCACTGGTCTACTTAATTTGAATCCCAATTTCTTATCTGTAATCTTATTTGATAGTATTTGGTTATTTCCGAAGCAGCAAAAAAAGTATGTTTCAAGCATATTTACCATTTTACTTATGATAATATTTCAGAAATCTTCAAACTTAGAAGAATCCCTGAATTGTATGAAAAATGAAACTTATCGTGAAACGAAACAAGATCAATCGCCATTATCTCAATTGTCTGTTATTGACGGATATACTGTCTCAGATTCTAAAGGAGAACCAAGGTACAATATAAATAACATAAGAAAAAAGAAAAAAAGAAAGGTTCAAAGAAAAAATATTCATCAAAACAATTTTACTACTTGTAATATTAATCCCACTGACAAAAATAACCTTCCTGATCAACATCATTGCAAAATTGCTGTGCAGGAAAATGTAAATTGCATTGACAATTATCAACAAAAATGTCTTAAATGCAAAGGAATCTTTTTTAACAAGAATGATTTCAATAATCACATAGATGAATTCGACATGTGTAAATTCCTCAACTGTAAAATATGTGGGATGGTTTATGCCGATACTGATCGTCTGCAAATACACATGAAGAGAAAACATGACATTTTAGAAAAAGACTTTAAATATAAATGTGCATATTGTGATCTAGAGTATGATAAACATATCAGTTTGTACAAACACATTGCACGTAAACATTCACCGATAACTGTTGGTATAGATAACCTGAAAAGAAATATTTCATACAATGGTATGAAAAGTATTATCTGTTCAAAATGTAAAGGTCAATTTGATTCAGAGTTGCTCTATAAAAATCACTTAGACGACAACAGGATGTGTAAATTATTAAACTGTAATATCTGTGGAATGATATACACAAATATCAGCAATTTACATATTCACATGAAAAGAAAGCATAATATTATTGAGGGTGATTTTAAATTCTGTTGTCAGTATTGTGGCTTAGAGTTTATGAAGAAAACCACTCTGCTTTCTCATATAAATGTTATTCATATGAGCCGGCCAAATAAACCAGCTTTCTACAAATGTATAACATGCAACGCTGAATTTAATTTACGGAATAGTTTACAGAAGCATATTAAACGGAAACATTATTTGAATTCTAATTCAAAAGAATTACATATTTGTCAGTTTTGTGGAGAAATGTGTGAGGATTTCAAAAAACTCTCAGCTCATTTAAATGAACTGCACAGTAGCAACTTGAATGAATTGGACATTGTAAATGCAACCACTAAGCCATCAATCTCTGTTGATTCTTGTGAAGATCATAATGATTTACTTCTTAAAACTCCTACCTTCCAAAAACAAGAACCAAGAATATTAAACAGCAATAATTTGAAATTCAAATGCAGGGCTTGTAGCCATGAATGTAAAGATTTGAAAGCTCTTCGGTCACATGTAAGAAAATATCACTGTCTGTTAAAAATTCCTAAAAAAAACCATGCATTAGAGAAATTCACTTGTGAATATTGTGGAGTTTCTATGAGCAGTCGAAGTCTCAATAAACACATATTGAGGAAACATGCTGAAGAAAATGAATCAGAAAATTTGACAAGTACTTATAACAGAAGGCATAAATGTATGTATTGTGATTATCGGTCTGATGCCAAGGGTAATATAAAAATTCACGAAAGAATTCATACTAAAGAAAAGCCGTACATTTGTGGTATTGAAAATTGCCAGCACAGAGCTGCACATTCAACTTCAATCAAATTGCACAGGCTTACACATGATCCTAAAAAAAATATGTTGCATTGTGATCACTGCAATTTCAAAACAATAAATAAGTATTTTTTCAAGATGCATCAAAAAGAGCACCAAAGTGGAGAAAAAAGAACATATATCTGTGATTTATGTCCATATAGGTCGATTTTTCTTAACAACTTCCATCAACACAAGTTGAAACATAATGAGCATAGAAACTTCAAATGTAATAACTGCTTCTTTTCCACTAAGTACATTGGATCTTTACGAAAACATGAAAAAAAAAAACATGGGTGCAATACATGTATTGAACCAGTAGCTGAAGTTTCACAGATTACCAACAAAGACCCAAACTGGCAAGATTGGACAGTAAATCAGAACATTTCACATTTATAAAATGATTATTCTCATCTCCGGACATCCTCGACAACAATTAATATAAAAAAAACACTGCGTGATGTATTTCAATATACACATATTAATGTTCAATTTTATTGAATTATTTTATATTTTTATAATAAATCCTTTATCATGACATTAAAATACATCATCCATTCAATTTCATCTTAGGATGTTATTTGTTACAAATACATAGCTACTATATTGGTAGTGTGAATAACTGAAAATTTCGATGATCGAAAGAAAAGAAATCAAAAGGATAATGAACGATATACATTCTAATGTGAATATTTTTGCTATGTAACTGCAGTCTTTTAAATAAATCTTCTCATGGAAAGTGATAATCTAATCTTCATTGATTTTGTCTGATAATAATTGTCATTGATGGATATGTTTTCAATATAAGCACATAACTGTTTCTATTACTCTCTGATACATTGATTGCATTACAGATGTGTGATTTGATGAAAAAAGTGTTATTACAAATATAATTTCTTTCTTTGAGATTTTAAGTCATAAAAATATTTCACGAGGACAGGCGGCATTTTTTCAAAGCATCGAAAATGCCATAATTCTTATTACATAGGCATATTTTTTCTACTCAACCATATCTCGTCTTATTTTGATTTTAAGATGAGCCAAAATGGAAAAATTTACCATTTTATTTTTATCACTTCACTATTTTAGATATGGTAATATGTGGATAATAGATCCGTTTAGATCGAACATTCAAGATGCTAATTTATGCATGAAGCTAAAAGAAAGCCTCTTCGATCTTTCATCAGATGACACTCTCAAAGTTTAATTCCATCCATCCTTATCAAGACCTCAGTTTTGGCATTCTATAAAAAGTGAATACCCTTTGCTTAGTAAAGAGGCGATGAAAATTTTTGTCCAATTCTTCACAATATATTTATGCGAAAAGGCATCAATATCTGTCACAGCAATCAAAACATGGTATAGATCTCGACTTGAAATCCATTCAGTTCTTTGTCTTGCAGTTACATCATTGGAGCCAAATATAATTTTTATTAGTTCAAATATCCAAGAACTTCAATCACGTTATCGTTTTATGATTTAATTATAATTAATTGTTTTATTTTATGAACTAGCCACATTTTTGGTTGCTTTTATTTAGTTTTATTCACTTTTATTTAAATATATAATATTTAACACAAAAGTCCATTTGGTGGTCCGCCAGATCAAAATTTTGACATTTTGACAAGGTTGCCGACCGCTGTCCTATATCATTTTCTTCTTCGTTACTGGTTATGATCAAAATGTTATTCCATCACGTACGTAAACAGTGGACGCAATTTGCCATGTGGATATCAGCAAATTCGTAATATTTTTGTTTATTTTGACTTATCCGGATAATCAAGGTTCTATTGTAATTACTATTGTATTCACTTTTCTTTGTCAGGTAATTTGGATTTCGGTGGAACCCCAATCTTTCGTTTTCACATTCAAAGTAATAGAGATTATGAGGAATAATCTACTTATATTTCAGTATAAAAATTAGTTCTTACATAATAAATTTGAAAATGTTATCCCTCTTATTTTTTTAAATGTCAACTATCAACACATTGCAATCGGCTGTCTCATAACAGTTAAGACATAATTATTTGTGTATGTATATTTTATTCAATAAACATTTATACCTGAATATATTCTTGATGTTTTGAAAACTCATGTTATGTAATAGAAACAAAGCTTTGAAGATTCTACCAAAATAATACAACTGTTCATGTTCCAAACAATCTTTTTATTATTATTATTATTACTCTATAGTTGTAAATTCATCTATATTACTTTTCAACTGCTGGTGTTTTTGTAGTGTCCTGGAGAAAGTCATCCTCCACCTGTGAAGAAACATTTGTATTTTAGTGATCTATAAACTTCAGAGTTTGAGTTTTTATCTTAGACATGAGGTCATAATTCAATATCTTTTGAGATTAGTGAGAATGGCAAAAATTATCTGTCATAATATACATGTGTAAATGCATTTATTTTTATGTACAAAAAATTATTTGGTAATAATTACCATTTTTTTTAAATCTAATTATTTGTGATTTTTTTAATCTGTAACTATATAATTATCATTTATTTATCAGCATGATTGCAAATATATGTGTTGCAATGAAGGGTATCATTTTAGATACCAAGTAATGTGGAAAAATTATTTAATAAAAATTAGTTAAAACTAAATAAGTGACAAGTGAAAAAAAAAATACATCTTTCAACATGTTTTAATACATCTTCTATCATCATCTATCAAGAACTACATTGCTGAGTGAAATTGATTTTTTTATTGCTTTTAAGTTCACATTGATAAGTGAATCCAAAACAGTGAGATTACAGTACATAATTTTGAATTTTTAAGATAGTTTGTTATTTCATTGGTTGTATGAGAAAGATTAACCAACTTTATTAGCCAATGAATATTGATAATTTTTTTAGCAGTTAATTAAAAAATATAATAAAAAAAATTGTCTACATTATGTATTGAACAATGGTTCTCTCATGAAAGTTTACTGTAGCTGCTTTATATACATCAGCGATCCTATAGACACATTTCATGGCCACATCAGTACAAATTAATTTGAAAAAAAAGCTTCTTAATACACATATATAATATGAAGCTGTTAGGTGGCTGCACAAGAGAATATTTGGTGTAAAGCTGTTAGATGTGACTGATTTTTTACACTCTCCCTGCTTTACCTTCACTTTTGTCTTAAGTGTGGAAACTAATAGTAGACTTTTTTTTATTCCTTATTTTCAAGAAGTCCTTGGATGAAATGCTCAAGATATAGAAATTAAAAAATCGTCTTTTAATTGAGTTACCAGATTATGAAAAATAAACCAGTCCTGATCATAAAATATATTGTGAAAATAGTATTAAAAAGAAGTGTGTTCATTATTTGAAATATAAATGTATTTCCACCAAGAAATTTCAGTTAACACAAAACATGTTTCAAACTTATTTTTACATTTAAAAATATAAGGTCAGTTCACATCAAATTGCTGATTTCCATTCAGTCAGAGACAGACTGCAATTGAAGGCAGACGTGTGTAGAAGTGAAATGATCATTTTTATTTGGATTCTTTTGTATGTTGTGCACTTATTTTGTTTGCCAGGGGTCTTTTAACGACTTTTATATTGTTTTTGTTCCTGATACAACATGGTGCCAACTAAGGATTTACACATATTTTTTATTGTATAAATACAAATTTCAACACAACGCAGCACAGACCACAATAAAACATAAATTCGGCTTTCGGGGCAGACACCACTAATGAAAGAATTGTTAGGTTTTGGTTCTCGAAATTTCATTCTGGTGATACCAACCGTGAAAAAAAAGCCTCGTGGCAGACCGCCATATGTAGTCGATAAAGCGAAATTAAAAAACATTGTCATATCTAATTCTCAAATAACTGTTCGAGAATACACAACAGAACTTGGGGTTTCTCATGCAACCATTTTTCAACATTTGTATGCCATTAGAAAGACAAAAAAAAACTGGACAAATGGATACCGCATGAATTAAATGATATGCAAAAGAGACGTTTTGAAATCTGCTCTTCTTTGCTATTGAGAAAATATTAAGAGTCACTTTTGGTCACATGTCATAGCACATGAAGAAAAATGGATTCTTTACAACAATTGTAAAAGATCTGGACAGTGGTTGGATAAAAATGAAACCCCCAAACATGCTCCAAATCCACCACTACACAAAAAAAAGTATGGTCAACTGTATGGTGGTATGCTAAAGGAATCATCCACAGATCTCTTTGTAAACCAGGGGAGCCAATAACAGCGGAATCATAATGCAAAGAAATATACATTATATTTAAAAAGCTACAGAAGAAAGATGGTAATTTAGTGAACAGATTCGGAATACTATTATTACTCCACGATAACGCAAGACCTCGTGCTTCACAATTGATAATTTTTTGAAATCTTTGAATGTCTTGTTTTGAAATCTTTGAATTGATGGTTCCCCATCTGATGATTTCAAAATTAACCCAGCTAAACATTGAAGTTCTTCCTCATCCTCCCTATTTACCAGATCTTTCAATTTTGAAAAATAAAGGATTCACGAATGAGAATGATATAATTATGACCTTCAATAACTTTACAGCTTCTAAAAATCGAAATTTTCATAAAAATGACATTTATTTACTGCCAACTCCATGACAAAATAATGTCAATGAGCATTGTTATTATTTTGATAAATAAATAATTTCGTAAGATTTCTTTTTATTTTTCATTCAAAATCGGCAATTCGATGTGAACCAACTTAATAAAAAAAAAAAATTGCTTTTTTTCACAATTTTATAATAGAGATCTATCAAGTAAATACCAATTCAATCAATAAATCAAATGGATTTTTTTTTAATATATATAAAAATACAAGCCAGTGAATTACAAGTGATGCGACAGGTGTCAGATCTTGGGTAATTAAAGAAAGCGGATGTTCTTTTTAATATAACTTTTTTGTTTGGGTGGTATTTGAATGAATTACTTTCTTAATTGTGCCTGTAAAATATGGCAATAAATTGTAATCACTTCCGCTTTGCAAATACATAATTATATGCCATTTATAGGTATGTTGCCCCCTATTTTAGCCTATTTTTCTAAAAAAATCAGTTACGACGTTTATGACTTTGGCTCATCATTTTAAGAAAAAAAAAATATACTAGACTGTGTATGATTACTGCAAATCTTTTCCAAATTTAAAATATGTAGTAAAATATATAAATAGTATTCATGGAAAGTAACTTTTTTTTATACACGAATTAATGCTCAGCGAAATCCATATATATGCATGTACTCCTGTGTTAACCATTTGGTTGCACAGACAATACATAACTTTTGTGAAGAAAGTGAAAATAATAAGAAACAGTTGTTGAACAAATAAAATCTTACCATTAATTGATTGATGTAATACTCGTAAGGTATGTTATCTGTGACAGGATCTAATGCAATCTGCATCATTTCATCATATTCTTCCTAGAACCAATAACGGCAATTCAGATTCTGTATTCATAAGTATTGACTAGCGCAACTGTATGATTGAAGAATTGCTATTCTCATGGCATGATAATTGTATACACACAAGAACAATATAAAATTACTCAATTATGTAATTTTTATTTGTTAATTACCACTTCTTGGTAAAGGCATTAATTGTATGTAAATAAATAAAACACATTTTTTTAGTTCTATCTCTACAATTTATAATATGATTGGGATCATCAACTGTTTCATATAAATTGACAGAAAACATAAA
This sequence comes from Himalopsyche japonica, assembly GCA_028555115.1. Taxonomy (NCBI): domain Eukaryota; kingdom Metazoa; phylum Arthropoda; class Insecta; order Trichoptera; family Rhyacophilidae; genus Himalopsyche; species Himalopsyche japonica. The sequence goes on from JAHFWJ010000374.1 coordinate 849,652, forward strand.
AACAAATGGTTGAAGAATTCAAATACAAATCAACAGATACAAAACATACCCAATTTAATAATTAACAAAAAAATTAATATTAACCTTGAAACGCCCAATGGTCCCGTACGGGACCGCAGATTTGAGTTGTTCAATGCCCAACGGTCAGCTATCGGATTACGCGGATTTATGATAATATTATACAAGATATGAATATTGCCATACATAAATAATGTCTTTGAGATACGGATCCATAATTTTATATTCGGTTTCAATTAATATTTTTGTTGTAGGAGTTATACAAACATCTGTGTTACAAGGTCGAAGCGTGAGATATAATACGTTCATTTTGGAATTTTCGGCAGACTGTAATAATTTCTGTTGTGGTACTCTATGAATGAATAGAAAACAGACACCGAAATTGAAAAGAGGAAACATACGGAAAAAAACAAAACCAGACGGTGACATGTTGGAAGTATATGTACTTTCAAATATTCATCCCCCAACAGCAGATGGAAATTTTTGTGATGAAAATGACAAAGCAATTCATCCTGAAGTAATCAAAGAATACATAAAAAAATATGGGAAATGTTGATAAAGCTGACAGAATGGCTAACAGTTACATGATTACTAGGCATCCATGGAAGTATGCAAAAAAAACTATTTTTCCATTTATTAAACGTGGTCATTCTGAACAGCTACATAATTTCAAAAAAATGTTCTGGCAGTGTACTACTTCTTTTGCACACAGCACGGGAGCGTTTAAAGGTTGTCATACAAAGAAATATCAAAAATTGAAAAATTAAACGTCCATTATCTTGTTTCTATGCTTTACACCAGATTGTTTTTGACTATGGATCAGTAAATATTTATTTAACATAATTTGTAAACTATTTGATTTTATGTGATTTAATTGCATGTAAATTCTCATCATAGTTATTAATACCTGGTATACCTGGTAATTATTTGAATATCCACTTTTCCACTACAGAAAAGGTTTGGTGGAAAAGAAAAATACATTGTTTTAAAGTTTCTTTTTTAATTTATACAAATTACCAACACTCATAACCTTAATTACATACTTACATAATCTTATAAAATGGGGCTAAATCTATAAAATGGCATTTCATAAAAGTTTTTGACTAACTTGAGTAAATTGTTCACCTTCCTCAAGAATGAGTTTTGTAATCTTTTCTTTTGTTAGATAGCCTTTATTTTCTTCATCCAATAATTTGAAAGCAGCTAATAGAGTTTCAGCATCAGCAGGATAAAATCTATGAAAACAATTTATACAAAGGGAATATTATGAGAGATGACAAAATCATTTAATTACATTACAAGCATAAATTTATTTTAGATAATATTGCAGTACATATTTGCAGAAAAAAATTGCACTGAGCATTGAATTAAAACTTCTACTGTTTAATGCTGCAGCGTTTTACATCAAACAAATATATTCAATTTGAATTATAAATTTTTTGATACGGAAGAAAGTAATGATTAAGCAGCTCAAAATATGATAATGAAAGATTTCAAAAGGGACAACAAAATTCACAAAAGATTGGTGGGTCACATTTTCTTACAGACATAATTGATTTATGAAACAACTTGGGAGACTTGCAACAACTCTAATATTGTAGGTGTTTGCACATTGTTGTTGACCCACCTATGTTCGGAGAGCTTCTGACATAAGTATGGTAAAAAATTTGAGAGATGGACACTACCAGAAGCTTCTTTATCTTCAGTTGCTAGCAATACTTCTTGAATTTCCGCTTCTGATGGGCAGCAACCTAAAAGCGTGAATCAAAAATAAAAGCTAAGAATATTATGAAGAATAGAATAATCTGCAATGTAAGAGAACACGTAGATATGGTAATAAAATCAAAGTATTTAGTCTTACAAAATTTTAGGTATGGTGTACAAGACCTCGACAATATATGTTATTGTGTTAAGAGTTTTTCTAAGAAATTAAACAAACCCTATCAGTTATATTAATATGATGTTAAAATAAATGCATTGAAATTGATTAATAACGCAAGTGTTCCTTGTAATGATTTAAGCATGGGTAATGAGTAAATATGAGTTTGGTTGTACAAAAGATTTCTACCTTTATTATGTAAGTGGTCAAGTAAAATACCAAGGCAAGTTTTTGCAAAAACTGGTTGTATTTTTTATATTAACATTTCTTGAACCGCTTATGCCACATGTCAATTTTTCCTCAACCATTGGGGACCGTTCACACCATTTGTTGTGGAGTCTACATCGTCAAATAAAAAAAATATCCACACTCGAATTTCACTCTTTGCTTACAGATAGCTCCTCATGAATGTAAGCTATGATTTTTACCAAAATTCAATCAAAGTTGTGATTTTATTTTGACAGTAGGCATATAAATTAGGGAAATATATATTTGACGTAAAATTATTACAATTCTTTATTCAAACTAACGTTGTATAGACATTTTTATCTTGATGATCGTATTTATTATAAACAAAAAATATGCTTACAGACTAGTACTTCAATTCTATAGGACAAAAAATACTTTGACTGGAAAACTTTACCTTATCCAGACAAATATGTAGAAATGAATGGGAACAGATGTTTTACGCATAAATTGATTTATTATGGTCATGGCATACATGCATTTTTTTCTTAATGGATAGGTTATGATGCAAATAATGCGTTTATCTAGTGACAGCTTGTCCATAAATGTCCACGGCCGTACAAGAATGGCGGGATATTAAGGATCCAAATAGAGTATCATTATACTATTTTCTGTGTATTTTATATACAATTATCCATTACCTAGTTTTGGATAACCTGTTATATATTTTAAATTAAGTCATAGCTATATTTATCAACATATAATAAAAAAAAAAAGAATGAAATATAAAATTTGAGTAATATTTATGAAAAAAATATATATTACGATAGTTTGAGAGCCACAGATTGAAATTCGTAAAATAAAAACCACCATACATTTGAATATGCAGAATATTACCTGAAAATTTTAAATATATACTTTATGATATCGACTAAAGGTGCTTGATGGAATTTCAACAATTAAAATTACACATATATACCTTAAAAGATAAAAAAGACATGTAGATCATTCTAAAGATAAAAAATTGAAAACACGTGTTACAGTCAGTAGCACAATACGTGGAATAATCAAAGTTATTTTAAATTTTATATTAAAATGAACTTCCACAAAGTTACCGCCGAAACCATCGAAAACATTCTAAAGATTTTGATTTCTTGCAAAATTTGCCAAAAGTTTGTGGCCCCAATGAGAATATTTTACAAAAATGCATGGCCCATGAAGTGTTAATGATCTCAGCTAATATTATTTTATCACTCATTTTTTTTTGCAATGTCATCATTGTGATGTATAATATAATAAATAATCGTTTTCTATAGGTTGTAAAATCATATATTTTGTAATAAAAAACAAAGAAATAGAAAAATTATAAATTAAATTGATAATTTTTGACTTTGAATACTTTCAAATAATTTATTAAGATTTTTTAATAATGCAACATTTATGTTATTTAATTAAAAACGTTTCTTATTAAATAATGCACATAATAACTTTAATCTCACTATAATACTTCAACTGCAAGCAATAATGCTAGTCACACAGTATATTATTTGTATATACTAAATACAAATTAGTTAAAGCGGAAAAGAAAATATTATAAATACAAATAAATTTTGCAGTAGGTACAGTTTTTGTTTATAATGTAAGTAAAATTCACACAGGGTACGCTTCACAAGCAGTGCAATGAATTCCTGACATATGCTTTCTCAGTCATCCAGAAGATTTTTTTTTGAATGGTTGAATCTTGTATGATTCCACATGTTATGTCACTTACAACCTGGGTTTTGGACAGCCTATCAGTTCTGTTGAATCCGTTTGATAGGATGCCTGAAAATGCTGAAAGGTTTCAACAATTGAAATGTGATATTGAAATTCCATCAAGCACGTTCAGTCAATATAATAAATTATACAATAGAATACTTGGAAAAAAATATCGAGTAATCTCTAGATGTTCAATATGTGACATAAAGTCAGATCAGAGTGAGGAAATTTTACCGACGGTAAATAAAAAAAATGAGCCATAAATTCATATTCGAAAAACTGAAACAGATACAGCTCCACGGGAATAAGATGGTTGATTTCTGATTTTTTCTCAAAGAAGCAAAACGCATGCCGCTTCAAGCCACACACCAAGTGGATAAAGTTGTCACTGTATATTATCATTACCTGCTAACAATACTTGAAGCGTCTATCTGACATAAAGTAATCATAAAGCTTTCTTGTTTTATTTACATCAATCCTCACAATCTTCCTGGCATCCAAGAGCTTCAATGAAGATTTTCTTGTATACTCCGTCATTAGCAAATCCATAATTTCAATATACTTGGCAGGAGTTAACCGTAAATCAGAACATATCTCTTTCTCTTTTTCGTTCAGCGTTTCAAATCCCTCTAAGCCAATTATCTCTAATGGTGTTGGTGCTTTTCTAGGGGGTTTTAATTTGACAATATCTGGAACTTTGATGGCCGTGTCCCAATCAAAATCTAGTGCTTTTATCTTCTTAAAGATGTTCTCTTCCCTGTCATTTAATTTTTGATATAAATGAAAACTTTTAAAACTAGTGATTCCTTTTGCACGTAATTTATTTAGACGATTCATGTAAAGCATCATTTCTTTTTCTATCGACAAATTTTCTACAAATGCATCAAACTGCATCCCAGACATGAACTGCAAAAAGACACCGAGTCTTTCGCAAGTCTGCAAGCCAAGGGTTTCTTCAAAATTTAATAGCCAATAGGAAAACTTGTTTGGCAGAATCAGACCATGCCGACTCAAGATTTTCATACGTCTCTGTCTCTCTCTTAATTTATTGTTATATGCATTGATGCATGCACACTGTAGATTTTGCATGAGAGTATCATCTTCGGCGTCATCAGATATCACATTAACTAGAGAATTTTCAATATCATTATCAAAACTTATTTCAAAATCAGAACGATAAGAATTGTAACCAGCCAACAAATCGCAATGTAATTTTCTAGGTGGATCTTCTTCATTTGAATTTCCGTATAAAAACGGAAGCGACTCGCTTACGCTAGGAGTGAAATTCAAATCAGTTGTTTCATGAAACTGACCGTCAAAATAGTACTTTAAATAATGCTTTTCGCACTCTGCGCTGGAAAATGTTTGCACACATTTAGACACCTCTTCCCAGTTACCAAATCCACTTTCGAAAAGTCCCTTAAGTAGTAGATATTCCTCGTTTGCTGACCAATTGCTTTCTTCAAAAATTTTGAAATTGGTGGAAATAACTGAATAGCTATGATCATTTTTATGAGAGTATCCATCGACGCCTTTAGAATAACAAGTTGGACAAAGCGTTGCTATACAATCGGTACATTTGATATAGGGTTCTTCGAGTTCTATTGAGCAGAAGTCGCATTGATTGTTGAAGTTATTTCTACATTCCATATTTTTTGAAATATCAGGCAAGAAAAATAGTCGACTTTAGTAGATACACTACGATTTGGATTATTAGAGTACTGAGCGATATAAATTGAATACTACAATCCAACCAATCAATAGGATAATGGATCCGATTCGTCGTCCCTGCGAGAATTGATAGAATTTCAGAGTATATCTAATAAAGTATCAGGTTTATTGTTCGCCGATAACTGTGTGTCACCTAACAACAAACTACTGTCAATGAGCAAATGTGCACATACTTATTGTCTATGGCACAGACCAATGCTATAAAATAACTGCTCGGGGAATATGAAATCTTTTTATGGTATATACACGTCTATTGCTATTGTGACCATACGTCTCGTTTTCAATTTATTTGCCACGTTGTCCCCGAGCACTTGACACGGAAAGCCAAAATGTCAAAAAAAGCAACCTAAGATAACAATATTAAAAACAGAATTGTTTAAACACTTCCAGACCGTTAATTTAAAACATTTCAACATTCGAATATATTTTATGGCTGTTAGGTTCTAATGCGCCCGTAGTAATGGTCTTTTCAACTATGAATAAGTTGTCAACAACTTTTAAGACAAAGTTGAAAGTTAAAGCTCTTATTGTAATTTATATTAGAATTGTACATGATAGAAAATCATATCACAAATTTCATTATTACTTAAAAACAAACCCAACTTTATTTGTCGAAAATATAAAAATTGATTATATTTACTTCTTCGGTCTTAATTTTTTTAGTCGCTTACTTGTAGTTTTGTTTTCAAATAAGGGGCAGGTGTTTTGAAAATAACCACATCATAAAAAAATGCCTATATTGTATTTGGTGCTTAGTGGATTTTTTTGAAATAAAAAAAATAAGAATAATGCATTTTATTGATTAAAAATACCATACATAAATTAGATATCCCATTTTGAGCGAAAAATAAATCTTCACATTATATATAGTCCATTTTGTGAACTATGGCAAAGTAGATTCAGTAAAGGACGACCAAAATGGTTATCAAGCGTCTTACATCGTAGAATTGCTAGATACTTATTTTCAACCACTTCAATTATTGGTATTTGATTTCGTCCTGAAATTATCTTAGTTGTATTGTAATAATATAATTTATAATAGTTGTAATGCAATAATTTATTTTAATGTTGCGATTCGATTTTTTTGCTTGTCAACTTAGGCATGCTTGTCGCTTTTTTGGTCGTTATGCTACACATTATAGTGCTGATTCAGTTAGAAATTGGGAATATCACTTTTTTTCAATTATTTTAAAATATGTATTATTAATTCAACCCCATTCAAAAATATCACATTCTTTGATAAATAAATTAGTTTCTATTCAAAAATGAAAAAAAGTTGGCCTTCTCTGTTTTTTTTTTGAAATAAAATTATACTGATAATTAAAGATTTATCTCACAGTCTTATTATTATCTCGATAAAAAAATTTACTTCATTTAAAAGAATTCAATGATTTTTGTAAGTGGAAAAAGACAATGTATTGTTGGGTCATATTGAATTTTTCAATTTATTTTAAGCGATAGAAAAAATAGGAAATTCTCATACTGTACCTAATGATCGTAATATTGTTCCTATTTCTCTCACATCAACGGTCTGTTTCCCAGAATGGTCGAATACTTCAAATGCGTCTGCAATTTTCTTTTCTAAATCATTATTGATGATGACTTGAAAGATAATTGATAAAGTATGTGTTAGAATATTTATTTTTTTGATTACTAAGGTTTTTAAATCAACATTTACTTTATTTTCCATGAGTCCATGGTCATCCGTTTTTTCAATAATCTTTACCAACCCTCACCCGCGAGAGAAGATAAGATTCGTAATGAAAATATTAAGTGTGTAATTATTTTAAGACATTGAATTAGTAATTACCAATTATCGTTTTGAATGGGAAAAAGGTTTTCCAATTTTTAGATAAATTATATATGTTGAAACTCCGACTCACCTTTGGCAATTTCTTTCGACATTTTATTAAGCCTTTTTCTTGCAATGCTCCCAATTTACCGACTAAACAATTGTGCCATTGTGTTGTCATGGTAGCAAAATATATAAATTTTGAATTTCCGGATATATATATATATATAAAACTACACGGTATTTGATTCGTCTAAAATACTGGCGTCGTTCGAATACGCCACCCAATAGAATGTATGCTCGACAACTTCAGACACATAAATTTACTTAACTTCCTGCCGCCATATTGACAGTACATTTCGCGTAAAATCCTCTCGTCGAATGGCGCTGCGAATGCGTTGGTGATTTAAAGGAGAAATTATTAGTGTCTTGTTTAGTGTTTGATCCATATTGTACAATGGATCCCGCTAAATTAAAAGTTGTAGAGCTGAAAGCTGAATTGAGTGCCCTAGGTTTGGATACCAAGGGAGTTAAAGCTGTGCTCGTAGATCGCCTTAAAAAAGCGTTGTCTGATGGCGGGCAAGGTAAATATCTTGTATTAATCAACTAGTACATTCTATAATATCGTGAAATGGCTAGTGACATTCACGTTCGATGTGTTTTATTTTGTTTGCCGATTAACGCTTGGCGCGCAAGACGTAATCTAGGTTGTGTTGTTGCTGTGTTTCCCGCTTATAAATTCGCATGTTTTTGCCGGTTGCGATAGATTCCAAACCTCAAAAATAAAACATACTAGGTGCATTATTTGACTTTCTTTAAATATAATGGTATTGAAAATAAATATCTATATTATACAGTTTTATTTTTATTCTCGCCTTTTATTTATTTTTTACCTAAGTAAATGCTTTTATAGGTAGGTAGAAGAAGCTGTTTACAGGTTAGAATTAGGTATTGCCGATTTTTCGTTATGTCAGTCACAGTGAATTGGATGACATTATCATATCAATATTGCAGTTAATTTTGAAGAACGCAGTATTGCAAAGTGATCACCGATTTCTTGATATATAAATCCGTTCCCTGCAGCTATAGGACATTATATTGAAATAGACAATTTACAGGAGAGGATACAAACGGTTTTGTTTTGCGAATGTGAAATTAAAACACAATACTGTATCCTATTGTATTGTTTATTTGTTGAATTGAGAACGTAAAATTTTATAGTTACATGAAATCATTATTTCTTTGGTTAGTAGAAATGGTAAAAGTCATTTTTGTTAAGAACACACTTGTCTCATGTCTCTTAGGTACAGACATGTTTTGTATTGTTTTTTGAATTCGGCAGACACTTCCTTTTTTGAAACTATTTTTCAATTTTATTATTAGTTATTAACATAGCTGATCCTAGAGTATGTGAATTTTTTGAATGATTGATAACACGGTTCGCGTTTTAAATTTATTCTTTATTGTTTTGTTGAATTGTTTTTCTCTGTTGCGTTAATAACTAAATTTTGCACCCTTAATGACTACTGTTCTTAAGCTGAATTAGCTCCAACAAGGTCTTAAAATGCTTCAGAGGTATTGTGTGGTGTTTGAGTTGAGAAAATTACCTTTCCAACTAATTGACGAATGCTATCATGTACAGTGCTCGATAGGGTTATGCGTCAAATTGCTTACAGGTATACTAACCTATCCCTATAAAAGAAAAAATATCTCGGTTCCTTAACCAACATGTATCAGGAAGAGCTCTAATAATGAGCTACAATGGTACCTTAGAGAGAATAGAACGCCGACCCTGCTTTTTGAAAGTGATACATGACCGTATTATAACTGGTGAATTTCTAACTTGTTCAATGCTTGATGGTATTCTTCTGCCAGGATAGTTAGTGAAGAAATCTTTTTTCAGACTGAGACATGTAATTTTAGGCTTGTATGAAGCTAGGTTGGGCCAGTCTTGGACAAAATTGACGCCTGTGCTGATCTGCTGTATAGTTAAATGTATCCACGGTACAATCAAATATATAATTTTTTAATGAATTCAGGATTCATTCTTATTATATTTTTTCAGTTTGGCCTCGAATGTTAAAATATATCTATTGATTGAATAGGCATTCACTTTGTAGAACTCCATTATAACTCGGTGAAAAAATGTTTTCACCGTGTTAAAATATATCCATTTTTGATGTACAAAAATTTTATGTGTGTGGTAAGATATCTTCCTCCATATGTCTATGACATATTAGTCAGTCAGTATCTTGAAAACTTTTGAATGTTCAAAATTAAATAATAGATTAGAACATCCGCAGAGCAGCTCCTTGAAGTTCTCCCCAAACCTTTTAAAACTTCTCTAATTTTTTTTTCAAAATTTTAGTGGTTGGTGATACAACAATAGCTGATACTTCAACTGAGGAAATCGATGATCAGGGTGGTGAGTCTCCTCCTAGAAGTTCAAGGAGACCAGGGCCTGCCAGTCGCACTAGACGCCGATTGTCATCTGCTGAACCACCTTCTACTCCTACCAGAGTAAGATTACTTTTTCTTTCTTTTTTATATGTTGCATGTTCGTGGCTTGATTTTGTGAAATGCTATATCTGTTTTCAGATCAAATCACATAATGATGAAAATTTGTTTGTTCTCATATTCTCGTGTAAATTGTTTAGAAAATCCTCTAAAGCCCCTTTCGAAGGATTTACATTTTTTTTATTTTTATTTTTCCATTTAATAAGCATTCTATTTCATCAATGAAATTGGACATTCAGATCCAGTGTCTTAGCCATTTCAACTAGGTGGCTTACCGGCCTAGTTTTTACATGCTAGATATATTTAGAAGTGATCTTGTTACGTCTGATAAATTTAAATTTTGCTGCGAGCATTGCCAATAATTTTTATTGCATTACTTGATATCAAAAAGTGTCATGTATTATGTTGTACTACCTTCAGATTTTTGATTTAAATAAAAAAATGTTCAGTAATATTGTTATTGGATCATATCTATAAAGTTATAGGTAAATGTAGTTTGTGAAGCAAAAAATACTCACTTATTGTGTTTTCATTTAAAGCACATGCATTATGACCTTGTACATTATCAGCTATCAACAGAATCATATTTAGCTTATTATTTTCATTGCTACTTTATATTAACTGAATAGCGCACTCGCAATATGGCTCTAAAATTACAAATGCAATGAAAATGACTGATATTTTTAAAGTGATGATAATCATTTGTGAATGAATATTTATTTTCATCTGGAGAAGTTCATAATTGATTATTTAGCTACGCAAAAGACCCATAATATATCCTCTGATAAATGTTATCAAATCCATTTTTTTTATTTACAAAACTGTTCAAACATATTTCATTTTATTTAATGTATGTTTGTGAATAGCTGGCTTCAACTAAAATTACTCCCATCTGGCCTTATAATTCTAGTCCAATTAGTCGAAATTGGTTATAAAAAACATCGTTTTGAATATATGAAAATGCATTAGTAAATTCCCATTTTGTTTTTACGTTCCACTTTTCAACAAACTGCAAATTTTTTTTTTTTGTTATATTATACATGCTGTGGCAATTTAAATATATATTTGGCTTGTTGGCAGTTATATTTTATATCTTTAAATATGACTTTCAAATGCTGATTAACTAGTGATAGATAGTGCTTAATTTTTTTTAGTTGATATTCGAAAAGACAAATTTTTTAACGATTATCAAGTCAGTCAGCACCAAAACTCAGTGATGAACAGTCGGTGAAATTCAATTTTTAAGTATTGACTAATGAAACCAAATCCCACAATGGATAAATTCATTTGGATTGAAAGCCGCAGGTGGGTGTTGGTGAAATTGTTTTCCTCTGGTTCTTTTCTGATAGATTATGAACACACGTTGTAGTATGAGAATAGAATTTTTTGTTAAAATAATGCTGCGCTGTTTTTCAAGTTGGTAATTTGAATTATTTTAAAAGATAGTAACATAATCGTCATTCTTTTACTAAGCTAACACGTCTTGACCATGTTGCATCATATTGGTTATGAATGTCCGGTTCCATTATAAAACGACCGATTACTATCGCCGTGACAGTTTTTCATACAAACAAAATCTGTTCACATTGCTATTTTTCAAAATGTTCTCTTTCCACATAGAGCTATAAATACACCGATAAAAAATAATTGGGTTGGCTTTTATGGAAGCTAGGTGCATTAGGAATGTTTCACAACATTAAAAAACACAAAGAAATGTTCTATGTTGTCACAATCACCGTAACAAATATATCCCTAAAAAATGTAACAAATATATCCCTAAAAAATAACTAACTCGTAAATTTCCATTTCCGTGACGTAACGAGGCAACCAATCAAACTCGAATGAACAAGGCCATTACTGTCATGTGTCATGGAGTGTCACATTGCAATGCTGCGCGATTGGTGCAAATTTCAGTGCGAAGTTAGACGCGAGTTTAGCACGCAGTTTCAAACTGATATGTTAATTTGGCGGGATCGGAATAAATTTGATGGGTTCGAAAATCGATGTTTTAAGCATTTAACCCTAATACTTTTGACAATTTTATGGAGGTGGTAGTATTAGGACGAATTGGGCAATATTTTAAAACCAAATCAGTCCTATATGCAAAAGATTGCCTGCGTTACCGACGTTTGAATTTTGAATGTTCGCGTCCCAACTTCTGGGGCGCTCGGGTACAGGCCTTGCACATTGCCGTCCCATACGTTGGGTTGTTAGCGTGGAAGAGATTAAAAACCAATAGTTAAATTATTTAGCATAAATAATTATTTTTAATATAAATGTGTTTATTGAGGAATTGTTTTTGCAGTCTTCAAGGCGAGTCGAACGTGACGAACCTAAGCCTGTTCCACCAATAGAAGAAGAGAAAGTGGATCAAGTATTAGAAGTGGAAAGTGATTCAAGTGAGGCTGACCAAGAATGTATTTTGTCTGATGACATACCGAAACTGCCAACAATTATTGAACAGAGGTCAGTTGCTTAAGCTTACAGTTGGTATGCAATGTAGTTATATGTTCCAAAATTTGTTTACTTTTGTAAATATAAAGATGCTTATTTAATTTTGTACTGCTGGCGGATTATGTAATGAATTATTTTCTAGTCCACCGAAGCCTACACCCGCAGTAACAGTTGTATCTCCTACTAAGCAAGAATTACAACCGACTACACCAGTCAAGAAACCCACACCGATCCAGCAAGAGGCTGCCAAAGATACCTCACCTATCAAGCAGACTACTGTTCCGGCTCAGTCTTCTCCTGTCAAACTTGTGCCAGCTCCGTCCATTCAAAATCAGAGAACTACAGAAGTGACTGCACTTAGTCCCTCATCTACTGCCACCACTCAACCTCCAGTTAAAAATCTTATTCCTGCGAGTCCAATCACACCTTCTGCACCACAATCTCCTGTGAAAGTTGTGCTTGCTCAAACTACACCCACTGTAAAAGTTTTACCTACTCTGCCTGCCTCAGCTGTACACAAAACATCACCGGTGCCTGTGACCGCTTCCAAGGTTTGTCATACTATTGCTACGATTATAATGAAGTCAGTTTTTGTAATATTACAACAATACCGCCTTTTTAATCAAAAAGTAAGAAGTTATCAATTTTCTTTGTTATGTAGCAAATGTTGTGTCACCTGGTATATTTTCTGAATTGTAAATCAAAGGAAAAATTTGTCAAAACACAATACATGACAATAGTAGGGATTGTACTATTGTTGCATTCAAAAGAATTTTATTAACAATTGGTCATTGACAAATATTAGGATTTGTTTCTCATGACTTGCACCTTTAACCGTTTGTTCTTCTCAATTATTAGGATACGGCTCCACCTGCTGTTGAATCATCTACTGCAAAACTTTCTACACAGTCTTCGGTTACACCTGAAATTCAAGAGTCTCCTGTAAAACCTCTTCAGCAGTCTCCTATCAAGCCTGCTGTTGAGCAATCTCCTATTAAACCTGCTGTTCAGCAATCTCCTGTTAAAGCTCCTGTTCAACAATCTCCTGTTAAATCTCCTGTTCAACAATCTCCTTTTAAACCTGTGCAGCCATTCCAGCAATCTCCTGTTAAACCCCAACCCCAGCAGAGTCCAGAGAAACCAATGAAGGTTGATATGCCCAAAGATGAAGATTTCTGTGCAAAAGAGGCAACCCCTGAAAAGAAACAGATTTCCAAAGGTATTTTGAAACTATTGTAAATTTGTCTTTCTCGGTTTTCTATATTGTAAATAGTGGGTGTTTTTTATCTCTTCATTGTGATTTCAATTGATCAAATATGAAATATTATTGCATATTAGAGATTAAGTTCCAATGATAAAAATAATGAGGTTCTACATGCCATATCGCTTATTTAACCAGTCTAGTGACATGCACGCACTTGAACAGTCCATTCACCTACCAGCGGGTTAGCGTATTTGAAGTGTCAAATGGTGTAATTTATATTTTTTTTACAAACTTTCCATTTCCAAAGTCCCATTTATGCTCTATTCCTCTATTGGAATAAAATAGCCATGAAACGTCTTACGATGAACTAGTAAAATAGTTTTCTGTAGATGTTTCAACAGGTTCATTGAGGTTTGTCAGAATTAATATCAGAATAGTTACATCTCTTATTCAACCAATAACATATATTTTAAGTAGATTTTAAAGATCAAATAATTTATTGGCACAAAAATATTGATGAACACTTTTAATGCCAACTCCAAATGCCTTGTATTTAATGCCAGACTGACTTTTTGATTCACACGTTGTTAAATCTTCCAATCCTTCAATTCTATAAATGTGTCAGTTAAAAAAATTTATGACCTGCATATATTGTCACTTACTTCATAAAGCAATATTCATACTGCACATTTATTTTAATGAAATTTTTAAAATTGATTGTTAACTTGCGGTGATTTTTTTGTTTAGTGCACAATTCTTATACAAAGTATATAATCATTATACACATTTTGAATTAATAATAATAAAATGAAGGTGCTTGATGGAATTTCAATGCCATCTTACTAATTGACAGTCAGTTCTGTGACATGCATGTGATTGAATGCCTGAAGATGTAAAATTTAAAAATCTGGATTATTAACAATCTACCGTTCTAAAAAAATCCGGATGTCACAATGCTGGACGTTCAGTGTCCATTTAAAAAAATATGTTAGGTTCTTTCAGAACAATAGTATAATTTTATAATGTATATTATTCCCAAAAATGCAAAAAGTCATGAAAATCTGTAAAATAATGAAATAATCACAAACATTTCGGGAAGACAACTGCCAGCCGTCCATGCGGAATATTGTCTCAACAATGGCCAATTATTGTGTATTGGGCGAGTGCAATCCGCATGACACGTGCATAGGGGTTTCAAACATCTTAAAGTAAATTTCATAAAAATAACCAAATGTTTGTACAATTATTAATTATTTTAAAACATAATACAAATTAGGATACGAAAAACACTACAAATAATCCAATTATACGAATAATCAAAAGAATGAAACATATAAAAATTTTAAATATTTATATGGTTTTTCTAAAGTAGAATGGCTTCTGTGTTCTGTACAAGAAATATTTAGTTTTTAACTCTGTATCAAAAACACCGATTTGTCGAATGAATGATGCTGGGCGAGGGGACATTTGGTGAACGTACACTGCTACATTCGCTCACACTGACACAATGAATTAAGCATACACCCAGTCCTTTTTTTACGCGATACATTGGTTCCCTAGAAAAAGGCGCGTAAAAAAAATCACAACTTTTACGCAATTGCATTACATTTCTTTACACACCTTAAAACATAAATTCGCATAATATCCGATACACTAGTCTACACTACACTAGTATGCATATTTAATAAAATGGAATGCTTTACAAAATTAAGTTTTGAAAATACACATATTTTTTATTTAAAAAAATAATGAAACGTACAAGCCTAGCATTATATACAAATTTCTTCTTTAAAACAAATTTGGGGAAAAAATCGCGTAAAAAAGAATGAAAGGCGTAAAAAAATGTAACAGTGCCGTCCAAAAAAATCGCGTAAAAAAAGGACTGGGTGTATATATATATGTGTAAGGTGTTTGCCGATTTTATTACAAAAGTTGATCTTTTTCAGGAATCGATGAATGGTTTTATACTAATATATTTTTATTTGAAGGATAAAGGTTTAGTCAAGGAATATGCAATATATAAAGATCCAAGGTTCAGTAGATTTAGAGGAGAAAAAAAAGGTCCTGGACCTTTGACATCATTGGGCGGCATAGTTTAATAACAAAACATGTGGGATTGTAGAAAGTTTCAATACTCCAAATTTGATATAGAAACACCTCCAATCTAGCAACTTAAATTATTCAAAGGCTGCCATACAAAAATAAATTTAAAAAAAATGTAATAGTAAACAAATATTATATTCATGAATTTGTTTCTTATGGGAGCTATAATTTTTAATATATATATATATATATATTGTACATGTGAGTACTTTGAAGGCTTAGTGTATCAGATTGTCATTGGCAACTAATTGGATCAGTAGCTTTGTTTGAAAAAGATGAATTCCAATTTCTTTATAACACCTCAATTTCTATGGGTAAAAGGACACCAAAGTGAAGTAATCTTACCTAACTAAAATCTATCAAAAATAAATATTCCATAAAAAGAATGACTGGTTTTTGGATCTGAGTATTGTTTATGTAGTTTTTTTTTATTTATTTAAATCAGCTTGTTGAATCAGTGTTTAACCTTTTGTTCAGCCCAATAAAACAAATTATTTGATTAAATCAATAGCGCAACCCTGGTGTCAAAAACAAAAATGTATTTTTTTTATTGTGACTAATCTTAAAATCAACATTAGATAACATATTGTTGATTAAAAGCCATAAATATGCATTTATAATGAGATTTATGGAATTCTGATACTGCTGTAGTCCATCCTCTGAGAAATAATTTTTATGATTGAAGCATTGAATTTACAGCAACAGAATAATTTGAAAATGGAATAATTTCTAAATTCAGTTTATTTCTTATTACATTGATATTCATTTGTCTCAAACAAATTCTCTATTTTTGGAGGTTCCATTTAATTATCCAGTTATTAGTTATTTTATTCAGGATTAACTAGTTTAGTTCAGTTCCAAACAATATTTTGGAAATGTCGGGTATTTTCCATTTTTAATTGAAATCTAGCACCACGTTTTTCTCTAATTGCAATTATATCAATAGATATACCAAGAATTATCGTTTTTTACTATCCACTCAAACTGTCTTTCGTATAAGCCAATATTTGTTTCCTCTTTAGAAGAGCCAATGGAGATCACTGATGAAAAGATAGCGGTTGATGGTGAACCCCAGGCTAAAAAACCAAAAATTGATGGGCTGGATACAGATAAAGATGAAGATAAAACATTTAAACAGGATGAAAAAGGTAGTCCTGAAAAGAAAGAAGAAGACAAATCTGAAGTAGATAAACACAAACAGGGAGATGAAACTGTCGAGAAGAAAGATCTGGTAATAATATCTTAAAATAGTAATGTAAAATTCACTATTTAAAATATATAAAACTGTAAAACAAAATATTTTTGAATTATGAGATGGTATTTTCAGATTCTGAGATAGTATTTTCAAGTCATGAAGTAAAAAAAAAAATGTAAATTTAACATTCAACATTACTTGATTTACTGTTAAGATCATATTACTCCCTGTGATTTCAGTGTGAGTTTATTATCCTATGAGAGCACATGTTTCTTTTTGAACTGAAGCAGTGTAACGTAGCACATATTTTCACACATATCCAAATTATTTTCACTCAGTTTTCGATGGCAAAAAGTAAAATAATTGAACTATTTATCACATCACACTGTGAATTTATTATAAACAATAGTTCAATGCCTATGAGTGATAGGATGGACGACGAGACGTTAGATACAAAAATGAAGATTGAGATGAGAGAAAAGTCATATCACAGGATAAAATTCGATAAGTCTGTCCTAAGTGCATTGTGGATATACGTATAGGTATGGACATGCTAGGTTCTAAGCATGGAATGAGTTAATGGACCATGGGAGTAGTTTGATCTTTTTGCTTTGCAGGTGGTAAGGACTTAACAGGTTAATTGAATATTTTTATAGTTTTAATCCTAAGGAAATATGTTTACTTTTTAAAAAGTGAGACTCGCGGGATAGTTTCTTGTGACTAAGATCAAGACTTTATGCGATACGCAGAAAAAAGTGGCTTGAACATGAAATTTATGATATCGACTGAAGGTGCTTGATGGAACTTCAATATTAAATCTGAATTGTTGCAACTTTGTACGATTCCATATGTCTTATCACAAACGACCCGGGTTTCGCCCTTCGGCATCTTCAGGTATTCCATCGCACGGATGCAACAGAACTGACTGTCAGTCCATGCGATGGAATACCTGAAGATGCCGAAGAGCGAAACCCGGGTCGTTTCTGATAAGACATGGAATCGTACCAAGTTGCAACAATTCAAATTCAAAAAAAAATTTACACGAAAAAATTTTTAATGATTGTTTTTTCACACAGGACACTTCTGTGCGTGATCGTGATCGCAGGAGACGAGACAAACAAAGCAGGTGGGGCTCTCAAAATGCAGAATCCAACCAAAATGACCATGATGCACAGGTAAACTCTTCTAAAAATCAGATAATATAGCATTTTAGATATAAGTTCATATAAAAAAATATATTAAATCTACAGGGTGGTGAGTATACTTCAGGAAGAGATGAAGAGGATGATAGAAATAGAAGCCGAGGAAGAAGTTCATCAGCAAATAAAAGACCACGAGAAATGTCTCCGCGAAGAAAAAGCCCGGTCAAAATTCCTGAACCGGAGTCTCCTGTTGATAAAATTACTCTCTCTTGGTGTGAGTAGTCAAACTATTATTTTTTCAGCTATTTTTACACTTGAGAATGGTATATTCATTAAATTGTTTATATTCTTAATGTACTGTACCTTCACTATTGACGTTTGGCTCTACAGGCGTTGTTTTCTAGCAGAAATTTTTCTACTGTGAATTATTTTTTTATCTGCATTTTTACAGAAAAAATAAATGTAAATGCGATTAAGACCATTTTCAATCTCTAGCTTGTCACTTTAAGTGTTATCTGTTACTTGGTGGAAAGGCATATTTCAAATAATAAAAACCCATCTTTTAGTACTATAGTAGAACCTCAATTATCCGGATCGGTCAAAATAAACATGAGTATTACGAAGTTGCTGATATGCGCGTGGCTAATTTCGTCCTCTGTTTATGTAACAAGTCTTAACACTCTGATAATTACATTTGCTTTTTATGCATTTGTCAACAAGTCCTGTATAAAATATGGGTCAGTAATTGTCCAAATTCGATACACATTGAACGTTTGTTTCTTGAAAAATTGGTTACGACTTATATATTTATTTTTAATATCACTAATATGTCAACAAAAAGAAAATATGCTGTAGTTTCATTAAAAAATAATTTGGAGATAATTGATGCTTTGAAATGCAGTGAATCCTGAAGACTTTTGTCTAATAAATATTGTGTCGGAATGTTAGCGAACTCAGATATATATATAAAAAAAAAACAAAATGGAAAACCTTGAAGTTTACCAATTGTTTAATATTAGAGAGTGTAATTAAAGAAATATCTGTCTTAGATGTTGCCATGATGTGGGACAATTCAGGACAACTTATATGCCTTAAAAGTATTTGCGATTTTGCAGGATCAAAAAGAAAAGCTAGCTATAGACAGATATCGATAATAGATTTTTTCAATAAAAAATAATTTAATATCAAAGCTATTAAATAATCTAAAGAAATAAAAATGAGTCATATTGAATACACTCATCTTTTCCTGTCGATTATGATATTTTTAATTATCCGGATATCTCCTTATCGGGACTATCGTTATTGCAATTAGTCAGGATATTATTAGTTAGGATAATCGAGGTTCTACTGTATTTTCATAATATATTTTAAGGTTCAGGACTAGTTTTGCTCATCACTAGAATTATAAACCGATTGAACGACAATTACAAACAACAAGCCTATTTATATAAATTTTTGAGTTGGTAGTAAGTAAGTATACCAACCTGAAGGTTCAAGAACTAAGAAAAAAATTTACAGGAAGTCATCAATACTCATTCAATTGAAATAAATAAATTAAAAAAAGAAATATTAACAATTTCTATTATTCTTTAGTGATTCTACTATGCATACTAATTATTGTAAGTGGTTCTGATTTGTATAAGATTTTTCCGTAAAGTTAACTCCATATTTTTATTTGTTGTAACAGATGACAGTGACCTTAATCTGCACATAGATCCATCTGATTTGACAGTTGCTGTTCCACTAACGGAGGATGGTTTTGGTCTCTGTTGGGCGGGTGCTAGAGCATCCCATGGAGTAGATGCTGGAAAAGTTTGCTATGAAGTCAGTACCATATGTTTGAGAAATATTTTTTTTTATTTTCGAAAACAATTTCAGCCAAAAATGTATCAGTATCTATTGAAATCTGCATTAGTGCGGGAATTGTTGACATACATTATATTGTGTGTACTACAATATGGTATTAAAATAAATTCACTTCGTTTTAATATGAACTTTTTCTTGTTCTCAGTTCAATTGTTAGTCAAAACATCTTTATTAAATTAACACCCCCAATACTTTTCTCTAGATGTTAGTATTGAAAGACATGCTTAAAATATGGAATACCCCAAAATACTGCATAATTTTGTAAATAACACAGTTAACATAGAAGTGTTATACAGAACAACTGGTGCAAATTTCACTGGCTACCTTTGACTGTTTGGGAAAAGATCTTGCGACAGACACATTTATTTTGTGGTTTACAATAAACGTTAGGAAAATTATAAGTTCATTAATTTTCAATTTTATATTCATGCAGGTAAAAGTTGAAAGCATGCAAACTCCATCAGAGGGAAGTCCCCCCGCTATCAGGTTTGGTTGGTCTACACTCGAATCTTCCCTTCACCTTGGTAAGATCATTTTTAAATTGGCTTGAATCAAAAAAGAAATTGTTTACCATGAATAAATTTTGGGCATGGAAACAGAATCGGACAGCATGATTTATGTTTATAATTATTACTATATAGGTGATGGACCACACAGCTGGGCATATGAAAATTCTGGACGTAAAGTGAATAATAGCGAATTCCACGACTATGCTGTGAAATTTGTTGAAAAGGATGTGATTGGTGTATACTTGGTAAATATATCTAAATCTCTGAAAAGTATTATTCTTAAATATACAATGATAATACTTAAATATATTAAATACATGATGTTTAAAATTTTGTCTCTCCGTAGTTTCAATGCAATTCAATTGAATTAAATCTGTCTTCATTGAGGATATGATATATTTTTTATAACATCCTTTAATACCTGACTGATCAATATTTCTACTATATTTTAGGATCTGGAGTCCAGTCCTTGTACTATCATGTTCACTGTGAATGGAGCAGCACAAGAAACGGCTTTTGAATTTGAAAAATCCATTCTGGAAGGAGCCGCCTTATTCCCTCATGTCTTATCACGTAACTGTACTTTTAAAGTTAACTTTGGGCATGACAAATTTAATTTGCTTACCAAAACTAAAGTGACCCGGCGACAAGTTGAAGTACCACTTGAAGTTTTGCTGGAAGAAAAAAGAGGTATGTTTTATAATCATTTGTTTGAGAAGGGTAATAGTGGTCCTAATGAATAAACACAATCATTAACGGCTTACAGTTTCGTAGCCAACCACTTCCCGGTCATTCACGCACTTGTGCGAGATGAAAAACAGACCCATTTTTAACGTCCACGCACATGTGGAGGATGCCTTTACACAGTAAAAATACCATTCGGAAATAATTTAAATTTTTTTTGTGCCTTTTTTTTTTTTTTTGAAAACTGATATAATCAATATATTTTTTCTGTCCAAACTTCGGGACTCTGGGATAATTATAAATTTATAAATATAAAATATGAATTTTTAAACCTCAAATGGATAGTCTGACAATATACATCAATATAAAACCATAAAAGAAATCAATTTTTTTTCTTGGGATAATTTGTATAAAAAAAATCAATCAGGAGTGGTTAATGGATCAAATATCCAAATACAGTAAACCCTGTATTATCCGGACCTCGATTACTTGGATTTTTTATTACCAAATTGGTCATTATCAGAATAAACAAAAATATTATGATGTTGCTGATATGCGTGTAGCAAATTGCTTCCATGTGTTAGATCATTACGTTTGCGTATGTGATTGAATGTAATTTTAACATTTTGATTGTTGCATTTGTTTAAAAGCCCTGTGTAAATATAGGTTAGTTATCATCCAAATTTGATACGCATTGAACGTTTGGTAATTGAAAAATTTACCATGACTTAAATATTTATTTTTAATATTACCAATATGTCAATGAAAAGAGAAACATGTAGTTTCCCAAAACTATTTACAAAGTATTCAGATTGACATTGAGAGATGTACCATATTTCCATTTAGATCCAGCTGAACTTTCTCTTAGATGTTTTTGTGATTTTTGTTTAAGATTTTAATTCGCTATCATTGAAATTTCAACGATACCTTTATTTGTGACTACAGAGGAAAAATGAATTTTGCCTAAAAGACATGACTATTACACAATGTTCAATTGTCTTAGTAGACATTTAGTTGATGACAATAAAAAGCAATAAGTGATTAAATTGATGTTATCATCACTATTTTCTTTATCAAAGAAAAATACATTATTTTGAAGTTTCTAATTTTTGTCAATGGTAGATATGTTTTTATTAGTTTCTGGAAATAATTTGATTCAATATACCATACCAGTTAAAATAGAAATAAATAAAATATTTCAGTGAAAGATCTACAAATTCAAAAAGAAAAAGAAGAGAAATTGCAGAAGGAGAAAGAAGAACAGGAATTACGAAAAGAACAACAGAGGGAAAGAGAAGAAAGGGACCGAATTCGGAAAGAAGCAAGGGTTAGTTTTACTCTTAACTTGTTAATGAAATCTTTTTTCTATGTGTATTAATCGTCTGATACAATGTGGTTGCTTGCAATGTCAGGCCTTATTCAATCAAGCATGTTATATTTTAAAACTTTGAAATAGTAATATTGTAGATTATAATTCAATTAAAATTCAATTAAAATATATTTCCAATGGCAATAAAAGATTTCCTTCAATTGTGAAAAAAATACACAATTTGTAGGAAAAGATGTTATAACAGCAATGACAAAAGCTATTTTGTATTTTGCATTGACATTCAAATTTTATCTCTTCATATATTGTTGTGAAATAATATTGATTCAACTGAAGAAAGATCCCCAGTGACAGTTTTAAATTCTAAAAGATAATTATATCTTGGTTATGAATTGAAAGTATAGATTATTATATTTCAGATATCGTCAACAGTACTCATTGCTCAAATTACAGTAAACCTTACACGCTTTAACAATAGTTTGTTAAGCTTTGCCCTGCTATATTCTTTAACTTTCAAGATGTTAATTGTAGCTTCTTGGCGTAAAGATAATATATTTAAATAGTAAAAACAAAGTTTTAATACCATTTCCACAATTTTATATTTTTAAGACCAGGACCAGTTTTGTTCATAGTGAGCAGTTTCAAACTATGAATAAGAAAAAGTGAACATAATCTTTAAAATATAAATATGTGGAAATAATTAAAAAAAATACTAATAATTTATTTTTATACGGAGCACAATTGCATACATAACATTCTACATTAATTGAAACCTGTTTTAAATAAAGATGCTTGCATTTACTTGAATGTATATTTTAATAATAGGAGAAGCGGAGAAAAGATAAACCTGAAGATAAAGAGTCTAAGGAAAATGGGGAAAAAGAAAAGGGTAAAGACAATGATTCCGACTGTAAAGAGAAGACTGATAAAGGTGGTGAGAAATATGATCCCATGGACAACTCTGACGAAGATGACGATGCGAAGAAGGAAGTTGACAAAGGTGAAGATCGTATATTATTACATTTGTAAACCTTTTTAAAATGCATAGTTTCTGAAGTTTGTTGATTTTTACGTGGAATTTAATTTAAACTCGTAACAACTTAAGAAATTAAAAGTGATATATTCAATAATTCAAGATAGTAATTTGTTTCTTCAGTTAATTCACTGCTTGTGATGCATTTGTTATTGATGCTCTAAGTGCCCATATGCATTGGGAGTTATTCCCAGATCATTCTTACAAATATGGCTGTATGCCATGAGCTCCAAGCTAGTTTCAAAGTTTAAAAAATTATGTTCTATTTTACTTGATATTGAAAAAAATACATCATATACAACATTTCAATGATTTAGCGGCAGAGTGGTGGCATTTGAATTATAAGTGGGGAAAAAAAACATTGCAATAAAATAAGTCATGTCCCTAATTTTATTCTTATTTAAAAACGACCAAATATACTGCAGATTTGTTTGTCAACAAAATATTCACTACACCATTTCAGTCCGGTCAGGTGTTCTCAGTGTCAACAGATATTTAAATATTAGAATACCAGTAATTCTTTTGAAATACCTTCTACCATCTAATCTTTGGAAAATATAACAATGCCATGATGCCTCCAAATTTCACTGTTCTCCACCATTTTTTCTCTCATATTGTTCCCGTGTCCCATAGCTTCTATTTGGAAAATCCTATTGATGGTTGTCAGCGGTCATCTAGTGTTTCCGAATTACTTTCATGTCATTGCCCCCTAAATCTGAAAAACGTTATTCCTGGCCCTCCAATTTTTTTTTTTATAGGTCAAAGATTTATTGGCCATTAATTATTATAATTATAATACACATATATTTATATATTCAGTACAAAATTATAGGAACTCACTTAAAAACATTTTTTTTAATAAAAACTACTCGCACATGAAACATTTTAATGCGATAGATGAGGTTGCATGTTTTTTTTCATAACAAATTGATATTAACACTTTGTGGTCTGGCCCCTCGAGCAATATTCTCAAGCCTGTAGCAAGTGTTTTTTTGCGATTAGCGCAAATAAATATTACTTTCTTAAAATCGACACAACTTCTAAACTGAACAATATTTTTGATTGAAATTTTCAAAGAAATGATATGTGACATTTGATCTTTAAAAATAAATTATTAACACTCTGATTACATCTTAATTTCATTATATTTCTAAGCTGAATATAAAAACCTATTCTCAATTATGTAAATGGCACTCCATCTCATCAATATAAAATTTTTAAAACATTCTATGTAAAAGATAATATATTTATTCTCATTATATAATAAATTATAATACATACTTGCAATTCCTGCAAGTTAAGGGCCACTGGAAGTTTGAAATCTGAATGATGTAAATCGAGAAATATGCGTCTTCGAATAGGAACACTCGGGTTTATAATAACTCATGAGTTTTATTGCCACTTGTCAAAAAAGGTCTTTGTCGTATTGCCATGTGTTTTGTTTCACGCCGAAATATAAGCCCAAGAGAAGACGAATCCTACAAACGACCGACAGGATACAAAAACGAATTTTATTGGGTTCCGCAAACAAACGACAGTCCGCAAAAAGCGAGATATTTCATTTCCCGACCATAAAGTGTTAAGTTCAATGTCAGAAATGATAACTCGCAAAGCATCTTCTGAAGTTTCCATGGAAGGGTGTGTACTTTGCTTATTGTTTGTTATATAATAATATATTGAAGAAAATAGAGAACATGAAGAGTTACCAGGGATTCTGAATGCGTTTACATCATCTTCTCAGTGTTTATAAATACGTTTCAATATAGACTTGAATGTATACATTCCCTAAATATGTTATGTGGAAAAAATCATCAATGAATATTTGTACTTTGTACTGAATATTTTTGGTGCACTAATCTAGATCAATATTAAAATGAATGGGCCTAAAACTACCTATAATCTGAATTTCTGATTTGCTGCAATCATTTGTATTTAAAGAATTGTTTGGTCAATTTGTTTTTTTATTGTTAGATAAAATTGAGAAAAAAGAAGAAATAGAAGAGAAGACAGCTGAAGAAACAGTTTTGGTTGATGGGGACATGAAAAAGACAGAAGAGAAGATGGAAGCGGAGGAAATTAAACCGGAAGAATCTAAACCGGAAGAATCTCAGATTCTGCAACCTGTATTCAGGTGACGAGAGTTTTTTTTTTAAATTAATAAATATGCTCTTCATATTTTTGGATTTTTTTGTTATTATATTTCAACATAATTTTAAATGGGATCTTTGACTTTTTTGCTCTTATTTATGGAACTTATTTTATGTGTTGTTATCAATGTCGTTTAGGATGGAAATTGACATTGAAGTGGATGGTGAGGAAGCAAAGATGCTAGAAGGCTATGTGTTTATTGGATTAGTGCTACTGGAAAAATGGATCAAGGGACCACTTAGACCCTCTTGTGATGAACAGTGCGAGGTTCGTCACCTATATTATACAGTTATATGTGGTGTCTTTCTTAAAAGTATTTTCATATAAATTAATCAATAATTAGTAATCACCAGGGCAGGACACATTCCTAAAAGATGTTGAAAAATCATCTGATACATAGATATCACTCTTAGTTAATTACTAATTTATGATGGTTCTCCTAATCACTTAGCACTCTTATTATTAAGATTTTCATACTGCACGGTTAAAGCATTTCAATTGGATATAATTTAATTTGTATGTAAATAAATGTTTCCATTCATGATTCAAAAAATATAGGGTGAGTGAGATGTAGTCAAAATTGACATTTTTTTTTTTTTTTTTCTAATTTATGGGATCGCTAATCACAGGTCATCTGGAGTGGAGTGTTTGTATTGCACTTTTGGCACTTACAAAAGTGACATTTATTCAAAACAAATTAATAAACCGCCTGGCACTTTTATATATGTGCTATTTTGACTGTGCAGCCTTGTATTTAATTTCAATATTATTTGTAACCCAAAAAATGATTTAAATATGGCAAATTCTTATTCTCATATTAATAATTTACTTATCTATATTGATTAACGATTATATTGTCAGTTTTATTTAAATATAATAGATGTTCGAAGATTTCATTAAAAAATACAAGTGTTATGCCTGTATGCTAATTGCACTCATATTATGTAAACTTCAATGCTTCTGGCCATATTTGAGTGTTAAGGATTAAAGGAAATAACACGGTGAAAAAATAGCAATGTATTTTAGTTCTACAAAATTTCAAAAAATGGAGTTCTACCAAGTGAATGCCAATTCAATCAATTAAAGGATATATAAGAATACATAAGAATATTTTTAAAGTTATACAAAGGGGAAAAAAGTTACTTATATTTTCATTACTGGCTCAGTCATTATGCTATATGGTTTCCGTACCATCATGTTTGAATCCAAGAATAGACAATATTTGTATTCTTTGTGGTGGATCTGGTCCTAGAAAATCTTTGATCTATCAAGGTAGAGTTAGTTAACTTAATTTATACGTTCTGATAAGTGGGATTTATTAAAATTAAAAAGTTTTTATGCCATCAAGTTTCAGTAAATCGTTGTCGGCAGAGGCCTCAATATATACTGTATCAAATTTGAATTGTTGAAACTTTTTGCGATTTCATATCTTTTGTCACTAATAACCTGGGTTTCACCCTTCGACATCTTCAAACATTCTATCACATGGATGCAACAGAACTGACACAATAAAAATTATATACATATTGGAGTCTATATAAAGATTGAAAAGGGTTTCTAAGGCCAGAATCCATACAAAACCTAAAATAACTTCCAATACTAATAGTAATGATAATCAATTTTCTGTAGTGAGTTTTATTAATATTAAATACTCTTTAACGAGTCTGATGAAAGGATTCTGCAACAAATAATAATCAAGTATCATTAAAATGCATTCGGGTAATTTTAAACTGAAATATATACTTATTCCAAATTGGTGGGTATAGAGTCGGGAATTATTCAGCTCATTGAAATAATCGCATATAGCAAGGGGGAGTTGGGAAGATTAAGCTTGTCGTTAAGAATATAAGATGAATTTAATTGCCCTCTGTTTATTTCTAAACAGTGACAAAACATGCGGTATCATACATGGTTTCAACAATACAAATTTGATATTGAAATTTCATCAAGCACCTTCCGTCGATATCATAAATTTTTTGGTATGTTATTTTTAGGTGATAATGATGTGTGGTCTTCCGGGGTCAGGTAAGACCTATTGGGCACTGAAACATGCTTCAGAGTATCCTGCAAAGAGATTCAACATCTTAGGAACAAGTTCTCTCATCGACAGAATGAAGGTAATCTTATTTTTGTTTTTTTTTTGTTTATTTGTCCTGTATGCGTTCCTATACCATTCATCTGATTGAGATAAAATATTATTGTGTTGTTATGAGCACCCCTGCAAATGTTTTTAAATTACAAAAAAGTACAACTGTTAGATCAGGACCGGTTTTGATTATTGTGGACACTAGACTGTGTAGATATGCTTCTGACGTGGAAATGTCCTATGTTGTCACAATCACTTTAACAAATATTTCCCTAAAAATAACTCACTCATAGTTACCATTATTGCCATGACCAATCAAAGCTCTGCACAGCACACTCTTTGGCAACTTGACAAGTGTATTTGTTGCAATCCATCTATCATTTACTTCATTACTTTAAGACTTAAATTGTTATGCATTTTGGAATTTATTACTATATTCATGAAATACACATACACTTCACCATAAAAATCAAATAACTATTTTGAGGAAGTGTAAATTTATATATATATATATGTATATATATATATATGGGCAGTTGGAATATATATTTTAATTATTTGTATCTAGACAGACATTTACCACAACTCTGTAGAAATGGAATAAAAAAGTTTTAATAGCTTTCATGGACTTATAAAAACAGCGAAATTGCAATATTGCTACATAAAACGAGTTAAAAATTTTCACTTATACTTTTTCTTTGAATTTCCGTAAACATATACTCCATGCCTTGGTTGTTGCCCTGTTGATAAATCATAATCGAGTCTAATTCCTCATACACAGCTTTTTTGATATCCACATTCTACCGGGCGGGATTTCTTTTATAGTTAATTATCACAGAATAAGTCGAGTTTTGACAATAAAAAAACTCACATGGTACATTTCAAACATGCGCTAATAGTTTTTGAATGAAGTTGCATTATTATAATGATAACCGTCAACACAACTCAAGGATTGATGGGCAAATTTATGAATATAATTTGTGCTAAATAATTGCGCAGCACCTTTTTAGAGTGCAAAAAATATTAAGTATCGAATATAGAAAAAATATGTTTCTCTTCGAAAAAGCCCGTATATCACAAATAAAATGATAGAAATTCATGGCCTATAAATTACTCCGCACAAATTTAGCATGCAGTGTTGGCTGACTTAATTGGCCCTCCGGGATTTAAAGGGGTTAAGTATTTAACAAATCAAGAGTTTTTTTTTTTTATATACTCTTAGGTTATGCAGATTGCCAATTATTTTTCTTTTTATTTGAGAACTAGTACCATCTTAGCCCATTGTTGGTTGAAAAAACTATCCTCACGTTTTGAATTCCCTAAAAATTCTTTTACATGTCCTTAAAACTCAATAGGCAAAATGTATTTATGTATGTATATTCTCACCATATACCAATGATTTAATAAATAATATTTCCATAGGTGGACTGCAAATCCTTCCGGGCGCAGCATGAAGGGCGCTGGGAATCGATCATCTCTAAAGTCACAAAATGCGTAGTGAAACTAATAGAAGTTGCACAAACTCGTCGCAGAAACTACATCCTTGATCAGGTAATGTCCTACATCTTTTTGTTTTATATTTCAAGCAGAATGATAGGAATCTGGAATGATAGTGGTGACAATGGATTCAATATATAATGATCAATGTTGAATTAACTTTCATCCCTCTGTTAAAAAAGCAATAGTAAAATAAAACCAAAAATTTATTTCTAAATGAATAAATAAATTTATTCATCCTGATGCTGATCAAGCTTTTATTCAATATTTGTAAATATTTATGAAATATTAATTATCTGAAACATTTACACTGAAAATTATATTGGCATATCTGATTCTATTGAGTTTTTAATATCACAATGTTAGGTTGCCTGAGCTATTTATTAGATGAGTTCAATTCAATGTTTTGATTGTTTTTGCCATGTGATCATTGCTCTAATTATTTCATATATGAAAACTTGCAAGAAAATGCTCTCAACAATACTGAACATACTGAGAGTGTAATGGTGTGTGAGAGTTTGAGAGACAGAAACAGATTTTGAATTTTCCTAGAAATCAGGGTTATGATAATAGTAACTAAGTTCAAAAATGTTCTTTGTAATATTGTAATAAAATGTGACAAAGTTTTGTCTTACATTATTATTTTATCTAGTTAAGGACAGGCAAAGGAAAACCTAAGTTAATAATCATGTACACGTACTCTATTGAGAAAATTGGCTTTTTAAAAGATTTAAGATGATGGTTTTCATTTGTTTCAAATTGCATTGTTAATAATTATGTAAGTCGATATGCAGTCTCTCGAGCAGGGCAGCATCATAACAGGTAAGACAGAACAGGTAAAAAGGTTAAGAAAGTAAAAAACAAACTTGATGTTGATGGTCATCGGTCCCTGAATACTCAAGGTAAACAAAATTTAATCTGTATTTAGTATTTAAGATCTATCAGGTCATTAGTTTTCCTTTGGGCACCGGTGAGTATCTGATATCCTTTACAGAGTCATAGGGTTTATATTTGTTAATTTTATTAGTAAGCAATCAAAAATGAATGAATTTGAAAAATGATTTTATTATTAAGGGATGATTGACACCAGGAAAAATTTATGAATAATACATTCTATATTACATACTTCCAGAAATGTGAAAATGGAGCTCCATATTATGAAGATATAATGATGCAATCCCACTAACTGAAATATTGCATGCGATTGATCTCTAATCATTTTTTTCTCTCATAATAGAGAAATTACGATTGAGGTTTTTCGTAATTCCAGGAGAATAGCTCAAATTCATTTGTCTGCTTGAAATACTGTTTTTTAAGTATTCAAATGATTTTTTTTTGTTTGTTTTAAAGCTAATGTCTTGTGTATATTCACAACTAATGTACGATATGATCTCTATCATATCAACAAACTCACTGCGATATTTTGATATTTCAGCCAAGAATTAACAGATTGCTTCAGATACTGCAAAACTATTCTTTTTTTATATATTAATATAAGCCAAACTTTTCCAAGAAAGTGACTTTTTGATTGAATTGACTTCAATATATAAACAATATATTTTTTTGTGCTGTTGGCAACATTATCGAAAAACCTTAAATTTTTATGGTTTACTTTCTTAAATCAATATGTAATTATTGCTTTAAAGCATTAATTTTAGATATTTTGTGTTGGTACGGGCACCATTTGATATATATTATGTTCAGAATATATTTTCTTAACTCTGTTGTGGACTATTTCCGCAATTATTGAATACTGGAAACAATGTTCACTCTTCCCTATGAGCAAGTGCACATAGTGTGCTCTTAAATTAACGTAAAGTAAAGTGTACTGATGGTACACTGTTCTGAAAGAAAATAGCCTTTTCGTAATCTGTCATATTCTGGGAAGATTTAAAAATAGTACTATTAATTATTTACAAAATTAGATACGGAAATTAGCTTTATATGAGGCTGTAGAGATATTACTAAATTTATTCTGTTGGATTAAAACTGGATCACATTTTTTTCTGATAACTTGCCAATAGATTGTATGGTTATCCTAAATTTGAGTGAATATGAATATTTTGTAAATAAGGTATGAATAGCAAGTATTTGATTTCAGGAATTATATTAGGTTAACTATTTCAGCCTCGATCTTGAATGAGATCAGTGTCTTGATGAAATTCTTCCAGAGCTTCAATACTTTTTTAATGCCTATTCAATCAATATCTTTTGCTTATGTTTATTAAAGAACACCCAACCCCTAAAGCAAAATCTTTTATGGAAATTTGTGAGTTTCTATATTCATTCACTCATTAACCATTTCCTGGTTGATTTCTTTTATAATAATCGTTTTTAAAAAAAAAACAATTTTTATAGTTTTATATTGAAGTATATTGTCAGACAAAAATTAATGAAATAATTTTTTAACCCTCTGAGGTCTAAAAATTCATATTTTTTTAATTTAATTTATTTAAAATAAACAAAAAATTATATCAATTATGTCCTGGTTTTCAAAAAATTGTTCCGAACCGAAAAAATATTCTTTTTCAGTTTGAAAATCTTTTACCTGAAATCGTAGATAGATAGATATAGATAATAAAGAATATATGTACATGCGTTAGAAGAGTCTAGAGCTACAGTTTAGAGTTGTGGCCGTAAGGGCTGTTATCCATCAAAATTTCCTTTTTTTCTCGCCAACAGTGTGAATTTCTCTAGAAGTTAAAACAAAAAAATCTAAGGTTTGAAAACCTCTTTTTAATTGAAAGACTACGCGGGAATAGCATACTTCTGAATGGCATATTCTCACACATATGTGTGAATGACCAAGAAGTGATTAACAGTTTACATGTTTTATGGGATGCGACCATAGATATCATGAAAGCTTATTTACCTTTTTTTTTCCATATGAAGGTGGCAAAAAATTTAAGAAATGTAGTTTTTTTTTCACATTATGTTAAGACAAGTTTGTAAGGTGAGCGTAGAATCATCAAAAATCATTACTAAAGCATTTGCCTAATTACATATCACCTCTTACTTGGATGTAGGGTAGTGTAGTGGTTAAAAGATTCATGATTATTTCTTCCAACAAGCATTTTCAATATATATTAAGATCGCAGAATTCAAGTATTATTTAAAAAAACATATGCAATGTGTTTCCATGTTTTTCAATATATAGTATTGTAAACTATGACATTCTTTATTGTAGTAAATCTGAAGCAATCTGAAAAGTAAGGTATACTCCTGTATTATAATGTAAGTAAAGTATTAATCAAATACATGATTCAGTTTTGAACAAACAAGGAAACTTGGGTAGTCTGTCAATATCCATAAATTTTCTACATCCAAAGTGGTTCGAGTGACCAATAATAATATTAAACTGCGAGCAAAATTTTACAAATTACCTAAAGATATTGTATTTTGCTCTTCATCTGTATATCCTGACTTCGCCGCTGGATGTCATCATCGCCTTCAATTCGGACCATACCTTCCTACATCTCTACATCATCTCTGTGGTATATTACAAAAATTATCGACCGAACCTGAAATCTACATAATTGTATCGATGCGCCACAATGGATAAAATGTTTCTCCACTGGCCTTGCAAACTCTAGACTAATGTCTATCCTTCGGCTCAACGGCGCAAAATGCGTCAATTCACCGGCTGCAAGCGTTCGGCCATAGTTATAGTCCCCGATGAGGAGACTTACACTGAGAGGCAACGGCTTCGTGAAGAGAAAGATGGCAAAGATGTTCCGGACGGAGCCGTGCTAGAGATGAAAGGTATGCTACCTGATCAGCTATCAACATTTTTTGCCTTTAATTATCATTCTTCATGGCGGGCGTGCGTGTTAAAGAGCTGAACACTTGATGGTTTTCATTGTTTTATCCACTTGAGTGAAATGCAATTTTAATAATATATCAGCCATTCTCTGTAAATGACATGTGACATTCTTGCACAATCTGAAGCGATCTGTATGAAAACATTTAAACTGATATTATTATATATAACAGTATTCATATTGTCTAGTTTAAGTTTGCAATATTATTAAATGTATACAATTTTTATTATATGAAAATCACATAATATGAATTGCATATTGTTTCGATGTCGGTCCACAGTGCAATGCAAAAATGAAAACTCGGCTGAAGTCATTGATATTGATTTGGGTATTCAGTTTTGGTAATGTATGTATTTCTTTCTGACACTATCTTCTTTCTACATCAAAGAGTGTTATCTTATTTAACTGTCAATGTTGAGTGTCATTGAGTTCAGTTAAAATATTTTATGAATCATTGACAGTATCAATTTGGTCATTTCTAGGACTTTCAGGATCACAGAAACAACATTATTGACTTGTATTTGCCAGTTAGCATACCGTACAGATCGTTTTAGTATGATCAGATTTTAGAAGGACATGAATAAAAATTCATCATATTTCTTTTCCTCATGTCTCTGATTGTTTTTCCAACCATTTTTAAACTTGACTTGTAATTTAATTTAAAAATGGGAAGATTTCATTCCCGCACGCATTGAGTTTGTTTTGTGTAACGTCCCGCAGAAATGCTCTCACGTTTTTTTTTTTTATTATTGTTTCAATGGTATTGTGATATAAAAGAATGATCCAACCTCAACTTGTGATGAGTTTCAATTTCCGTCTTGGTTCATTTATATATCACTGTCTGATAGCTCACTCTCAGAGAGTGAAATAAAATGATAATCATTTTTGTAATCGATTATCACTTAATTAATGAATGTCAAGGCGGAAACGAAACTCCACATGATGAATAAATAAATGTGTCAAACAATTAACCCTTTGCTATTTTCACAGCAAACTTTGTCCTGCCGGAAAAGTGCATGTGGCTAGAGGAGGTGACCTTCTCAGAGCAGAACGAGGAAGAAGCTAAAAAGACTTTGGAAAAGTACAACCGGGAAGGAAAAGCAGCAGGCTGCGGTAGAGGCGCCGGCGGTAGGGGATCTCAGGGGCCTGGTCAGGGATCGAAGAGGCCTCGTTTTGATTCTGAACGTGGTAGAAACTTTGGTCCTGACAGAGGTGGCCGCCATGGAGGAGGCGGAGGTGGAGGACCACTGAGACACCGAAATGACTCACGCAGAGGTGAGCAACTCTATAACCCATTCTTCTGCTCTGATATTAATGTATGGCATTAATTTTTTTTGTTAAAAATTTACCAAACACTATTTTTTCAGATGACCGTCGTGGTGGAGGAGGAGGCGGATGGGGTGATCGTAATTGGGGACGAGGCGGCGGAGGCGGCGGTGGTGGCTGGGGAGGCCGAGACCCTCCTTACATGAGAGATCGCAATCGAGACGGAGGCCCTGCTCCGTATCGAGGAAACTCAGATAGGTGGGCCGGGGGAGGAGGCGGAGGTAGCAGGTGATCAATCTGTTTCAGAGAATTAAAGGATTTTTCTTTTAGTTTCTGTTATGTATGGGTTACTTACTTAGCCTTATAAATTATTATAATAAACCTTATTTTTAATTTTATTTAAAATTACAAAATCTCAATTTATTGATGGATATTATGGTTCTTCTATGTTACCAGAACTAGCATTAAGTAGTGCCATGGAAATTTCTTGCTTAGAGAAAAAATCTTAATGCTGAGATAATCAATGGTTTTCCTGGTAGATTGAATGTGTATTTTCCTTTTTTATCCATTTATTTACACAAAAAATTTGAATAGCAGGCTATATTATAGTATAAAAATTGAGTTCACATTCGAAAGTTGTAGCACTACTAACACTATCATATTTTATGATATCGACTATCCATTTACAGTGAAACCTCGATTCCACGCTTTTCAAGGGACTCTGAAAAAAAATTTGGAGACTTTAAATATCAATAAAAAAATTAAATCTTTAAAAAAACATGAAGGTTCCCCCTTTAATTTCCAAAAATATTGATTTATAAAAATTATAAAATATGAGAGGGTTTTGGAATAGTCATATTGATTAAATCATATTTATTGAAATAATCGAATAGTGTTTTAAATCTTGTAAAATTTTTAGTCAAAGACATTTCAGCGAACCATATATTTCATTGGTTAATATATACAGTTTTATGTACTCTAACTCACAAATTGTATTGGATAGAAAGATTTATCTAACAAAACCGGTCGATCAGGATAATATTTGAGAAAGGAGCATAACATATAGATGATACTTCAAGGAAATTGATATATTGAGGAACGGTTAAAGCGGGATTATTTTGCCTGGTTCTTATGGGTGTTTGGCGGGACTATAAAAAATGAACGATCCTACTGGGAAAACGTATTATGCGAAAACAGTTGATAGGGGGTTCAACTTTTTAATTGATTAATTCTTTATGCCCTGTTTCTTAATTAATCTTTGCTGGCATCATCACTAAGTTATTATAAGTCTTAAGACTATTTTTTTAGTTTTTTCAAACAATTCCTATGAAAAGGAAAAATATCAAATGAAACTTCATAAATAATTAAAATAAACGAGTTTTAAAGATGAATCTACCGGAGTGTGCAGTTGCAGGCTGAACGCTAAATTGAAGGTGGCGTTAAATATTCATAATTGTATTAAAATAAGTTTCATTTTGGAATAGGGGTGGCGGAGGTGGTGGTCATCAGGGACACCAAGGTCGTGACCGTGGTGATTCTCATCCACGGGGTCGACCCCCCATGATGTCCCACCGGTCCAACAGTGGTTCGGATGACTCTCGCGGACCACCCCCCCCTCATATGAATAAGGGATGGAATGCACCGAGAGGTGGAGGCAGCGGAGGAGGTGGAGGTGCGGGAGACCGTGGTGGCAATAGACCTCAGCATCACCAGCGGCCACAGCAGCATCAGGTGAGGGTCAGTTACCCCCTTATATTATTTTGCTACTTACCACACACAGTATCTGTTGTGCATTATTCATGTAATGTTTTGTTAAATAACTGTTTGATTTATGTTAGGGAGGAGGTGGCGGTAACCAATCAGGAGGAGCCGTAACTGGAAATGGAAGTGGATGGGCTGGACAGCAAACTAATAGTGGTTGGGGTCAGGGTCAAGGCCTAGGGCAAGGGCCGGCATGGGGTCAACACCAATGGAATCAGCAAGGTAACTATTATATAACTTTTAACCATGTACAGTGAAACCTCGATTTTACGTTTTCCAAGGGACCCTGAAAAAATAACGGTAATTGCGGGAAAGCTTCAAATAATAATAAAATGGCAGGCAAATGTGTTTGACCTTCGTCAAGTTCAATATGTAGAACGTTATATTTTAAACATTGTGAGATGTATTTATTGACTTGGCATCTATTCGGTAAGATTTCATTATTATAGTGTGAAAGTAACTTAGTACTATACAGTGAAATCTCGATTTTACGTTTTCCAAGGGGCCCTGAAAAAATAACGGTAAATGCGGGAAAGCTTTAAATAATAATAAACAAGTAAAATCGTAAAAAATATTTATTTATTGGTTACTGGTACATACTATATACAAAATTTATTTTTTAAAAAAGTCCTTTATGTTAGTTTGCTTCTTTGTTATTTGGCACTTTAATCGGAACAAAGACGTGATACTAAACTTGTGACTAAAAGTTTGTATGTACAGGAATCATTATTACCATGAATTTTAAACAACTCTACATTTGCATCATAAACAATAATACGCGTGTGGTGGATTTCAACCCAAAAAATAGCACGTGCGTCCAATGCGTTACGTCTAACATGTACAGCAGATTTCAACGTGTCTAGAAATAACACCTGCACTCGGCTGTGTCAAACTTGGTTACTGAGATACGGAGAAATATGCAATAAAAACGGTCAATTGGGATAATATTTGTGACGGGACCAAAATATTTAGACTGTTTATTGAGGAAATCGGGGAATCGGTCAATGCGGGATTATTTAACATTGTTCTTATGGGAGTTTGACGGGACTATAAAAAATAAGCATTCCAGCCGGGAAAACGTATTATGCGAGAACGGTTGATCGAGGTTCCACTGTATATCATTTTCAACCATGTGTTTACCTTTTTCACTCGAGCACTTTTTCGTATGTGCCTACCAGCAACTCGACACGTTTTTTTGTGCGAATATCGTATTCGCTACATGAATCAAATAAATAAAAAAAATATATTTAAAATTTTAAAAATATATTTTTTTAATTTTTTCAGTAAAATAGATATATAATGAATATAATGTACATATTTTTATTATATTTCTAATTCTTCATTTTATGGTATTTCACAAAGCAAATCGCCAACATGTAATCCTGGCTTATTTACGCAGGTCTCGCAAAACAGCCATGTTTCCGATCTCCCGCCAGAAAATTTTCTGTTTGAACATACTGCACAGTCCTTCTTAGTCCCTGAACATAATATAAGTAATTTATCTGCAAGACGGTCTTCTGTAGGAACAGTTGAAGTACGCACTCAGGATCCACCATACATTTTGATGACAACACTTATTGATATTACGCAAGCCGACTATCTTTGGCTATTTTTTTTATCAGAAAATGACTCCCCAATGATCTGTTATTGTGATCTAGTTGAAATCGACTTATAAAAAATGCTAAAAGTATACAAAAAATGACTTTATAAACATGCCGCCGCTGCGGCGGCATCCGAGTAATACGATAAACTTACAATGCCGCCTCTATGGCGGCATTCGAGTGCAAAGGGTTAATATTGAATTTGAGACCTAATTTTCATACTACATCTTTCAAAAAATTACAATAGGAAAAGGAATTTGTGTTTTCATTATTGTAATCGATTATATGGTTAGGTTGGACTAATTGGGGCCAGCAGGGCTGGGGAGCTCAAACTGGAGGTGGATGGAATGCAAGTGGAGCCGCAGCCGGCGGCTGGAAGTATCAAGGCCAAGGGCAGGGACAGGGCCAGCAGGGAACTGCCGCCCAGCAACAGCAGTGGGGGCAATGGCCGCAGCAACAGGGTTACTGGGGAACCCAGTGGCCTGTCCAAAATCAGGTCTTTTTTACATTTTCTCTTGGACATCTAAAACTATAAAATAATATCTATTTGAAAAACACTTATTTCAATTCTGTCTCATAGTAAGCTGATATATTTTCATCATACTTCAGAGAAAGTAAAATCATGAAATTGCTAAAACCATGTACCATAGTTAAGGATCCCTCTAATTTGCTTTCTGTATAAAATATTTTTACAACCTGGATTATTTCAATTACCTTTTAGTTTAATCGTTAATCATGAAATTAACATGCTAGCACTGTTTCACGAACAGTTGTCATTTTTGCTGTACATTTCAAATTTCTTAAAATTGTATTTTCTTGTGTTGATTATGCAGCTTTCTAACATTGAATGGTTATTTTGTTTTCGTACCAAAGTTGAGCCGTTTGATTAGCAAGCTATTTTTTTTTTATTGATTTGAGTTCATTCAATTGATCATTATTAGGTAAAGCAAAAAGTAATAAAGTTTTATTTACATGGAAAATTTTTCAAAGTTCAAATAATTTACATTATTGATTGAAGATGCTTGATGGGATTTCGATATCAAATTAGAGTTGTTTAGAGCTGTCACATATCTTGTTTCCCAATCCTTGTTTTGTTTTATGGCTTCTCAGGCATTGTATAACTTGGATTTTACACAGTTCAATATTCAATAAATATTCTAAAAGATAATTGTTTGATGTCGTCTCTTGTACTTTACATATGGTTTTCCAGCAATATTAAGTCCTCATGTTTTCTTATGTTCTAACTTGAATAGGTGATAATCTGAAGGCATAATATTACCAATAAGTTGGTAATAAGTGAATAAGTTGGATGTTGCAAACTTTTTAATCTGGTTCCCTAATTTTTCCTGTTGCAGCATGTTTTCTTGCTTGCTGCAGAATATGTGATTGTTTACCAAAACTTATCACTTTGTTGCCATTTTCACATTATTTTTTTCTATTTGGATACTATAATCTCTAATATAACTGTTAGGCTAGTATTTGATAATATATTTTTTGAGATCAATGATAGCGGAGGGGCTTGGAGACAGAAATTGTTTTTCCTCTTTAATTTATTAATAATTTCCGTTAGAATTGTTTACACCAAAAGTGTCTAGTCACCAACAAAAGATAATCATAGTACTGACGAACCAATGATTATCTTTTGTTCTACAGCTGTTGAAGGTTTGAATATTTACTGCCCAATTTCCCTCCCTTTTTTTATTACTGATTTATTTCAAATAACCCTTGAATGTTGACATGGGTCAGGCTGAGTTCTTGTGATAATTTCATAATAGCTTTGCAGAAGAATCAAACTCTTTCAATGTATTTGAATTGACATCATCCAGTTCCAAAAGTTTTCATGTTGGTGTTTTCGCAAATTCCTTGTCACCGTTAAAAATAGATTTGAGCCATCTGCATCTTTGAGGTTTCAAGACAAATGTCTATGTTTTTAGATTCTCTTGGTAGCTTCTTTCAGTAGTTAAAATACTGTGAATTTTTCTTTGATCATTGTTCTTCACATTTTTACTATACTATTTTGAAAATACTTCTAGCATATGTGCTAAGACAGAAAGGAAATAACATAACCAGCAAAGCATATATTTTTGCATCTTTCAAATTATTAATATTGGCATGTAGAACCACAATGTTGGGCATTTTCAACTAAGAGAGACACATTTAGAATCTGGTCAAATAGATTATTTGACTAAATAACTACTGATTTTGCAATGCACATTTTTTTTAAAGAAATGTAGCAACAAAGATTCAATGTTATTGAGGTAATGGATTTTAAAAACTTGTTGGTTGTTTTGTGTGTTTTGACAATAATATTCTATTAACCATTTTTGGATGCCACCACCCTGGCGCCAAGTCATTGAATTGTAATCTATAATGTAATTTTCAGTATCAACTGTAATTTGACTTAACTTTTTTTAACGCATTTAAGGGTAACACTTCATAATTCTTCACCCATTATCAAAGTGACAAATTTCAATTTTGTGCCATCATTTGTTGAGTGTAAAGATTGAAACTAGTGTCTATCTTTCTAGCTAGTGCTTAATGAAAAATGTTAGTTATTATAAATTTATTGATATTCTCTATGCGTACATATACATATCTATCAGAAGTCACTGGCAAAGAGGCTCTGGTATGAATTGTACCACAAGAAATACATTTTCAAGATTAAATGGACAGGCTTATCAGTTACTTTATTTCAGTTTACCTATAAGTATTGAAATGCATGGTTGAATTTTTAATTCTCACAGTTCAATGACCTATCCTATGATGCTTTCTAATATCAAACATTTATAAGAGACATCACTGAGACTAATGTAGTCTTCGTATCCATTAATTATTTCAACAACTATTTGTGTAGGCTAGTATTTTCTCCACATATCTGTAAAATCATTGTTTTGTAGCTAACGAATAAATTGATCAAATTTCCCGAGTTACCTAATAATTTTTGTTGTTACCACATCGCTTAGTGCTATTTTTGTTAAAAATCATAGGCTTAAATAAATACTTAAGAATCAATTTGATAAGATAAAACATCAATTATAGTAGTTGATGAGAGTGCTGAACGGTCTTTAGCTTCTTTCCCCATCAATATTGACTCGATCTTTTAATAAATAATCAAACAGGGTCAAGCTCAGAGCCAGACGGGTGCGAATGCGAATACAGTGACATCCAGTGACAGTTCTCTGACGGGTCAACAGACTACCAATCAATCTCAGACCTCTCAGCAAGCCGTCTCCGCTCAGCACCAGCAACAGCAGATGTGGGCTCACTATGCTCAAGCCTACGCCCAACAGGTTGCCTCACTATTACATTTACCTGTTGACGACCTTGCTTCATTTTTTCGTTCACCATATCTTTGCATTAAATTGAACCTTGTTCACGTTCTCAAATTATGTTTTATTAATCTTTTCGGTACCGTATCAACTAGTTAGCTACTTTATTGGTGCTTGAAGAATCTTGATCAAGAATTCGTGCTTGGTAGTCAGCAGTTAGCTTTTTCTCATTTTCTAATCTACCCAATGTGGAAATTCCCCATTAGTCATAATATACAATAATATAAATTTCAATGAATTTGCGCAACCCATCCATAATATTTACATTATTATATATATTGGGGAAGCATTTTTAATTAAGAATTTTGGCAGACAGTTGGTCCGTAGCATAATAGGCTTGAAGGCTGAAAGTCATAAAAATTTTGGGTCTTTAATTTGCCATGCATTTTTTTACTTACAAAAGCTTGTGAGAGGATATAATGATTTTTTTCCTCCTGCTTAGGAAAATCGTTAATCATGTTATTAATTTTTAATAGTTTACTGTCACCTAAATCTCATACCTGTTGAGTAAATAGTAATTTTTAAAAATCTAAAACACCAAAGTATGAAATTTTTCATCATGTGTACAAATCTGTTATAGATGAGATTAAAGTTCATACAAAATTAGGGTATATGTTCCAAAAAAAAAATTGAAAGGAAAAAAGTTGATAATGAATTTCTAATAAAATACAACAAATATATATCAAGCACCATCACTTCAAATCCTATTTATACTACTCCTTTTCGCAATCAATAATAGACATCATCAGAAGAATATTTTTGGATTCAACATTCTACAACTGCTTATTTAGAAACTGTTGACTAAGATATTGTTTAATGATTTTTTTTTATCTTTCATAACAACATAATGTTGCCAATATACAGAGATAATTTATTATTCTCCACACCATAATAAGATTAGAAAAAATAGGTTTCAAAAATAAGTATTAGCGGAGATAAAAAAAAATAAAACAATTGTTATTTTCGCAAAAATTATTAGGACTTTTTGTGTTTACTAGACAAAATAGCCTGCGATTAAAAGGCTTTAGCAATTTTGAGTTGTTTGATGTGTATATATCTTACTACAATGTCAGAAGGATAGAACAAAGATTATTGGATAATATTTCCGGTGGATGATGTCCCATAAAAAAACCTTTCTAAATCATCTTTAAATTATATTATAAAGTAAAATCAATCATTTACTGTAAAACAAACACTTTTCTGCAATCTTAAATATCAAATCTTAGTTTCATGCAATAAGCTCTGAAGAAGTCATGGTGTATAAAGCCTATTTCCTATTTTAATGAAAGAAAAAATCAATGGTTCATGAGATTTAAATCGTGGCAGCTGTCAACAGTTTTGGCTAAGCTGGAAAAAGTTTACAATTTTTATAGAACCTTATTTATGCATGAAAGCTATAAATATGATTGAATAGATAAAAAAAATACGTGTTTATCCTACTCTTGTTTCATAAAAGGTTGCCCTTGTGTATATTGCTAATAACATCTATGGTACAAACTTTACATTTTATCCTATAAGAGGTATAAAATATGTCTTTTAAAATAATGTGCATGATTTTTTTCTACCAGAATTGAATCATATAGTTTCAAAATGATCAATGTGAATTTATCGCCTCTTACTTTCTTAAAACTGTCTTAGGTAGTCTCCTTGAAATTAAACCATTTTTATCCATTATGATACTGCTGCTAGCTTTTATACTGCCAATATTCAATTACTACTTTCTTATTAATGTGTAATCTCCTAAATTATTCTGAAGCTGTGCTTCAATAGCTCTTCAAATGTGGAAATCTATTCCACAAATTTCTCTATATTAAGACTATTGTAATTTGAATTTTTAAAATACTGTCTTTTTACATAGAGACTAATTTTATTATTCTAGTATTGTATAATAAGTAATAGTAATAGTAATATTAAAATATTGGATACAATCAATTCAAGACTTTGGTTTTCTTTTTCAGAGCTATGGAACAGGTGCCATGGGTAACACAAACGTCTCCTCAACAGTAGCCGATAAGAAGTAGATGCATTATTTAGAATTTAATTGTAAGTGTCTGTTCTGTTATACGAATGGTGTTTTTCTTAATAGATATGAGACTATTTTTGTTCCAACTCATTGTTAGACATAGTTACTTTTATATTAACACATTCATTGCTGAAAACTAGCCTAGTATGTCACCATTCATTGCTTCACAAAATAACTGAACAGCATGTTACGGTGTCCTTGTAGTCCTACGCACTGGATTATTCATCTTCTTAACCAGTTTCTTGATGCAATATCAATGTTTTCCTAGGTTAATTAGCAATGAATGTGTTAAGTAACAATCTTGTGCCACTTAAAGTGTGACATTTCAGTATTTAGATTACCATAATGCTGTTCTAAAATAAATTGATGCTCTATGCTAAATAACTCATAGAGATATAACATTTGGTTATATGCATTTTGAGCATTAGTGACTAACTGGGATAGGACTATTTTTATACATTGTTTACTTCTCTATGTACAATTTAATGTTATCTTTTTCACATTATGCCACAGTTATGATCCAATCAGTGACAGTCAAGTAAAACCATTGTAAATATAAACAAGTATAATGTTGTGTTTGAGGTTTGCACTGGCCAAATATACCCTTTTGTGGATACACCCGACCTGGACCCAAATCTTAACATCACATTTTTTAACTGAACCATACCAAAAGCCTGTTAAACCCTGATTCTTTGCAATACATATTAGAATATTATTTTCTACGAACCAGCATTAAGAAGTAGTGGTTCCAATTTTTCAATTCACCCTTTTCATATCATTATTACTCTCGAAAATAATTCAAGTCATTTTTGGCATGCTACTCAAACAAAATATTTTTGTAACCATTTCTCAACTTTTACTTTAAATTCAGTTCATTTCTATGAATAATTTATTTTATTGATGAAATTCTTTACTCGGTTGCCTCTCAATTCTCCCGGGCTTGTGCAGACCTCTATGTTGAATACGCCGTTGAAATAATCTATTAGAATAAACATCACGCACACAACTGTATTTAAAGAAAATGTAACCATGTTTTCATAAATATTATATCAAATTTATTTTTATCATCAATTGAATCTACATTGAACATTGTTCAACCGGCAATTCTCTACACACTTGATGAACAAGAATAGAGCCTATCCTGGGTAATTTTAAATATATCATTAGAATTAAAATAATGTAAATAAAAATATTAGGTTTGTAAGGCTATTGTAATATTTTTTAATTATATTTTGACTGCATTCATTATGAAACAAAATCATGTTGTTTCATAAGTAACTATCCAACCCGGCAAGTGTTGTACCGCCTCAGAATCAATAAATGTTCTGTTTATTAGCTGAATTTAATTCATTTTTTTCTTTATCGAGTTAAAATGAATACTCAAGATGAAGTAAGCTCAATTAATGTGTAACAACTATTTCCATCATCAATTGCCTTCATTAGCGTATCGTAAACTTCCTTCTCTTGGCGGTTCAATTGTGGTACATTCATTTGCATCTCGATCATGCAACGTAGTTGGTCCACTGTTCATGTGGATTCAATGGTAAGCATTTCAAAATGATAGCAAATAATGTGCATATTCGACTTGGAGATACAGCAACAATTGCTTCAGCGATTGCAATGAGTATCGTTTTCAAGCAAATCGAGCCGTTGACATGCAGAACGAAATGTTTAGTGCACTACAACATTGACAGTTTGAAGTGATTCAAATGATGACAACCATGAACATTCACCATCAACAACCGCAAGTAGAAGCATTAATCATTCATAGAACGAACTGTATAAATGCTTCCAATAGCAAAAGTAAAACGCACATCTGGATGACTAGGAAACCGCATTGCCTTGCTTCCAATGATGAAATTTCTTCGATGA
Source organism: Himalopsyche japonica (assembly GCA_028555115.1). Lineage (NCBI taxonomy): Eukaryota > Metazoa > Arthropoda > Insecta > Trichoptera > Rhyacophilidae > Himalopsyche > Himalopsyche japonica. Next base: position 894,454 of record JAHFWJ010000374.1, read on the forward strand.
AGTGTTCCATATTTAATCATGTTATCTCACGTTCGTGCGAACAAATCTCTTTAGCAAATTGAGAAGAAACTGATCAATTTTGTTGTTGGAGGTCTTTAACCATTCTCCAGATGCACCGCCAAATGTACAACGGTGGGATGACATTGATGAATAGGGACTGATAATATACGCCAAATTGTCTCATTGCAGCTCACATATTGACGAAAAAATTCATCAAAATCAGTCAATTAATTCTCGGGACTTCAATAATGCCGTTTTATACCAAACGTATGAGAAAATGAATTTTATTTATAATTTCCCCCTCGCAATTTTTTCCAAAATTTAATAATTATTCTATTATTTGGGGCAGAGAAAAATCCAATAAATCAAAGAAAATAAAAATCTCTTCGGCTGTACTTGAATTATAAATGGTGTAATTAACCCGATCTTGTTTCATATATAAGATATCCGAAAATTACAGTGGATAAATTCTTCTTCCGAGTCTGTGGAAGTATTGAGAGTTGTGTTAATATGCATTTGTACGAGTGAACAAAATGTGTATACAACAAAACATCCGAGTAAGTTGAAAGGAACATTTTTAATGCAGAATTCACCGGCTTGGAAAAATACCTAGAGACTTAGTACCTTTCTACGATATTAATTGTCACTTCTTGATGGAAAGATATGATATTCTAAATAATAAAAACACTTTTTTAGTACTTATTTCCATAATATATTTTTCGATCAGGACCAGTTTTGCTCATCGCGAGCATTATCAACTGCTAAACCATAATATAAGGAGAGTAATGTGGTGAGAGGCAGCTGTTCTATATCGGTCTCTTTAATTTTTTCTTTCATGCGGTTTCACATTAACATGCTTCAAAATTCACCATTGATTGTTCACCAGTATTGATTTTTTTCTCTTCATTATTAACACTGCATTCAATTTATCCAATTGCGCACAGTTAACCTCCGCTGTGATTGTTTTACCAGACTTTAGTAGTTCATAATAAATCACCCAGGAAATATTCCACCACAACTTCCACAAGAGAATTTTTTTAATGTCATACTTGGTCGAAAGGCTGAAACCACTACTTCTGGAGAGAGCCATTGGTTTTTTATTAGGTGACTTGTAAAGGATTCATTTCTTATCTTTAATAACTATCTTTCTTAGAAATGGATCGTCTTCACACCTGCTCATCAATGAAGAATGAGTGGTCATGTACTGATCCAACGCCGACTGCAATAAATCATGTGTCATGCTAACTTTTCTATGCTTTTTTCCATTTTTACAGTATAAACAGTTTTAAATGATCTTTTATGGTTGGCCATGGACAGCCGATGTCCTGTAATAATTCTTTAATAGTTTTTCGCGGATCAGATTCCACTAACGATTTTAACACTTCGTCATTGATTTTTTGAAGTCTCTTAATTTTTTTTGTTTTCAAAATTTCTGTGACCAGTTTAAAATTTTTTAAACTGCCATCATCACTTGTGAATCTTAAGAATATTATCATAGGTTTCATAAATGCTTTCTTTGGCCTTGGGTTTCAACCCCTTGTGAAATAAAATAAATTGCAATTGCATCTCTTCGATCTCCAGCCTTTACATTTCAGTGTAAATGAAAAAAAATACATTTTGAGATGAGCCAAACCATGCTAAATGCCAAATTGAGTTGAAAAGAGCTTCAAAATAATACTAATATTGATGGACCTACTCTACGGAAGCAGAGCGTAAACTGATTTCAAAACACACCTTAAAATCATGGCAATTAATCTTCGCTTTAACATAATATTTAAATGTTTATGGCAAATAAAAAATAATTTCAAATTTATATTTATCTATGGCATCCAAACTGTTGACATGTTCAGCGATTTAATGCATTGTATCACTAGAAACAGGCACCTACGACAATAAATATTATTTTTTTCCCTTATACCTCTGGTTTTAAACTACAGTGTAACCCTATCAGCTGTTACTACATGAATCATTCATTTTTATAAATCCCGGCTAAGCACCTTAAGAATAATATCAAAAAATCCTATAATTGTCCCTGATATATCATTATATATATATAGTTTTCTCTCAGAAATATTACCCAGTTGATGGTATTAGTCTAACATTTGTCATTCAGCTAATAAGCACATACAACAACTATTATCTAAGCCGGTTGGTTTTCATTGTGAATTCTGACTTAAGATTAGGATGCCACCTATGATAAAATTTTATCTTTTTGAAAGATTTGAAATGTTTTTTTTAGACTTGGTGGATTTTTCCTTTTTGAAGGTACCTTGAAAATTGATGAATCAGTTCTCCACTGTACAATGTGATCTGTCAATCTTTTCATTTTAAGCACGACTTGTTCACAACTAGTGTAGCATTGTATTTTTGTTTGATTGATCATGCATATGAAATAATAAATTGAATAAATATATTTTAATATTGAAACATTATTTAATTATTATTCCTTTTATTTCTTTCTGTGCCATATTCATTATCAGATATCAGTAAAAATTCTGGCACTGTGATACTAGTACTCATCTTTTTTTATATAGGGCTGTAGTTTTGAATTTGCCATCACATTTCATAGCCATTGAATTTTCTGCTGAATTAATCAAGATTGTATTGTTTGGTTTGACTCCATTTATATGGCATTTATTGGGTTTTATTTTATTATGGATAGTAAATAACAATTATTTTTTGAGAAAACTTATGTCTTAACATTAATTTTCATGAAAGTTAATAATTCAATATTGTCATATCTTAAATAATAAAAACACATTTTTTTTAGTACTTATTTCCACAATATATTTTTTGATCAGGACCGGTTTCGCTCATCGCGAGCATTATCAACTGATAGAATACAATTTACAAACAAGTCTATTTATACAAAACAAAAAATTAATTTGAGTTAATGGTAGCAGGTGTACAAAACCATGAACTAGGAAACGATTTACATAAAATCATACAATAATGATACAAATAAAGTAAATTAGTATAAAAATTAAATGTTCACAATCACATATTAAGAATTACAATTACAATTATGGTAAATCAATAATCCATTAGGAGCTCTAAACAATCAATAAGGAAGTAAGGAGTGGGAAATTTTTAATGACGAAAATAACCCACAATCCTTACTTAATGGAACAAAATAAATTAAATCGACTTCTCATGTATCAATTTATTTTGTTCCATTAAGTAGTGATTGTGGGTTATTTTCGCCATTAAAAATTTCATTAATTTCATTGATGATCATTAATTTATCCAAATAACAGCAATTAATTCACAACATCAGAAATAGAACTGTTCAATATTGCTTATTTGATATTTATCAATAGTTTAAAAATAATCATTCACAAAAATTTTGTTGCAATGGTTTGGTATAGTATTTTTCACTGTCAATGATATCCAGAACTAAATTTCATTGGTTGCCTAGACTTGTATATTTCAAGCCCAGTAATCGCAGTATTGATTATTTTGTATCTCCTAATATATATATATATTTATTTAACCTTCTATCAGTTGAAATATACATAGATGTATGAAAATATATTTTGACAGTTTCATTCAGTGATACTAAGTTTCAGAATATTCATTGAAACCATAGATTGTATTATGATACTATCATTATATGTCATATTTTAGATTGGTAGGGGCCAAGCCATCCCTTTGAACCTAGTGAACTTACTAAACACAATTTTTAGTTTTGTGAACCTCTCATTTTCTCTTACTTATCTTAACCATCTTTAACGCCTGTTTTTTTTTCTTCAATAAATAACAAGCATATAATTTCATTGTCACATAACTTATTACTGGAATGTCTAATGAATATAAATTCTCCATTTGTGACCTTTTAATTACAAATATTTCACAATTTATAATATCAACTGGGGTTACTTGATGGTATTTCAATATCTAATTTGAATTGTTGATACCATACAATTCCAGATGTTTTGATACTCGTGACCCAGGGTTTTGCCTTTCAGCATTCTTTCACACGGATACGGATACTCAGTCAGATTGTGAGGGGCAAATCATGAGTAAATGTACAGTTCCATGAATCCAAATTTCATAAGCACTTCAATGAAACTTCGGTTATATTTAAATATATAAAATGAATATAGAATTGAAAATATGGTTTAATAATAATTTTTCATTTTTAGGCCAATTATTCCTTAAATACTGAGGCCTCAAACCTATACTATGCTTTCCCCTGATAATAGGATATTCCGCCACTGATCTGAAACACAAATTTTATTATTTCTCCATGTTTGTGATTGCAATCCCGCCAGGTACGTTTGTAGAATCGGATGACACTTTCAATTGCTATCATGAGCATGTAAGTTTTTTCTGTGTATGATTGAACAACTCTTAGCAAAAGGAATGATAAACATTTAAAACCCTCTCCTTTCAGCACTCCAGGATTAAATATATGACGAATTTCCAAGAACTATAAATATTAAGAAAACCCCTATAGTACAACTAAATGAGATGGTGTGTTCAACTTATGCTTCATACTGAATCATGTGGTATATTGACTCGTAACTTGAACTCCCAAAAAAAAATGTTGGTATAATTGAACTTTTTGTAATTTCACGCTTAGATGTATTGAGTATCAAAATTTTTAAATAACCTTTCTGATCATATTTTTTATTGAATGAGAGTGAAAATCCCACTTTGCAAGAATTTTTGTGTCTGACATTTTCACTACATAGTGTACTTACTGTACATGATAAAATTCAATGTAACTGAGCTAAAATTTAGTACAAATTAATGTTTCTAGCCTAGCTCTTCTGTTCAAATTAAACAGTTTCTTCTTTTCTTTAACAATTCATTATAAATGGATATGATGGATGAAAATTCAAACAGTGAACACTGGCTCAATGATATCACTTAGAAGTTAAGAATTCAGTTATTATTTATTACCAACAATATTGACCGATATTATGATCCATGTTATAATAATTGTCTTGGGATAATAATTTATTATGGGAGTTATATCAAATTAAATCCATATTGTAATTTATAATGGCATTAAACCCTAAAATCTGAAATCTTGTTTCTAAAGAAAAGTTTGTATTATCTTAGATAGTTTATATTCACTCATTCATGGTATCAAAAAACAATCCCATTTTGTTTTTTTGTGAACCTTAAAGGTTAACGTGAAAAATGCGACCATTGTTACATGCGATGTTCAAAAAATGCTAAATTTTTTTACATAATACAATTTTATTTTTATCACTGATCAGAAGTGTTTATAAACTGTTTTCCTTCAATCGACCTTTTTTTATAAGGGAGTGAATAACTTTGTTACATATTTTTTTTTTAAATAAATCGTGATAAATCTTGTTTTGTTTCTTATTTCACTTGCACAACCTCTCCCTGCTAAGCCACATAAAGGATAAACATCACAAAATGAACTCAGCTGCACATAACAACTTACAGTAGGGCCTCGATTATCAGGATCGGTCAAAACAAATAAAAATATGATGAATCTGCTGATAAGCACATGGAAAATTGCGTCCACTGTTTACAAACATGATGGGAGTACAATCTCAACATTTTGATTGTTGCAATTGTACAAACAAGTCCTGCATAAAATATGAATCTGTAATCATCCAAATTCAATACGCATTGAACATCTGTTTCTATAAAAATTGATAAGAATTTAAATATTTATTCAAATGATCCTGGAATCCATCTGGATCCTGGATTAAATTTTGAATGATGAGGAAATATTTAAAGAAATATCTGCCTCGGGTAAACAAGATGAAGAAGACGAAGACGAAGACGAGATTTGTGAGAGGAGGGGAGACATTCATCCTACACATTTTGAAACTTTTAAGTGACTTGAAAGTAATCGCAACATTGAAGAAAAAGCTAGCTTCAAGCAGAAATCAATAATAGATTTTTTCAGTACAAAAAAAATAGTATCAACCTGAAGTAATAAAAATCATTAATACTAAACACAATTGATCCTTGAGCAGCAATTTACCTATCTTTCATCTCAGTGTTGGTTAAATAAAATTTTAATATGCAGATACACTCTTATGCACAATGTAGTGGTGTGCATGTTGTAGGAAAATGATTGTTAGCAACTAGTCACGTAAATCACCATATACTAGTGGTATCACTTAGCATGTGGTGTACTTCACTAAGATTGAATAAATCAATGTTTAGGCAAGATGAACTTATGCTGAATGCCAACATTTTTTTTTTTTTTGTGAATATACATAACATAGTGGGAATTCATCTCAAATATGAATTGAAGCTGTCAAGTTTCTCTCGTAAGCTTATTGCTTGTAAAGCTATTGCTATTTTTCAATCTTCAATCAGGAGTAAAGTTTCATATAACACCAAATATTTTCAACCTCTGCCAAAATCAGATTTTATTTGGATCAAGGTAAAAATAAAATTGCCTTTATCTTGTTGTGTAGCACTGTTAATAGGTTGACTGAATATCTACTTTCCATGAAAAACCATACAAAAAATAAATATATTGGCATTTTTTCAAACAAATTAAGTAGTAATCAAAGAAACCAATATGAATTTCAATTTATTCACAAGCATGTATCACAAAATTTAATAAAGAAAAAAAATATTTTATTTTGTTAGGTGATCACAAACATTTTTTATCTTTTCTCTAGAACCTCAAATATACTACTTTATGGCTTAAACTCTTTTTAATAAATTAAAAACATTGAAATGTTTAACTCTAAAAAATTTGATATAGTTGTTGAATCTATTAGGTAAAGTAAAAAGAAATGTCATTTTTTTTTATTTGGATAAAAAAAATATTTTAACAGAAGCTGTACAATTTTAATCGATTAAATAATTTCCATTGTTGTATATTATCCCCCTCCACAGATCAGGTAGCTTTTTAATGCCTCTTTCATAAAATTCAGACGGTTTTTCATCAAAATACGACTAAATGATTTTTGACTTCTTCCACAGAAGTAATTTTTTTATCCTTAAGCGAATGTTTCAATGATTTGAAAAGGTGGTAGTCTGAAGTTGCAATATCAGGAGAATATGGTATATATAAGGTGGATGTTGTAAAACTTCCAAATCCAACTCTCTTATTTTTTCCTGCGTGATCCTCGCTGCATATGGTCTTGCATTATCATGCTACAATATGCCCCAACCCCAGTTACCCAAATTCCCTGTCTGTGTTTTTTCCCCGAGTCTTTTCAAGTGATTTTTTACTGTCGACCAGGGACAGCCGATGCCTTGCGATAATTCCTTTATCGTTTTTCGAGGATCAGATTCTACCAGAGAATTTAATGCGTTGTCGTCGATTTTCAGAGGTCTTCCTGATTTTGGTTTATTATTTAAATCTCTGTCGCCACTTTTGAATTGCTTAAACCATCTATGGCATTTTCAACTATTCAGTATGTCGCCATATGTATCATAAATGCTCTAGGTGGCTTCTTTTGCTTTTAAGCCTTTGTCGAATAAAAATAACAAACACGATCGCAAGTGTGCCTCGTCAATTTCTTGCTTGGACATTCTCACTATGGGTAAAAAAAAATATGAAACATGTGAAAAAGCAAGACAAACAACAGAGCTTCAAAATGACACCAACCTTGACGTGTTTACTAGACAGCAACACGAGGTAAACTGACGTTGCTGACTGCAAAGCATGCAATAAAAAAATGACATTTCTTTTGACTTTACCTAATATTTCGACCTCCCGTCGTCAGGACGATATATCAACGGTGGACAACGGTTAATCTTCATTGGGATAAGTTTTGCTCGAATTAAAAATTAAATGAATTTAAAGAAAGCTGATTTTTGGTGCAACATGTGGTTGTAAATCTTTATACTGCAAAATGAAGTTTGTAAAGTTAAATATCGTTCACAGATGATCAATCAACATCTCACAGCGTTACTGCAATTGTATTTAACAAATTTTACATCAAATTCAGTATTTGACTAATCATGGGATATTTTTTTTTATATAAACAAAGATTGGAGAAAATTTTGTTTGAATAAATGAATTTAACATATTTTTTTATTGTAACATGCTTTTGCTTTTGCCTTTTATAATATACGAAAGAAAATGTGGCTCGGATTGACCTCATATGTGTCTATCACTGCTATATAATTAGCACTGTTTAGGAAGAGATAGAAGTTTTTTGTCTCACTTATTCACCATAACATATCTAAATGATTTATCTATATAATTTATTTACATTATTTAAAATATAAATTATAAAATTTCTGTTAGAAAAATATTGAAATATAATATCAACTCCAATAGTAAAATTGATAAATCCATTGAATAGGACTATGTGTTGACATTGTCGCTATTACAATATTTATAATTTTTGATTTATTTAGCAATGAATATTCACTGCATCGTACTATAAGGAAAAATAAAATAATAATAAATAAAAAAAAAACATAAGAAGATTCTATACACTAATAAAACTGTAATATGAAATAATACAACATTATAAATATCAACTCTTGTCAAACATAAAATGTTTGTTTATTTTTAAATTATCTTTTTTATTTGATTTATTTTAATGTAGGTACCAAAATTTTTACAAGCCGTGAAACAATCTTATTATAATAATAATTAAATATTATTTGTTGCATTTTTTGGCTCGGTGAAACAGTGGTCGTAATTTCATATCTTTTTAATTCTTCTCACAGAAAATATTGATTGACTGCGCAAAGGTCCGAGTTAATCGAGGTATTGGTGTTTATTAAAGAGAAAGCTTCATTATCATATTTTATTTTGCTTCAATTTAACCATTCCTTAGAAACTGAGTAGTAAAAATAGCATTTTATAACATTTTCTGAGTTTACTGGCAGCACTGGAGCTAGTAAAAACTACAATTCGCTTGCCACCCGCCGGTTAGTTTTTATTCGGTATTTGTGCGCTGCTCGTGTAAATTGGTTAATTAGTGTTAATATAGTCATCTATCACCAAAAATGGTAAGTCTTGATTGTGCACAATCAAAAATTCTTTGTCGTGGGCCATGACTCATATTTTCGGATGTCGAAGGTGTTTCATCTGCCAAGAAGACCGGCGTCGCCATATTTTGCAAGGCTTAGTGATTTCGCTACGAATTATTCAATACGCTAACCCAGATCGCTCTTCAATTTCTTCTAGAAACAAACCAATTCATTCTTTTAAACAATTTGAATCAATAATTAAACTTGGTCGGAAGTTGAATGTTAAGTTCCGAAAGATACCGGTAGCATTCGTCACACTACTCATGCAACGCCTTTTTTGACAATAATGACAATTTGTCACTAATAAAATGTAACTTTAGCCTCGCAAATGATTATTTTCTCATAATCATGTTCCTACAACATTTTTTAATTTTAATATAAATTCTTAAATTATGAGTATTTATAGACCATATGAATACTTGTGCTATTTTGAGCATCGATGGGTAATACAACTTCACAATTTTATAAAAATATTCGTTTATGCGTAGGCCTTCAGCTACTTCTTAATTCCCTAAGAAAGTGATCACTGGAAATAAATTATTGTGCGTTCCGATTCATGACTGCGGACACGTATCATTTGATTATTTGACTCATATTTAAATCATATCGGGAAAGTACTCACTCGTCATTTTTTTTTTAGGTAGGTACGTACTTCATGCGCCGATTACCTTATATGGTCGTTTATTTCATACTAATTATTTTTTCACACCGAGGCCTATATTATTTAATTACGTAGTTGACAAGTGCATTCTTCACTGAAAATTTTTATTGCAAATCGGTCCATCCAAACTAGTCTATCAAACTTTTTGAATAACTTATCAAGTAGGTGCCTCCGCTTTCACCATCGTATGCACGATATCATAATTGTTTGGTGCAAACTCAAGGAATTGCGCTGTGTGCACTCACACAGACGTTCTTGAGGACAAAAACAGGCATTGCTTATTTTTATTACATACAATAAGCCTGGTCATCATACATAGTGTTAACTTGAGGTTAAAAAAAATTGACAGTGATAATTGTATATAGAGTAAAAAGTATGCATGTGTATTTCTGCATAAATGCTTTGATTATTTTTTTGGATCAAAAATATTTTTTTAAGTGGTCATCCTGCTGTGGATAGATTGTCCCCATGCCTTTCAATTAATGATCTTGCGGAGGAAAGCTTGAAGATTTAACGTAGTTTTCCTGTTTTTATTTTTTAATTGGCTACTTATTGCGGGAACTACTTGGAAAGGTTTTATATTATTCCATTTGGATGTTGTTTAATTCAAGTAGTAATAATCACACATAGTAAAGTTTTCCTCGTTTAACCTCCATGCATAAGAAATAAAAATACCATTAATCGATTAAAATTTCAAGTTATGAAGCCGAATGTGATCTGCGAGCGCAACAATCGAATGAAGCTATGTTTATTTGGTGAAAAGAACGTATGAGCACATTCCGTGCTCTAAGGGCAAAAATATCGAAGTACATCTATAGTTTTGCAAGAAGTTTATAAGATTGTTGATAGTTATTTCTCCTTCGCACCATCGTGTACGCTGCCCATATCTCAGTAGAAATTAATAATTATTATACAGTTATTTTTTCTTCTTTATTATGAAGTTCATGTAAATGTCAATTTAATCAATAAATTTCACGGTGCTATCATATTTATAATAGGTCAGTTATGTGTGTGTATACACATAATGACGGTCAAATTCTGATTCTCGTTTTCATCCCTTTCCCCCAATAATGGATCAGGCATAAAACGTAAAATTAACCGACCGCTGCACGGTCGCGTTCAGTGCCAGTTTGGAACGCAAACAGATCGCGATCCACCAATATGCGTTCCATTTTATAGAATCTGAACGTGGACATGTAATGCCGACAGCTCGTCTTGTAAAAATGAAGTTTTAATTTTAAGTTTTACGCCAGAGGCGTTCAGGCATAAATATTTTTATGAGACTTTTTACAACTGACGTTTCTATTCAACAGTATATATGTTTAGTCGATAACAAAGGTGGTATTATTTTTCAAACTTTGAGAGTTTGGAAAAAACACGGAATTATATGTGAATTATTTTGGTTTATGTCGTTAAGTTACCGTGCGGACTGCACAATATTGCATGTATGAAAAAATCATCAAATGAGAGAATACATATTCCGTTAATGCAAATTCACAACACATTGGCTTTCGCGTCTTTTCAACAAATAAAAAATATTTTTTATAATTGGAGCAATTTGACAATGCATAAAATTTGATAAATACATTCCGCATTGTAACCAGTAAGTAATTAACACCAACAATTTTTTATCTTCGTCTGCCTTTTAGTTTAAAAATCACTAAAATCTTCTCTTTCTTACTAAATCGATTACTTATTATTGTTCCCAGCCCGGCAAATTTGATTCTGCTACGATACAGATAAACCGAGAGTTAACGGAGTTATTTGGAATAGAATTCGTTAAGCCCATGTTCTAATCCAATGCTTCCCAAATCGAGGTCCGCGAAAATATTCAGTAAAATTTACAAATATTGTATTTATGATTTTTTTCCACATAACATATTAAGCGTATGCATATATTTTAATCTGTTAACTGCTTCCACTCCATGTCGAGTGTTACTCGACATGCAATGTTTCCACCAGCTCCAATGTCGAATGTGACTTGACACGATCTGGTACATATTTTGATTTGATTATTTTTATGAGAAATAATTATTTTCTATGTTTGTATTGAATACTCATTTGAAATACATAATTTGACCAGATGTTTGTGAATTTTAGATAGTTGGGATGTCTACCTAACGTGGATAATAAATGAAAAATTTCGACTGTGTAAGTGTGCAGCGACGGAACAAAATCACTTGCTTTCACGCCGAGGTTACATAAATATCTGTTGTCCGATTTATATTCTTTGGGATAAAAAATTGTTAACATGGACCATTGATATATTTATTGTGACATCAGTGAAATAATTTTTCAACTCGTAAATCACGTCTAATAAAGGTTCAAAAACGAATTGTGTCGTCTAAAACTTCAAATATAAACAAACAAACATATGAATTTGATATTGGTGACGGTCGATAGTGACTATATGAAAAATTTTGACGATATATTCAACAATTTTCAAATAAATAGTGATCGCGAAAGTGAAGCTAGCATTTCTCAAATTCTAGAAATATCAAAGAGACAATACGAATCTGCTCCAGGACTGTCATAATAGATTCATCTGATGAGATACTTCCCCGACGGAGACTTGTCTAAAGACTTTCAAGCAGCAAAAACAATGTTCGGATTATTCTATATGATAATCAAGCTTCATGGGTGAATGTTATTGAATTTGATATTTTTTTTAATTATGCGGCCTGTGGGTGGCTTTTAGTTTTATTTAGCTTTGGTAGTTGAGCGGTTAGTAAATATACATCTTTTGCAATAAACTTTCTTCTTTTTTAAATTTTTTAACAAAAATAAATTTTTATATACAAGTTCACTAAAAATGGCTTGGAGCTGAGGGAATTTTTTTGAAAAACATCCGGATGGAATGGGTTAAATGATAACACATTATATGAAAACTTATTTGTATACACTGAGAAAATGATGTAAGCGCATGCAGAATCCCTGGTAACTCTTATTCTTTACGCGACTGCATTTTCTTCATTATATTATTATATAACAAAAAATAAGCAAAGGTCACACCCTTCCGTGGAAACTTCAGAAGATGGTTTGCGAGTTAGCATCTCTGACATTGAACCCGATATCGATTTGTTGTGTAAAAACATGCGACCTCATCAATCGCATTAAAATGCTCCATGCGTGAATAGTTTTTATTAACGAGTAAATGTTTTTAAGCAAGTTCCTATAATTTTGTGTTGAATATAAATATGCGTATTATAATAGTTATTGCCAAATAAACCTTTTAACTATAAAAAAAAATTAGGGGGGGGCGGGAATTATTTTTTTCAGATTCAGGGGGCCGTGACATGAAAGTAATCGGGAAGCACTGTTCTATTCGACAGCACACCGTGCGTTGCGTAGTTTGAAGAAGTCATACATGACAAATAATGAATTCGGAAGCGGGAAGCAAATGCTTGATTACTTTCGTATTTTTTGAGTCCTAGCGAATAATTTCATTGCTTGGTTATATTGTTCAAATATAATTCTATTCATTCGATGTTCCATGTGAATATAAGTTTATTCGAGATAGACACACGGTTGACGAATTGGCTTCTAAGTTTACATAATGTTTTATTTATTTTATTTTAAATACGAAAAAAATAACTATTTCCAATTGTATACGCTCACATAGAGATCGGAAACTGATCGCCAATATATCATTGCGTATGTAAAAGCATTTCCATATTTGATCGATAATGCGATAAAACCCCAAAATAGAATCATTCTAGTGAAAGAAACTTTTCGAATAAATGTAATTCTTTATAAAATATGTTTATTGTAATTTTATTACAAATATGTGAAGTTCTCCCGGCTAGATTTCTATATTAAGGGTGTTGGGTTGTGTAGTTTCAAAACATCTTTTTGTAATCATGATGTTACGACGAAAATAATTGTTCGTGTATGTATTACCAATTGAGCGTTAGGTCGGAATTACCGCTTTTTTATACAGAACTGCAATACGATTTTCTGTCGATTAAGTTATCTAGAAAATATTGAAATACAATGAAAACCGATTCCACGTTTTTCAAGGGACCCTAAAAGCAAAACGAAAAATGCGGGAAAGCTTATAATAATAATTAATTAATAATATACAATAATTAATTAATATACAAGAAGTAAAATCTTAAAAATGCGGTTCCTCCCGTCTTTAAATTTCTTAAAATGGGGTTTTCCAAGAATTCGTAAGTATGAGGGGTTTTGTAAAAGTTATGCGAGAACGGTTGATCGAGGTTCCACTGTTCTGTTAAATCACTGGGAGAAAAAATGCCATCATGATGCCGTTTATTTAAACTGCACTTAGAAATAATTGACTTGTATTACCAATATATATACGAATTGTGCGAAAGTCGAGGTCCGCCTGTATATATTTTCAGATATTTTAGAATTTAACGTAATGAGCTTGAAAAGGAAGGTATAACAGAATTTGGCTTCATGACTCATGATGGCTTATATTTTTCTAGCAAACCTTTAGAAAAATATATTTTGGAACACTTTATTGTTATGTATATCTTTCAGATTTACCACAGGAGAAAAGATTTTTATTTTTTTAAGATAATCTGCTAGTAGTGTGACTTCTGTCAATATCCCTTACCTATATGTGGAGTGTTCGTATTCTAAGTCGACTTTGATTTTCCGTGGAAATAAAATCTATATCAGAAATACGCAGAAAAAGCTGTATTAATTGTGACTCAAGGTCAAGTTGATCAAGTTTTTTTTACAAAAACTGCAGTAATCTTTGCAAACTTTCGCCCATTCTTTTTTTGGTTTGCATTCTTATCTCATATAATCGGTTTTGTACACGTGTCGACAATCGATATTTTTTACGAAATCGAGCCATAGTATTTTTTTTATTATACGGCAAATTTATGAAGGTTATAAAAAAGGAATGCTTTATTTTCATTCTAATAATTACATGGTGTCTCTCTCTATGGTGTGTGCTTCATGTTAAACTTTTTCAATCAAATATAATTACATTGTTATTATAGTAAAACAGGTCACATAGCGCACTGTTTATAAAGACAAATAAAACTATTGTATTTATAAAAGAAAGATCGTAAATAGGAATCGCTCTTCTGTAGTTGGCATACCGCCGACGCGGAATCTTACCAATGAATCTCGTAAACCGTAACATTCTAAAGTAGAATTTATGACATATTTCAGCCGATGTTGTGGTTATACCAGTTATCTAATTCTAGCTGTCACTAAAATAGTCTAAAAATAATCGGTTCGTTGATAGCCATATTCACCAGTAGTGAGCTATTATATTCTATATGCAAGAAAGCATGGTTTCGTATCGACGACAGCATTAAATATTTTTCAGCAGAATATACATTTCAATTGAATTGAATTTATCAGACCGACGATTGAATAGTAAATTCTTATATATCCACATAACACATATCCAAGGAACGTACTATTGGGGAAAGTGAGCTTCCTGTTTTTTAATGATATATTTTGGCACATTTTTTATGTTACAATTTATGACGAATCGTGTGTTGAAGCTAATTCGATAGTCGGCGGCGAAGCTGACTAATTTAACGTGCCAGGCGCATTTACTCGCAATGATATTTCACCACTTTTAAAACGTATTGTCTATGTTTTTCTATGGTTGCTCGTATGCCGTTAATTTTGCCGAAATTATTCAGTCTTAAATTACTTAATTCAAATTAAGAATAGGTGCGTTAAATGAGGAAAAATTCGATTCACTATTAAAATATTTTTAGTTTTTTTTTGAGTGGGCTCTCTTGGAATTTTACATTTTCCCAACACGAAAGTCAAATTCAACAATTTTTTAGTTACAAATTATAAATTTCCTTCCCTCTACATTTAAAATGTTAGTTTTTTTTTATAAAAACATCTTCATGCTTTCTTTATATAAATATTCTTTTTAGGCGTGAAATTTTTAAGGCATTTTTTTAAAATTGAGTGTTTCTGAAGGATGATAAATCAATATATACACTATAATACTTCAGTTAGTTTACAACTAACTTTAGAATGGAAAGTAAAGGAAGCGACGGAAAATTTTATGACGAATATTACATTGTTTTACCATCAACTTCAATCAATCAATTATATACATATATTTACGTCGTGAGGCTTGTGCGCATATTTTGACGTCTGAAATCTTACAATTTTGAACTCGGTTTTTGCGATGTTTTATCCCACTACTTAAGTTCCAAAAATAAAATATTAATGAATAAAAATAAAAATACGCAAGTAAGTTAAGGTGCAAGTAACATGCATGCCTTCGAACTGTCAATTCCCGATTGCCTAAAGATACGGATAGGGATTGGCGAAACCAGATCGTGTATAACAAAGCTTGTAGAAATGTACAGAGTTTTAATGAATGTAATTTAATATTGAAACTCCATCGAACACATTCAGTCGATATCAAGCAATGAAGTTTTTAGTTAGATTGCGAAAAGTTATCGTCGAAATTACTGCAGTCGAGTTATTGGACAACTTACAATTATTGTGGAGCTACTACGATTCGAAAGTACACATTGTGTGTTGCGTTGTTTGTTGGGTTCGTTGACTTTTCTGCAGACCGCCTTTACAGACTCGATCAAAAAATGCTCCCGCTTAGCTGTCACCTACATTTTAAATCCATTTTTTTTTTTCTTCGGTCGGCTCAATTTTTTCAGCGGACGGATAGATAGCTCTGCCAAAAAATATTCTGCGCCGTGTGTATTCTTGACATGAAATATTCGATATAATTTATCGTTATGTAATTCAACTTTATCATTATCACATGTTATAATCCAATTAAAAGATACTTATTAACGGGTGGGTATGTGATGAAATTGTCGAGTGAAGCGTTTTCATCATGCCGCTTTATATAAATCCTATGTGAATTTCACCTATTGTCAGTTTCTTATAGAATTAGATTTTGAACAAATGTAAGTATGACTTTTGTAGTCGGCGTGCCGCGGTCAGATCTTCGAGGATACTTAGACTTACACTGCAATTGAATTATTATGTACATAATATGGAACAACGATAATTTAATCCAACTATCGTACCGCATAATGTTATTTTCCGTATTTTGTTGATTCTCAGCAGACTGTGCGGCTTCACGAGTCTCGCCTATTTGATTACCTTCTCCACTCAGTTCATTTTACGTAGCCGGTTGACTGCTTCTAGAGGCCAACTTTGCTTGCGAACGATTCTCTGCCGATTGTATGACACCGCTGATTTTTATGACTCAGTTACTAATGCTACTATTTAATAGCACCCGCATGCACAAAAATGTACCATAGTAATTGTGAGATTAGGTCGATGCATATTATGTCGTTAAAATATTAAGCTGGAGAGACTAATCTAGTCGCTACAACAGACCCGACTATATCCAAAAACATGTGTATTTTGCAGCAATTATTTAACTTTTTGATATGCGAAATAGCGACAACTCGTTTAATCTCTACCATCCGCAGTACTCGCGTTATCGAAGTAGAGGTATCTACTCTATATTACAGTTACGTCAGTTATTGCATCGTAATTATACACCTAGTGACGTGTTTACTCTTATTTAATATTTTCGCTTATTGAATGACCCGTTCCTAACAATTCAGTATATTTTAAGGCGCTTTGATACGAGATTTCCTAAATTATGCTTAGACCCAAAGAAGTTTGAAATTCTTGTTATTTATGCCATATCATGATCTCTCGTCATCTGTATCCGGTGCTCGTAACTCGACGAACTGCAACTTTAAATGTAAAAATGTAATTGCCGTTTGTTAAAATGTCAGTAAAATAACCCCTACACTTTTAACACCATTGGTTGTATATTTTATGTGTGTAGTAATTACGCCGATGTAAAATTTTAATGAAATGCTAATTGGAAAAAAATGTTTTTTTATTGTTCAAAACAACAAATAAGCTTCACGCGATACCAAAATGTAAATTTGAGCAATTTGTGTTTCATACTTACTCAAAATTGATGATCACTTGTACCAGCCAGGGTGCTCTCGGTCAATTATCAACAAATCTGAACACGAAGTACAGTACTAATATAATATGTAAAACGACCGAACGTGTGGATAGAAACTGGGCCGAAGGGGTACCCCGCCACCTGTAGCACTCTACTCGTTGTTTTATTCACAGTCAAAGGAATAAAAAATATTGAAGATATAGAAAAAAAATGTTTTTTTTTTTTGCAAATAAAATTATTTGGCTGCGAGACATTTCCATAGAATCGATGTATATAATGCGACAGTAAATTTTAATATGAGGACCACGCGGTTGATATTTTTGTTTGGTTTAGGAGTCGCGGCCGCGTATAAAATAAACTACTAGTGTAAATGAACCTTTAAAGATAATCGCGAAAAAGTCGGAAAAAAGAAAGAAACAGTTGAATTAAAAATAGATATAGCGATTCTTCCAATCGATAATATTCGTACCTACACTACGCATTTGAAAGTAATACGTTTTACGCTTAAACGAAATACAGCATAGTTACAGAATACTTTTTGCGGTTTATTATAAAACCGCATAATTTATTTATCAATAAAAAATAAGATCGCTTCCCACATTCATTTAATTCAAGGAAATTTTATTTTTATGTATTTTTGACAGAAAAACGTCACTTGATTTCTTACACATTTTTATTTTGATGAATTTATTATTGACAATTTTTAATATTTTAAAAAATCATTTTTTTACAAGAATTGATTTATATAATGCAAGGGTAGTGTTAGAAGTTATTTTTACAACTATTTAAAAACATATATAGACCCTTTTTCAAAGAGATATAACTTTTTGATGTCATTCAAGGGTGTATTTTCTGTTTATATCTTTTTTATTTTTCAGCTTTAGTGAGTGAATATTAAACTCATGGTGAAATAATAATACTTATTTTTAGGCATCAGGAGTGACCGTGTCAGACATTTGCAAGACTACCTATGAAGGAATCAAAAAAGACAAAAAGCACCGCTATGTTGTGTTCTACATCAAGGATGAGAAGCAAATTGATGTCGAAGTGATTGGGGATAGAAATGCCGAGTATGAGACTTTCCTTGAAGATCTTCAGAAAGGTGGAACTGGAGAATGCAGGTAGGTGCTATATTACTACATCTAATAGACATGTACAAATTAAATTCAATTTCTTATTTACTTGTTGAAATTTTACTGTAATTATTTAGAAAAAGGCTGTGAATTATCATCTCTATTAGTAATATGATACACTTGTGCTTTTTTGAAGATGCTTATTATAAAAAAATCATCAATTATCAAAACATTGCTAGCCATGTGTACATGTTATTTTCAGCCTACAGTTAAATTGCTACTTTGTATTCTAGATATGGTCTTTTTGACTTTGAGTATATGCACCAGTGCCAAGGAACATCAGAAAGTACCAAGAAGCAGAAG
Organism: Himalopsyche japonica; assembly: GCA_028555115.1. Taxonomy (NCBI): domain Eukaryota; kingdom Metazoa; phylum Arthropoda; class Insecta; order Trichoptera; family Rhyacophilidae; genus Himalopsyche; species Himalopsyche japonica. The sequence goes on from JAHFWJ010000374.1 coordinate 913,421, forward strand.
CTATTCCTTATGTCATGGTGCCCAGATACCGCCAAAGTCAAGAAGAAGATGTTGTATTCGAGGTTTGATTTTTCTAACTTTTTATTTCATTAAGCATAATGATTTTTCTTCTGTATTTCTTTGACACCTATATTATAAAATTATGCAAACAAATGTTGTTAACCAACACATGTTGGATTTTCTTTGCTGAAAGATGTTATATAAATGCCTATATTCAAATATAACAAGTAATTGTCTCAATCAATTCTCAACCTCGTAATATATGAGCTAACTTACAGTCAGTTCATTAAAGTGTAGTAACAGTCCATATCTTTCAGTGTGAGAGTGAACATGGTGCTAAAGTCATTGCAACACTAACTCTAAACTTTTCAATTCAAGCTCCTTTGATGCCTTGAAGAAATCTCTGGTGGGAGTGCAGAAATACATCCAAGCTACTGATTTATCCGAGGCTTCACAAGAATCTGTCGAAGAAAAGCTGAGAGCCACCGATCGTCAGTAGAAGCTCAAGACTTGAACCTCTATCAACATAACATCCTCCATATATATTTAATAATTAAACCTGAGCAGATATTATATTTAGTCTACTGCATCAGTAATCGGTTATCTTTGTGTCAAATGCTCAAACTTTTATGTGAACATTTCATAATATCTGAAAAAACCCATGCCTATATATGGCTAGAAAAGGATTACCAATTCTTGTTTTTTAATGCTACATTTTTACAATAAATTCTATAATAACTATTTATCTGTCATCTAGCATAGTTTGCGAAGTGTTCATTGTGTTTTTTTTTATTATTATTAACTATGTATAATCCTCCATAGTTTCAAGTACAGCAATAATTTTTTTATAACAAGTAGAAAAATATTTTAGAAATATCTAAAATTACATCATTTTTAAATTCATTGTATACAATATGATGAATCCTATCTAAGACTCATTATTACTTAGCAAACGATATTAAAACTATTGGTCCAAAGCGAACAACTATTGAATATGAAAACTCTTTTTAATGTTGGGCCATGTCATAAGCAAAGATAATTTTCTGAACATGTAATACTACCCAACAATCACATCTTTTTAAGAAACAGTTTAAATTATTTATAAGAATTTCAAAAAAAATTTATCCGTCATTGAACAGTTAGGAACATTTTGTACACTATGCTGGTAGTATTTTTTACATACTATAATATAAGTTAATCATATTTATATATAATATTTTAATATATGGTAATATGAATGCTTTCTCTATAGAGGCAGTCCAGTTTGTTGTCTATTCAACAGTAGTTTTTACACTATTTTTTATAACATTGCCTGTAAGAATCTGAGTCAAAGGATTTGTAGACAGATATGATATTTTATCAGAAATCTTTAGATTGTAGTCGGTTGTTTTATATTTGTACTTATAATCAATTTTCATCTGTTGTCAAAATGTAATCCATCTTATGTCAATGTTCGTGAAACACCATGCTACGAAACTTAAAGATTTTTTATAAACTGTCTGGTTGACATTATGCATATGCAATGAATTTGATTGTCCATTTTGTAAGTGATTGACTATTTGTGAAATAAATTTTATTGTAAGCTAAAAAAATATTTTTTTTTTAACATAAACCTATATATGTATGATTTTTAGAGTTAACAAACTTCACACTGTTGAAAACATAAACAACAAAAAAGTTAACTGACAAGGTTAAAATTTCTAAAGTAGATCTTTAGATGAAAACAATATTGGGTTGAATTGTATTAGACGTGCGGTCTATTAGAGTGTGTCAAGTGGTGCCTTAAATCTTACAATACAATAAATGAATTTTCCATTGATATTGCTTAACCCAAATGTTCTTTTGTTTGCACTCAGCCGTCATCAATAATATTAATAATATGAAGGAGGGCATACAATAGCAGTACTCCTGGTGAATGTTGACTGATTTAGTTGATTTAATTATCAAATATATTGTTTTGTTTATGCCTTGAAACTAGTAAACATTCAGTATTTTTTAATTTTTATTTCGAAAGTCAATTCCACCTCAACAAGTGAAAAGCTGTTGCTGTCGGTTGTGACCCATACACAGAAACGCATCCAATTGATTATTGATGAGTTAGGGGCTAAGTCGGGTCGTGTCAGTAGAAAACTAACACAAGTCAGACCAACGTGATTATTTTTATATCATTGATGTATCCAGACCTTTCATGACTCCGAAGATGGTAATACAAAGAACACTTTCACTAAGTGCTTGGGAATAGCTGCAGTCATATATCTATGATGTCCGTATGACGAAGCCTTGTGCTATCAAAATGAAATGCAGATCAGAGAATTATGGCACCTGACAGTGCAGAACATACCTAACCTATAATCTATGACGGCACATCGACTATTTCCGAAATAATTTTCTGGACACATACATGGTAGGTACAGTCATACCCTATGGACAAAGATGGCACATTTGCTAGTATTGTTGTAAAGACCACTAATTCATAATTAGATTCCGAACTCTTGACATGAAATGAAAGCACCAGAATTAATCAAATATCTTTCACATGGCAACGATCATTACTTTCAGTTAAAAATCTATGTTGAATCAAACTCTTCAATTTATTGTAAATGCATTAAGCAAAATTTGTAGCAATGCATTGAATTATTTGTGATTTGTGCAGTTGTATGGAAAAAATAGAATGAGGATTTTTGTCATGTAAAAGGAAGTTTCGGTTCAATTACCAATATTGTTTTGAACAAAAATAAATCATGATAAGTCTGAAGATATTTATGAGAAAGGTGGAACATGTGTCACTATTAATAGCACAATAATTGGAATAAATTTTATATTAAAAAGTAAATTCGTTGCAAATCATTGATCGTGGATATTTACGACTATACCATGTTGATTTGAAGTAAAATAACCATTAATTGACGTATACATATTAGGCTCATCCTTCTCATGAACAGCATTAATTCATTTTGTGTATTTTTTTACTATTTTATGACTTGTTTTGCTCGGAATCCAAATGTTTATTTATGTTTTATTTAAATTAAACATTATCTGTTTATAATAGAATGGAATAAAAATTGTACATCCAGTCCTTTTTTTACGCGAATTCGATTATACGCGATTTTTTTGGACAGCACCGTTACATTTTTTACGCGCTTCACTCGTTTTTACGCGATTTTTTCCCCAAATTTGTTTTAAAGAAGAAATTTATATATAATGCTAGGCATGTACGTTTCATTATTTTTTAAATAAAAAAATATGTGTATTTTTAAAACTTAATTTTGTAAAGCATTCCATTTTTTAAATACACATACAATTGCCAAATGTTGACAAGTGTATTGGATATTATGCGAATTTATGTTTTAGGGTGTGTAAAGAATTATAATGCAATTGCGTAAAATCATGAGATTTGTGTCCGTTCGTAAACTTGTTTAAGCACAATGCATTTATTAAATTCGTTGAATATCACTTTTCTCGGCCATAAATTTTACCACTTTGAATTATTATGTCAAATAAATGCCCTCCAATGAAGTCCAAATATTTTAAATGTTAAATAATAAATGCGAAGCGAAGATAAAAATATTATTCTTGAAGTAAAAAGCATTTAAAAATAAAATAATTTACACTTGCATGAGTATTTAAAAAAGACAGTTTTAACCAGGCTTTCATACATAAAGGGGATTCCTGATTTATCCTGCTAAGCAGGCGCTGTTCTTCAATTACGACTTAATTAATTCAACATTTCTCACTTCTTCACGTGACTTCCGAATACGTATGATAAAGATTTTATATGGTTAACAAATATTATTATATTACTGGGGGTCAAAACATGTATATATTTTTTTTTTAGTTTTTGGTGAAAGAAAATGGAAGAATTTGAAAGAAAATGGCAAGCAAATTGGTAAAAGTCTCTAAGCGCAAAGGAATCTCGTTTGAAACAAAAATTTAAGTTTTGAACTATCTAAAAGAAGGCTTTGGTCCCGGTAAAGTAGGGAATATACTTGGACCTAGTGAATCTACCGTGAAAACAATAAAGATTTTTTTTTTGAGAAACGATCCCGATACTAAGCGTGCTAGAAAATTTCAAAATGAATTAAGACTGTATGATGAACTACACCGAACTTTATAAAGAATTACAGCCAAAGAAAATGCCGAAAACAACCCAAAAACTTATAACGGAATTTATTGTAAAAAAAGAGTCCGAACAAAATTCAGATTCATGCAAAATTCAAACTTTCGTTCAAAAAATCGCAAACGATTACATTTCGAAACTCAGAGTGACAGCAGCAAATAATTCATATAAGTGAAAAAAATTATATTTTTATATGCAATAAAGACATGTAAATATATAACTTTTTTTGCACGTATTATAAAGAGCAAATTTTGGTTTTTCATACGTTTCTGGTACTTTTTTACGCGATATTTTAATTTTTGGAACCAATTTATCAAATTATATGAAAGTTGTGATTTTTTTACGCGATTTTTTTACGCGCCTTTTTCTGGAACCAATATATCGCGTAAAAAAAGGACTGGGTGTACATAGTTTTTTGTTCACATTTGAAGTTAATAGTTTTGAATAAAAATCAATAGGCTTGGGATTCAAAGGCAATAAAAAAATCGTAAGGAGCTCATGGAATAAGAAAAGTTTAGAGTCTATGTTGTGGATCTTACCTAACATAAGAAACAATTTTATACCAGCCATACGGGCATGGAGCATGTATGGGTATTGTCATAGTGTAAATGTGTGCGACTTCGAAGATTTAGCCGCTGTCCAATTCTTCTTTTTCATGTGTGGCAGCATTTCTTATACTTGTTTGACAGTTCTTGGTTGTTAAGTTTTGTAAGGTTTATGGTTTCGCTAAAAATAATAATCAATATAACCAAAATGTACATAATACATCCTCGATCTAATATGACAAAGTAAAAATCATTTCTACTATGAGTCAAATTTGGTTTATTGGTTTCCAAACAGAATACTTATTATAGGTGGATACATATTAATACTTTCTGCTGGCTTAAAACTACAGCCTAATCAACTATAATAAGATATAAATATTCAAGAAATGAGCTCTAAAAGTAATTCAGCGGAAATTGGGCATGCTAATGATACTGATACAGGCTCTGATGATCCCCAGTCAGATAGTCTTAAATTAAAATCTGAAAATGTTTCTGATTACAATAATGGTGACAGGCCTGGAGGAGATGGGGTAGAACTTAATATGACAGTGGAAATGGAAGGTGATTTTGAAAATAGCCCTTTATATTCTCAAAATAAAATAATAATTGGGAAAATGAAAAGTAAGTATATACATTTGATTTTTAATAGTATACATTCACAGTTTAAATAGAAACATTGTTAGTGGCGATTAGTTTACGAATTACTGTTGTCAAAACAAACATTAAAGGCTCAACTATCAATATAGTAAACTCTTCGAAGTTTGCACAACTTCCCTGTTAAACCATGTTTTGATTAATATGTACCGAGAGCTTAAAGATTGTTCTGTATAAGTTATAAGATTGCCTTGTTCTTTTGACTGCTAGGTATAATCTATGACAGTGTTTTACAAATGGACATCCATGAACTGCTTATTCAAAATAAATTTATTTGAAATCTGTAAAAGAACAGGTTTTTAAAACACTATGCAACAGACCCTTTAAATTCCATACGGCCAGGGATAGATTCTTTAATAACCTAGATGCAAATATTAAAGAGGAATTAATTATATTTGTGTTAATTATTGTTTCAAAATAATATTGAGTATGTTGAAATAAGCTTATTTTAGAAAAATAAGTAGATCTATTTCAAAACAATTTTCTTACAAAAAAAAAAAATCATTCATTTGATAATTCAAAGCTACTAACCGACTAGAATGTCATATATAATACGGGACATACATTTAATCTTTGTGCTCTCACGTTATTTCTTATTTATAAATCAATTTGATAAATCAAAAAAATATATTTATTAGTGGTTTAAATCACTGTCATTTTAATATAACTGTATAATGATGAAACAAATGTTTGATGAAAAATGGTGAAATGTCAGTTGTATGTTATTCAGCATGAATAAACTGTCATTATTTTTTACTTAGTGCTGATATTAATATTTGCAGAACACCTCACAAAAAAAGGTAAGCTAAACAAGAGAAAAAAGAAGAAAATTGGATTACTCAAAAAATCTTCAAATGGCAGCACTAGTTCAGAAGACATAAGCTCCAGTGACACTGACGGTGAAATATTGATCATGGGAGATGTAAACCCTGGGCACATTACCCACCATAATCAATATTACAAGTCTTTTAAATTCGGAACTCCGGTTGTAGAAGACGTCAAATTGCCTGATATATCAATGCCCAATGGTTTTGGTCAGGATATAGCTGTTGTTACTATAAAACAGGTGGGAACTTTCAGGACTACTTGTAAATAAAATATATGGAAGTTTTGCTACTATGTGTACTATTTTGTATACTAATGATGTGTTCTTTTTCTCTTTAGGAATATGAAGGCGATGAGGATATACCCATGGCTATTCCGGAGGTTGTATTGGAAGAACCAGACATCAAAAAGGAAGAAGAGACTAAAACTAAACAAAAGAAATGTATGTCTGACACATTTTTCACAAATTTAATTACTCCTCTTACTGTTAAAGTCTTGATGGCTATTACGATATGAATTTTCCTGTGCTAAATTTTGCTTTTACTTATAGTAAAGAGTGGATTCTCAGTGGCAGAGTTAGCAGAATTGAATGTGCGATTTGTTTACTCCTGCCAAATGTGTCAATTACCATTTGATGTCCCTGAGCTTTTGAAAGAACATCTTCCCGTTCATGATCAAGTCGGCACATATTTGTGCAAAACTTGTGATAGGGTTTATCAAAGTATAGATGATTTAAGGTTAGTGAGTTTCATGATATCAGAATATGCATACCACCTTATGTTATAAAGTCAGCAGAGTTGTTGACTATAAATAATGTATTATACTTAATTGTTCTTTTAATAAATACTCACTTTTCTTCCTACTTTTGCACTTGTTAATATTAAATTCTGGCATTCATAGGACGCACATGATATGCCACATTAAGTCAGGCAACTACAAATGTGAAGACTGTAATAAGATGTATCATCATTCACAGAGCTTGATGGCTCATCGTAAAAGATGGCATACTTTAGAGCGTCCTCACTTTTGTGATATCTGTGGCAGAACTTACAGTCTAAAAAACGATCTCACTGCTCACATGAAAAGTCACAGTGATGATAAGCATCCTTGCGAGTTTTGTGACAAGGCTTTTCGGACTGATAGGTAATTATGGAGTGTTATAATAGATTGTGTGTATTCTTCTGTATTAATCAACCACATCTTTGAATGTCTTTAAGAGCCTATGGGAATATTGATGTAAATCTTGTTTATATTCAAATGATAGATTCATAAATATTCCTTATTAATTTATTCAAATAAAGTTCAATGATACTTTAAGTGCTATTTTACATTAAAATAATATCAGATGACATTAATAAGAAGTGAAAATTGAATTTTTCAGATAGTTGACTAATTAAATGTAATTTTTGTGTTATTATAATTTGATATTGAAATTCCATCAAGTTGATATTGTAAATTATATTTTATTGGATTTGGCAGCAATGTTCCTTCTAACCTAAGCTCCCACACAACTCATTTTGGGGTGGGATGCAATCAAAGCAATTTATTTGTTTTTCAATTTGAATTGATGAAACTTACATTTTCACATGCTTTTTCACTCACAACTCGACGAGGTTTTGTCTTTCAACATCTTCAGGCATGTTATCATATGGATGCAAGATAACCGACCTCTGAAAGAATCCCGAGTTGTGAGTGATAAAATAAAAGGATATATATAAAGTTTGAACTATTCAAATTTGACATTGAAAATAAAACTAGCATCCTAAGTCAATATTGTAACGATAAGTTATTTAATTTATATTTTGCCCTAATTTCAGATATCTGCGGATTCACACAAAACATGTTCATCTTGGACACAAGTATGCTAGAATAGAGTGTAACATTTGCAACAAAAGTTTTCAGGTAGTCAATCGTATGCTTTAATGCTTCGTTATAATGATTATTATATTTAGTATGTTGAATTTGTTGAAAGGATACATGATATATTTTTTCCTCTTTATTAACCTTATCGATATATTTTTAAATAATATATTCCATTCTGTAGAAGAAGAATCTACTTACCCATAAAAAGCTGCACGAAGAAAAAATTCACAAATGCCATTATTGTGGGAAATGTATGACCACTTCCTATAGTCTAGTAGCACATATTAGAAGACATGAAGGTAATTGAAATTTAAGTTCTACTTTATGACTTGCAATGAAAACATAATGGATTCTACACACTGACTATATATTTAGGACTCTCATTATTATGTTGTATGAGTGAATATAATGTTATACGTAAAATGACTTAAATTACTATGTTGTTTATCTAATTCCTCTTGTTTTCTATACAGGCGTGAAACCATTTGTATGTGAGCTATGCAATAAGGCATTTGTAGATAAAGGAAAGCTAGTTAGGCATATCCACTCTCATAAAGGCACACGTGATTTCCAGTGTGACATTTGTGAAAAAAGTTTCTCGGAAAGTCAATATCTTAGACAACATAAAAGAACTCATGATAATAGCAGGTAAATAATAGATGTTCATGCTAAGTGTCATTTTTGTCTTAATTCTCTGTTTGTTTGATTTGATAAGTTTGATATTTTATTCAGGGAATATCCATGCAGAGTTTGCGGGACAAAATTCAAGAGTATGAATTCAGTTTGGTCACACATGAGAAAACACACACACACAAATAGATATGAATGCCATTTCTGTGGGAAAACTTGTTATAGGTAATAAAAAATCTATACATTTCTGTTGTAGCTTTTACGCTACAATAAAGATTATCTGTTGTTCCATATTAAATACAGAATTTATCCTGTATGACATATAAGTGTTTTGGGTCATATAAAAGCCCTAAAAGATATTACTTCAATTGTTTTTACTGTTATTTTTAGACCTGATCATTTGCGCTCACATCTCATAAGCCATACAGGAATCAAAGATTTTCAATGTGAAATTTGTTCAAAACGTTTCGCAAAAGCTTATGATCTGACGGAGCATAGGCGAGGCCACAGTGGAGAGAGACCATACAATTGTAAATTGTGTAATCGAGCATTTGCCAGGCATGGTGAATTCAGGGTTAGTTTTTCAATGATTCATGAATTTTATTTACATTATTCCACTTGATAGTTCTGCCAAAAGAAGGTTTGTTATGAGTTGGCTAATAATTATTTTTACAAAGTGATATTACTGTCTGTTGAGCAATTTTTGCTTACCATTTTACACATACCAACATATGGAAGGCCACTACAATAATATTCCAGAATACAGAAAATTTAACAACATTTTGCAATGCCATGTAGATTTTGACAGGCAATTATTTTTGCCATTTTAATATTTGTACATATGGTGTGAATACTGCGGATTCTCAACATAAAAAAAAATGTAGATTGAATGTAGAAGAATTTTGCTTACCCCGCCTCTCTGAAAACTCTCAATTAAAAGAAACGTTTTATATATTGAACTTATCTTATTCAAATGTCTGAATTCTAGAAGCACAAGCTAAGCAAGTATCACCGAGAGAGAGAGCGAGAGGCGGGGATGAGTGAAATGATGGCAGATGTTGGACATGTGACGGGTGTGCTGAAACCGGCGTTAGATTCCCTCCCTGTCCCTCGACCCCACCATTGCTATCCTTGTGACAAACGATTCACTACGCCGTCTCGCCTCGCCATGCACTCCAAAAGAAAATCACATCTAGCAAAAAGCGGTCAAGTGTTGACTGCCGGTTCTGATAGATTCAGTGAACTGAGAACAATACGCACCAATATGATGGCAGATACTGTCGATGACAATGCATAATTGCCGGTAGGACTCCTCTACACTGTTGCTATTACAGTAATATTATACAAAATCATTAAGGTCATATATTTAAAAAGTAACTAAAAATTTACTGACTAGACTGTAGTTCTAGTAGACACCGATCAATGTGTGTATGATTTTTATTGACTAGATAATCATCACACTTTAAAGTTAAAATATCTACTAAAAATAAATAGGCTAGAATTCAAAGAAATTGATAAAAGCGTTAACCTCTTGCACCATTAATAAATTCTTCAGTAACAAAACATTTTTTTACTATTGACAAACAAGCTTGTGTTTGCTGTTTATGTCCTTTAAATATGAACTTTAGTAATGGTTTAAAGAAATCAACTATTATTGAAAAATATTTTATTTCATCCTATTCTAAAATATTTTTCTCCTTCATACCATAAAAAGACCGCTATTACTGAAAAAAAAAATGAAATTGTGCCATTAAATGTTTCTTTTCATGAAATATTCACGACTGTTAATGCTATTCTGTTTACTTAAAAATCAATAGAGACACAAAACCCGTAAATATCATTTGGAAAAACTTCGAGAAGTTGAAGCTTCGCAACAGAATGCTGACCAACTGCCGGTACAGGATCAGCCAACCTCTGCTGCAACACCGCTGGTGGAATCTCATGATGATCGTGAACCACAGTCTGTTCCTTCAACTGGTACACTTCAGAGCAGTTCTTCAGGGTTGCCGTTTCGAAATTTTCATTGCACTCCGTGTGCCAAAAGTTTTGTAACTGCTGCAAATTTTACTTTGCATTGTAAAAGAAAATCTCACATGGCTAAAGGCCTCACACCTTTGTTAGCTGGAGCTGTTATACCAGGTGTTGTTTCAGATTCGCCAGATGATAATAATTGAACTAGATGATGAAAATAATTTGAAATTATAGTACTTAAAAAAAATGAGTGTCTGAAGGATCCGACTCCAAATGAAGATCTGCTGTGTTGAATGTATTAAGATGCAAACCCTTCTCCCTCTTAATGAAGTCATCACCCGCTCTTTGTATGTCTTTGATATGTATGAAATTATTTACATCTAATATACAAATATAACAACAAAAATTCATAGCTTTCAACTCCAAAAGCTATAATTTATGATATCAACTGATGGTGCTTGATGGAATTTCAATATCAATTTTTTTCTTCAGAATTTATGAAAAAAATTTGGAAATAAACAGAAGTTAATCATAGAATATTATTTGAATTTAATAATTGACTTCTGTTTATTTCCAATAAGTCGGTAGGCAAAACCCGGGTCATTAGTGGCAAAATATTTGAAATCGTACAGAGTTTCAATAATTCAAACCCAAAAGTTATATTCGAAGCTAATTTTGAGTAAATTTAACAAAAAAATGTTTTTTCAGAAATACAGAATAAATTTTAAATATTTGCTTGTCGCAAAAGTTTTTACATGTACTTTTGTATAAAGAGATGAAAAATATTTTTTCAAATTGCTGCATGGCACTGTCACCAAATTTTTATTTTGTGTGAAGATGCCTTGTACCTGCTTTCTACTCAGTTTTGGCTTGGCAATGAGCTGCGAAGACCCTTATATATTTTTTTAAATGTCTGGAAATGTGCATTTACGGTTTTTTTTTTTTTGTATATTTCATATAGGCAATGATGCAACTGGCAACTAGAAATATTTGTGATATGTATGGTAGTGATGCAATTAACCTATAAAAATGTTTCTAAAAAGGTAATGCTTTGTGTTTGGTGGGATGTGAAGGAAATAGTTTAGTATGAGCTCTTGGAATGGAACTAAACACTTATAACTGACCGATATTGTGATCCATTAACCAAACTGAACACTGCTCTTCATAAGACCAAGCCAGAATTAGAGAACAGGAAAGGGGTAGTGTTTCACCACGACAATGCCTGACCACATGTAGCAGTAAGAACACAAAACAAGTTAAGAGAATTGTATTAGGAGGAAGTGAGGCATTCATCATATTCTCCAGATTTTGTATTATCAGATTTTTACTTATTTGGATCGTTTTTTACTTCAATTGCAGAAGTAAAACATCCCTTGATTTGTTTTGTAAGTCTCATGATTTTTATGCTAATGTAATAAATACTTTTATGGAAAGATTGAAAATTCTTATAGCTAACAGAGGCTATTGTAATATACTGATATAATCAATGTTTCGAAAAAAAAGTATATAACTACTTTTGCATCGACCCAATAGTCATAAAATTATTAGATCATTATGAAATCTCTTTTCTCTTGTTTATTTACATGCATCCTATTTATTCGTAATCATGATGAATCAGTACTTGGATAAAACTGCACAAGATAAAATTGGTCATAGAAAAGTAATATTTTCATAAGTTTTTAGCATAACAAATTAGATTTTTCACTGATAATCAATTTAAAATTGAAAACATTGACTGGTTGATATGGGCACCGATTTCAATAGTTCGTACAGCCGAATTGCATGTATTTAAATTGGAGAAAATCTATAGTTTTACAATATTTTGTAAAAAATGAATAGCAACTTCATGTTTTAAGTTTTTCTATAGCAAGAAGGAACTGAAAATTGTATGTTCCATGTCAGTTTTTGTGCTGGGATACATCTGCCTTAAAAATTTATCATCTATAAAATTTCAATACTTAAATTTTTTTTAGGTAAATATATACCCAAATGGAGACTGATGGTGAAAGAATTTATACTTTTGCTTTGGCCTTTCATTTGCATAAAAACAGGTTATTTAACATCCACTTGTCTAATAAAAACATCACGAATTTGTTATTTAATAGAATTTGTCATCAGTGCCATATTATGAAAACTTTATTGCGTTGTGCGTCGACATATCATGAACGAATAGTATTAAATGTGAATATTTTATTTTATTTATTGTTGAACTCATCCAGTTTCATCCAGTCCGACTTTGTCTGAGAATCAAAATTATAAATCCAGTATACATAATTCACATGTATTTTTCTATATTATTTTTGATTTCTCACTGGGTACAGGAATTCTAGTTACATATTAATATGTACTATTTTATTACTATTAAAAATAAATTTATTTGTATGTATAATAAATGGCTTTGTAATTTTTATTCTAATATATTATTCATCTCAATCAGATATGAACCCTTTGCATTCGAATGTCACATTATGTCATTGAAATGGTATTTATAGTGTATTTCTTTTTAACATCAATTATAATTGAAATATTTTTTTATCCTTTGAATTGAATTTATATCATAAGAGTGAAGGACACATTTGAAAACATTTGAATGGGGTTCCATTGAATATTGATTGCCCTATGAGAAGAATTTCTCCTTATCAGTATTTGTAATTTATTGGCTCGGTTGTCATGAAAGATGTGTCTATAAGAGAATGAAAAGAGAAATTCAGGGAAAAAAAAGGGGTAAGAATGTGTGAAGAAATAAAATTTGATGAAATAAACTTTACGCTACAGAAAAAAAATCATTGATTGAAGACTGACATCGACATCTGTATGCGAATGGCGCATATGTAGACGGAAGATTTGGACTTTTTTGACTGACCGAGCTATCACATCTTCGCATTCACAAATGAGAAGATATACTATAGATTTGCAAAATCAAAATTTTCCACTTTTTTTTTCGGAAAATAAATGCATTTGAAGACGTCACAGCCGACGTATGCACCACAAATTATACATCGGTTGTATTACCGATATGACATGGTGGAAGAAAGAGCGATCGGGTAACAAAAAAAAGAAGTGCAACTGAGTTACAAGCAGTTTGGAAGAAATTTTACTGTAAACATTTCATCAATCTCGTTTAAACATTCAATAGATGGGTGGGATGGAGCATTGTCTACTAATATATATTTATTTTATCTTTTAACCCCCAGAGACGAGGATTTTTTTTTTGCTAAAAAATAAAATTTTAAGCTATATTTTATCAACTTGTAGTCTAATACGTCTAGCAAAAATGAAAAAAAATAAATAAACAATGGTTTCCTGTAGAAAAGCTGATTTGAGAGATGTTGCCATATGGTCACGCTCGTCCTTAGAGGAACCATGTATACAGGTGTATTGCTTAGATGCACTTTGTGAATATTCATTTGTCATGTCAATATTCCACATATATTTTTTTTTTAATTAAAAATCCATACACGGAAGGAGTGATCTTAGTCACAAACATTTTTTTTTTCTAAATATTTATTGCTGGCCGAAGCTTCCAAAGCTTATCGGTTGCGTGAATATACCTCATTATTTGAATGAAGCAATCTCTTCACATCAAATCTGCTACCACCTTATTGTGCATGCCATCTTTTGTGACCCAGTAAAAAAATCTGAGTATTTTTTTATTCCCGGATAATATCAAAATGCCCAAAAAACATTTCATTTCTCTGCGCTTCACTGAAGGATTTGGGCAGTTTTTGAAGGTCGCATATTTTTAGGTTTCCTCCAAAAGATGTTCGATCATCTTCTCATCAAAAAAGAGTTCGAAGAGGTCCACGGGTGGCAACATGGAATATTTGGTATATTTCCATGACCAATCACTCGTCGCTTTGTAGCTTTCAAACTCCTATACCTGCTCGTCCCTGTGTGAACCACATTTCTGCAGGAGCAGCAAGTTGACATCTGCTCAAATTATTGATAACTCCTCCTTCATCTTCATCACCACTATCTTCATCGGTTAAAATATTTGGTTCGGTTGGACAAATGTAAAATATCTGTCTCCAAATGTCTAAAATCATCGTCTTCACTTTAGATGGGTTTGTTCCATCATATTTATTATTTTTCCATCAGTTAAATCTTATTAATATATCAAAGATTAATTATATTTCAAGGTTAGAATTCATACAAAAAACAAAAAAGAAAATAAAACTTCATATAAAAAAGGTTGTCGGCGGTAAGGCCGAGCGTAACCATAGGGCAACACTAACAATTGGGGTTGAAATACAGCCACACTGAAAATATTTTTAAATATTTACGACATTATCTTTTTAGTTCATCATGTTGTTATAAGAAATAAATTAGTGAAAGTTACATAAGTAGTTTTAAAAAATATTGAAAATTGTATTTACTTATTTGAAATGTCCATTTTGAAGAAAAAAAAATTACCAAAAATAAAATAAAACACAAATGTATTTGGAAACTGTTTTTGTTGCCGCGGCTGCAGGATAACTGCGGTGAAGATTCTTGTTGACCGAAACTGAGTGATAGATGCGATGTTCAGGTAGAAATAGGACCGCAATAGGGACAAATAGACCATAGTGTTGCCATATGGTCACGCTCGTCTCTGGAGGGTTAATGAAACTTCAATATGTTTTCTTTTCGGTGACATATTGGTAATATTAAAAATAAATATTTAAATCGTGATCAATTTTTGAAGAAATAAATGTTCAATGCGTATCAAATTTGGACGATTACTGAACCATATTTTACACAGGACTTGGAACACAACTCTATCTAAGTGATTGTGAACATTTAATTTGTATACTAATTTACTTTATTTGTATCAATATTGTATGATTTTATGTAAATTGTTTCCTAGTTCTTGTACCCATGGTTTTGTACACCTGCTACCATTAACTCAAATTAATTTTTTGTTTTGTATAAATAGACTTGTTTGTAAATTGTATTCTATCAGTTGATAATGCTCGCGATGAGCGAAACCGGTCCTGATCAAAAAATATATTGTGGAAATAAGTACTAAAAAAATGTGTTTTTATTATTTAAAAAAAAAAAAAAAGCATAAGAATTACTTATTAATACAAATGATATCTATATTATGGTGGGGTCAAAGCAGTACTCGAATAGTAACTTTAAAGTGCGAGTGGTATTAAATATTTTTAAATACATATATTTATTTCATTATCAATTGGTGTCCATCAATATTTTTAATAAATTAAATAAGAAAGAATCTTTTCTGCATGTTGTCTAATGCCAGTTAAATAGAATGACTTAAAAATAATATTTAGCGGAAATGAAATGTTTTCAACAGCTGCTAACAGTTGCAAATTGAAAAGTATGCACATTTGTTTCGCTTCCTTGCCATCCCATTTCAACAAATAAGAAAGAGAAATATTGAAATGAAGGGGATATCTAAATGCGTTTTTATTATGAGTTCAGCCATCAATTTTCAACAGATCATTATAGTTGTGTCCTGGATGAATATAATACAATTAAAATAAATAATCCAATTAAGTGGCTTAAAGAGGATTCTCATGTAATGGGGATCATCAGCTTCTATTCATAGAATAGTGAGACTGAATTATAATTAATTATGAACTGTTAATTGCAGTTAGAAATGAGTATAAATTTTGGTATAGTTGACTAATTATGTATTTTTTAAATTTGTGTATTCTTCTAGAGAACCTATGACATTATCTTACTTGCTGTAAGATATTTTGTTTTATTCAAATATCATGGTGTAGTGTTTAATGTGATGTTTATAAGCAAGATGTATATTTTCAATGATGGATGTGATGTTTCTCAGTTCAATAAAAATATCAATTAAATCAAGTATAACACCAATAGTGAGTATTTAAGAACCATTTTGTTGTTACGCAGCATATGCACGTGCCTATCAAACAGAAAACGTTCATCCCACATAAAGCTGATCATTGAGCATAAACATGCTGAAATCTTCAGATCGCTAAATGGAGCTTACATCAATTCGCCGCCTCTTTTATAGAATTTGGTAGAATAAAAAGAGTAAATTTATTATGTAATTGTGTATTGTATTAATTCGTCAAAAGTAAATTACAATGATTATTACAGTAAAGTTAAACATTTAACTGCGATTCATCTAGACAATAATTCAATAACGGTGCGTCGACAAATAACCCCATAGTAGTCCGATAAACTAACAAATACATTATAGAATTACAATAATAATACATTTTAAGGAATACAATTTGGTTTAAATAAGCTATTAGAAAAACCAGGGCTCCTTAGGCGTGCAGAAAATCACGCAATTTATGAAGCGTGCCATTTCAAAATCTTTATTTAAAAACTCTTCAATAAAAATATATTTATATCATCACACCGGCAGCACTATTATGAATTGTCCATTCTGTTCGAAATGGCGGCTCAATATAGACTTTTCTAGTATTTTGTCAGTGACACCCTAACTTATAAAATAAGAATAAATGTATATTCTTTCAAATATTATTTGCCCATTGAATTTCATATAAAATCTTGTTTATTTTTATTATTTTCAGTCCGGAATGCAACGATTGAATCGAAACTAAATTGAATAAAAAGTTATATGAGTACAAACATTATTTATTGGTCATAATGAAAGCATTATATCACTACTTCAATTCATACTTTACGGGTATAGTTTATGAAATGTTTTCTTGCACATCATCCCAAGATGGCATCAAAGTTATTATTTTTTTATTCGCATATGGCTGATATTATTATTTAGTAGATATAGATGTACAAAGTGTAACAGGACATCCGAATGTCATATATCAGTGTTCTAACACAGCATATCAGCAGGGTTATATTATAAAAAAAAATATCTAAGTGTATCCACTGTATTTATACACTGAGACATCTTTGTCCCCTATAAAGACAATAATCAATTAATAGATACCTCATTTTTCATTAAAAATAAGGCAATATCATAACGACCATCCGTCATCCTAAATCTGTGATATTCAGCTTCAATTATACATTACCTAACAAAATAAAATCAATTATACATCATAGTTCACGTAAATATCTCACCCAAAAGCCGTGTTTTTTTTTTTTTTTTAATAAATTATTTATTTGATTTGAAAGTTGTACATAAAATTGTCAACTTATTCTAGATAGAAATAATCCAGCCACACATTTTGAATAGAATATTTACAATCATTTGAATCAGGAGATATTTTAATAATGTATACGGCAGGTAACGTTTTAAAAATATATTACGACTGCTCTGCCACTTTGTATAACAGAAAATGACTACCTTACTCGAAACAATATACAAAATGCACTACACTAAGCTCAGATTTCAAGACCCACGCTGAGTGCATAAAGAATAACTGACGATTAACTGGCATTTTACAAGATTTACGGATAAATATCTCAGTAGACATATTTTGAATAACATTTTGATATAAAGTTCAGTTGTTATTCATGATTCACAAGCTTGCAATTATCTGCTTGCTTGTATGGCCACAATATTATAATATTGAAGATAGAAATAAATTTAAGCAATACTGTTATTCTTCAATAATGACTAATCGTTTATCATAATTAACATTTATTAAAACTTGATCAAACAATTGGCAAAAAAAAAACTAAAATATCTTCTAATAAAAAATTTAATTATAAACATATTACATATAACTAAATTACTGTATACAATTCTGAAAATTTTGACAGCATTCATTTTTACAGTGGTTTCTTTTACTACAATTATGTTTGTAGTTATTTTAATAATTTATAATACTATTAGAAGTCTATGTATACAAACCTATTCTTTTTCAGAACATACAACTGCCAGATACATTGATTTATCACATAATGATTAAATTGGTTGGCATATGGTTTTTATTTATTTTTGAAAGGTAAAGTGATAAAATGTGTGAAGCATGCAACTAAATTTAAAAAAATACGAAAAGTCAAGCCACCAATTGTTTAGAAAAAAGAACATTTGAAAATATATGTGAAATAGAATTACTAGTCATTTGAATCGACAGATCCATATCCATTCGAAATCATTCAAGTCATAGTATAGTTTATCAAATGGTTAGCGTAAATGTTCAACAAGATTTATAAAGAATTTTATCATGGGTTACAGATATATGATTCAAAATGGAACTAATTTAAACATAATTTAATATGGATACATCCATGATAAAGATCTATTTCACATACAGTACAGTGAACATCTAAAAAGGTCAAATTATGGATAATGAAACAAATTCAGTATTTAAGAATAAAATCTTTAAACACATATTCTTGCAGATGGCAGACGCATACAGTCTAAATAATACAAAAATGTATATATGAGATTGCGGTATGGTGTATAGTATAATTAATGCCAAAACAGAGTATTCAATCTAGATAATATATATATATTTTTTAATCAACATTACCAGACTCCCCAATGCGGTTAGAAAGATCGATGTTAAATTTAATGTATAGTAAATAAAATTATTATTTTCTAGAAGTCGTTTGACATCAGGCAGTATTATAAGCCCTGCTGACAATTATTATTTTAGTATTTTACAACTATTATTTGAAACGTTTCTCTTTTCTAATGTTATAGACATATGAGGGATGTGATCAGGTTTTTCTCTTCAGAAAGGTCATCATTGCAGTTTGCCTAAGCAAAAATAATATTTCTCAGTGGCACACCATAACGAAAAAAAGGAAAGTTCAATATAACTGGATATTTTATTTACTACACACAACACAATATATAATTTATTTATATGTATACATATATATAATTATAATATTATTTATACCTACTATCATTCATAATTCACATAGTTTGATCATTCAGCAAAAATAAAATGAAAAAATATATTTACATCAAGTACCGTCGACAAAATATTACATCTCAACAATCTTATATGGTGGTCTTATCATAAAAAAAATGATAAAGCAGTTTGTAACATAAAACGGTTTTGAGATCCACACTCACTCACGGGAGTATTTCAAATTGGCATAAACAAAAAACGTCATTCAAAAAACTGGATTAAAAAGTACGATTACACATTTTTTTGATAATAGTTTTGTTGTTCCAGTCGTCTCACTATATAATATTAAATATTTTAAAATTTTTGGGATTTCAACAGAAGGCATCTAACAGTTTTTGGCAGGCATATTTGACATTCATAAATAGTTCTGGATCCAAAGTCAGCGTTTTTTTTAAAAACTTTTCTTCAAAACAGAATTAGGGATTGTTAATAATTGTTGTTAGGAAAGAACTGTCATTTGCAATTAAAAAAATCTAAATAATATTTATTGTAAGATGATCTTTTTACAATAAAGAAATCAAACCAACCACCGATGTGAATGAATATTCAATTTGAAAAATCTCATTGTCAAACGAACAGGAAAACTTTTATTCAATCTATGATTAGCATTGAGATGTACTATAATGAAATGTATGAACTGGTCATGCTTTATTATGCATATTTACCACCACTTGTGACACATTTTGTTACGCAGAATAAATCCACAACATCATGTCATACCCACAGATATTTTATGCGTTTTTATTATTGAAAATATGATGCCTTTCTATCAAGAAGTGACAGTCAACACCTTAAAAGTGATGCATACAGATATTCAATTACTAAGTGTACTGTCTGCCAGCGCACATTGGAGTCTTTTTGATTTCACCCAATGGGCTAATTGCTGTTAATTGCCGTAAATGTTGACAGATAATCTTCATATGTATATTTTGATCAAAACTACATGTATAGTTTTATTATTGATAAAATTATTACTATTCTATTATGTGAAAATTATATAAAGAGATGAAAGCTTGCAAAAGCTCTTATTCCACCTGTAAACAAAAATCCTAATTCATAATAAATCGATTATTCATTTGATTTCAACCTTCTTGCCTAAGCAAACTCCTTAATATGATAGATTATACATAGACAAAATAATTTTGCTATTATAAATTTTGTGAATCGATCGTTGTTTCACTGTTTCTATTAAATGAATGTTTACTCGAAAGAATATTTTAAGAGCAACCCATAAATAAAAGGGGACAATTGTTCAGTCTCCATACAAAGGTTTTTTCTGAAAATCCTTTTACATATAAAAAAATATACTAATTTATTTGATAATAATTAATTGTTCAGTGTAAAATGTCAAGTGTTTGGCAACATTTTTAATTAACTTAAAAAAAATATATAGCGTCTGTTGTCTTGTAATACAAATTCAAAAAATCTCTCCTTAAATTTCGTTTCAGTCATAATATCCAAAACATTTCCTCGTTCACGTACGGCCAATCCTTGCCCTGCAGATTGAACTCAAATCTAACAGAATCAATTTTAAAGATGTATTGATACGTGTATTGAATTAAAATATATGATTTTATCTTTTTACCTTTGGTTACAAATTGTGCTTGATAGAAAATGTCATACCCCAAATTAAGCTACTCTGGTGAATCCATGATTTAAGCTGATAAAACATTTTTCTAGGGTAACTGAGATGATGATTGCAATCTATGTATTCTAGTTTTTGTCTTTAATATATTCTCAATAAAAATAATTATCAAACAATGTGATCAACTTGACTGACTGAAGTGTCTTCTATGATACCATACCTCTTGCATGTATCGAAATTGGCAACCTTTGAACATATATATATATTTTTAATATTACTTCACATTAATACAACTAGTATTGCAAGTTTGAAATTTTCAAGAAGTCAATTCAAAGATAGGTATTTTTTTTAAATTTATTTTACAATAAAAGCACAGGACATCAATTTATCATCATAATATGTGGTAAGGATAATACAATAAAAATCTTCAAAATCTATATTAGGTAAACCATCTTGAAAAAGGAATAATACAAACCCCCATGTGAAAAAGCATATCTTAAATATCTAATGCTGTCAGGTTTATGTTATATGATTTATTAATCAAATGTGTCCTATTTACTTTTTCTCAATTTTTGATTACAAAAATCATTTACAAAATGTTTCATCAACTTTGCATTAATATTAAACATCGCTAAACTCAAAAATGACCAAATTCTACAATTCATTACACATGTTTCAACAGCAAAGAAGTGCCGGTTGAAAATTTGCCCAATATTAGAGACACACCTTAACATAAATCGGCTTTTCTGAAGATATGGGTTAAGAATAATAATCTATCATTAACATATTTACACCTAATTATTACTATTACATAGAAAAACATGTTTTATTATATATTATATTCATTGTGTTCCATAGAAAAACTTATAAGAAAGATTTCAACAGGCTTAGGCATAAATAATTTATAATCATTCGGATAATTTCTGCCGAAAGATCTTTCAGATTTTAGTAACAAAATCTATGTTAATATTCATAAATTTGGTGCCATGTCATCCGTGTGACTACACATTTACTACAAATTATATGTTGAAGCAGGAAAGGGAAAGTGTGCTATTAAAAAAAAATCCAAAAAAAAAAATTATAAACTATATGAATGGCATATAATAATATAATACCATAAGACTAATGCTATCAATGATCACTAGAATTTTCATAATTTCAAGTATGCAACCCACAGCGAAATATTCAATTTTTCATTATATCATATTCGGCAATATTCACATTTCACAAATAATTGTCATACATTTTCTATTCTGTTCACTCCATTTAATAATATGCACCACAAACTTATAATAGTATTATTTATTTCCTAATTCTTATAGAATGAATTTTTGATACTGATAAACAACAAAATATATAATATGGTTGAATTGCAATCATCAACAGCATTAGAAGATATGACGAGTGTATAAGTGTATTCATGATGGTTTGTTGTAATAATAATAAACCCCACGGTCCGATCCGATCCGATCCAATTCGATTCGATTCGTTAATGCCCACATTTATATTTAAACAAACGATTATCTGTCAAGTCTACAAAAAATAATCTAGATTAATTTAATAAAACGTCAATTTTGTAAAAAATCAAAACTATTTGAAATAGAACGTTGTATTAAAACAAAAGAATAAATTTTGAAATCCTACTACATTTAAACAACAAGTAAACATATTGACATATTCGAGAAATACATTTTTTCAAAAATCAAAACACTCTTCTACATCACCTCCGCTGTTGGTCAACTCTTCGCGGCTGGAAGTTCCCAACCGTCGGAATACAGGATTCCCGGGATCAGTGTCTCGTTCAGTTGACTGATTCAAATCAGTGTCACTGCTAAGATCACTCTTTTCACGGAAAGAACACTCCGCCTTAACCAATGAATGGTTACTCACAGCTACACATTTGCAAGCCTCTTTAGAATCCATCAATATAGAATCGCATAGTTGGTGATTGCTTCTCATCTTTTTATCTACCATTTCAACAGATGGACTCTGATATTTTACATCTTCCTTCCATTGAGAAGTGTCCGGTAACCTCAGGGGTACAGTGCAACCGTTTTCATCTTCCAGTAGGAAATAACCAGTGGGCGCTTTGTGGGCTCTGTGTCCCTCGCTTTTGGTATGCACTAATTTTCTACCGGAAGTCGAATCCTGTTTGTGTTTCATAGTTTTCATTGCTTTATCAAGATCGTGTGATCGCTGCCTTGAGTGCCCTTTGCTGTGACGTCTGTCGATGGATTCCGCTTTCATGTTTTCGTTATATTTGGGCGGCGGTGGCTGACGTTCGTCATGATTGAGCATCAGCGTTTCATCACTCGATTCAAATGCTAGAGAATGTGTGGATTTTTTCTTTAAATTTCTCTCCATCGAGTGCTGCTTTTTAGAGCTGACCCTAGTTTCAGCTAGCTTAGCCTCACTGCCCGATGACTGGTTTAGCAAGGCTTGACTTATTGAAAGATAATTATCATTTTTTGTGCTTATGAAATGACAGAGGCTACCGTTTTTGTTACGTGCTCCACAGTTGGCCATTTGTACCATATCTTCAGCTGAAATTTGCAAAGGCGTCTTTCTGGCGTCCATCAGTGGCGATTTTGCCGTATTGCAACTCCTCACTGAGCAGCTCATATCCTTTTCTCGGTCAACATCTAATGAAAGATGAAATTCTCCCGAAGGATCAATGTTGAATGATCCGCGACGTTTGATTTTTGTACTTTTGGATGCATTCTTTTTGTTTGTCATCCTGCGATCCACTGTTAAGCTGTCAACTCTTTTTGGGGCCTTGTTTTCACGCCACTCTTTAGCTTGCATTCTCAATTTGATGGCTGCAGCAATGGCATCGCTATTTTCTTCAGAAGTCGAACTGGTAATACTGCTTTTCTTTTTTAAGCCTCTCTGCTCGTTCAGCATCAAGTATGGGTAAGGATTGTTAGAATTGTTGTGAGTGGCAACGGGACTGCGCTCTGCACTATCTGAACTGTCATTTTTTAACGGTGGCAACACCAAGTGGGGAGGCCCTCTGTATTCTGTCGTGTGCCTCCTGATGATTTTATCAGATTTTCTCCCATTCTGTATCCGGTTAGAATTATCTTGCAGTGCCCTGTTGTACACCTTTCCATCTTTCTCTTGTCGGTTAGGTGATTCCTTAGTACG
This sequence comes from Himalopsyche japonica, assembly GCA_028555115.1. Taxonomy (NCBI): domain Eukaryota; kingdom Metazoa; phylum Arthropoda; class Insecta; order Trichoptera; family Rhyacophilidae; genus Himalopsyche; species Himalopsyche japonica. Next base: position 937,541 of record JAHFWJ010000374.1, read on the forward strand.
GTTGCCTACGCTCGACTGTGTTGTATTTTCTTTATAGGTCCTTCCCATGTCGACATAGTGATTCAAAACTTTCCCTGGATAAGACTGCTTGTTGATAATTTTACTGGAATTATCCGACTTGCACGAATTGATACTGTCAGCGTCATTGGAGCACTTAGAGGTGACTTCGTAAACCCGTGCAGGCTCAGCATGGTCGATTGGGTATTTTTTTTCAGACTTCACTTTGGAAACTCCTACAAATTCATTTTCCATTAAATCTATATTGCACAGGTATTTGTTCATTTCTTCCTTAGTATCGAAATTGCAATCGTGCCGTCGACCGGTTTTACAGACTGAACTCTTGGCTACATTTTTTTTGGCTTCATTGAAGGCTGAAATTTCTTCAAGAAAGGTTGCATAGTAGCTTTTTAAGTTTGAAGAACTCTCAAAGTTTAGCGGTTCGGGTTCTTTTGGTTTAGCAGCCAAACTATCGTAACAGTTATTCTTTCTCGGCTCGAGTCTGACAAACGCAGAGCACTCTTTACTCGTAGATGGAACAGTGTTAATGTTAGTAGGTTTATTGTCAAACAAATTTGTGGGTGGACTGGGTTCTTCAGGAGTGAGGCTGGCATCTTGACGTCTGATCAAACGCCTAACGGAGTTCTTGTACGCGTTAGATGATGCAGGCATCGTGTTGGAATTGCTCGCCGTAGAATTGCCTGCCCTGTGCTGGTAATAATCGGTAGGCGGGAGAGAAAGAGGAATCCTGCGATGGTGGGAGTGGTCCGGCGAAGTGGAGCGAGTTTCCAGGGAGAAAGTGCCCTGCGATGAAGAAGTGGACGACAGTTCGGCTTGCATGGGCAGTCACAGTTTTAATTCGTTAGCTATCTTTGACGCAATGTTCTTGAAGCCTATACTCGTACCTGAAAAAGAATCGATTCATTTTTAGTTAGTTTTATTACCGCAATATCACGTTAAAAGTAGATCATACTTTTCCGACTGTGTACCACAGTCCCACATGCATATGACCATAACGAACATAATGTAACAATTTATGAAAGAATTTATTTAATCAATGTAACAGAGTATAATTGCAATTGGTTATTTTTTGAAAGCCAACTTTCATCTGACACATTTTTCAGTTTTGAATGCACCCGCGACCACTAGGAAGCCCCTCGAGTAGATCATATAACTTTCATATACTTTTTAATTTTACATAGTCGGTAAAATGTTGGCATCATAATGAGTATCACATTAGTGAAAAAAATATTAGAAATATTTTTTAGTAACGGTTTTTAGTGAAGATTTCAGATTTGAATTTGAAATCGACTATTAAGTTTTCCTATGGTATTTATTGATTGAATTGGCATTTACTTGGTAGAACTCCTTTATAACACGGTGAAAAAAAAGCAATGTTAAAATACATTGCTATTTTTTCCCCATGTTATTTTATTGTCTTTTACACTTCCTATTACTAAAAGGCAGTTTAGTTATTGCAGAATAAAATGAATTGGAGTATCTGTCTATCAACAAAAGGGCAAATTTTTGCAAAGATTATGGTTCTTTGAATCACAATGCATATTATTTGAATGTATTATTAATCAGAAATAATACATGGAAAGGATTAAGAAACAAACAGTTTTCTGTTGAATAAGTGTTAGCATGCACTACAAAATGTTATCATGTTGAATGTTGGAAATCTCACCTGAAATTCTCTTGAAGCGGACTCCATTGAGCGAAAGTCTTGGAAGCTTGCAAACTTCAATCTCCCATTGTACCAGGCTGTCGGTATTAGGATCTCCATGTACACATAGCAGCAGGAACCTAAGCATAATTGATTCAAATATAATTTTTTGTGGTGATTGACAGTTGACTCTATGAAAAACATTATTTCCCTACCTCACAATATATAGAGGCCAGTTTATATGGTTACCTATAATATATACGAATCGCAATGTTTACATAGGTAAAGAGTGTAAAGCCAAAATTCATGAATTCAAAAAGATAAAACATTATAAAGCAATTCAAGCAAGTAAAATCAGCCAATTTATTATAAAAATTTTCCGCCAAGTAAACGTTTTTGGTCAAGATGTAAGATGAAGACATCAGGCAATAAGACAGAGAAATTTGCACTCCACAGTGAACCCATTGAAAGAATATTCATGATAAGAGTTCTCCTGAAAGCAATCCGCTGTGCATATGCTGAATGCATATTGACTTCTAAGGAGCAGAGCTGAATCAGAAGCTTTTTAGTGGATCAAAACACTGTCGGTGTCTGTGAGACTTATGTTGATTGAAATTTCTGTGTAAATATGCGTATAATATAAATTAGACAATTAAATAATCCGCAAACCTTTCTCGTTGTTCATAGTCACAGTTGTTAGCATCAAGTACTTTGCGTATCTCGGCCATGATTTCATTGGCATCACGTGGCGATGTAGTTTTCATGCTCCATGTGAAACGCAGTGAACGCGGTTTGACTTGCTCTTCATTACCTTGTCTGTGAGAATAGAATACAATGAATAAAGGTTTTATGAAATAGTTAAATATAATCTTGAGAAAAAATTATTGGTTGAAATTTGTTATTTTTACATCATGCATGTACGAGTTTTCAAAGTATGTGGCGCTAATATAGTAAATAGCATTGATATATTGTAAGATTTTGGCATTTTGATAGTTTTGATTTTATACATTATGCTATTTATATCTTCTTATTAGTGAAATGTAGTAGCCCTGCAAAAATGTGAGTCTATTGGATGTAAGATGACATCTAAGGCTACAAAATTGGGTAAATAATACAAATCTAAGCGATTAGACATTTTTTTATGAAAATTTTTCTATAAGAGTTTATATGTTTTCTTAATTGTCAAGCCATGTACTGTAGATTCACCTTGCGATTGTTAACCACTGATTACTGATTTAGAGATTACTCATTTCAAATTCAGTTTCAAAGTTTCAGCAAAGTTTCATTTTACATGAGAAATCATCACAGATTTGTGACAACATTCTGTAATAACTTTAAAGATTTCTTCTCCTACATTTGAACATTTTTTTCTTTACAGGTGGGACTAACAATCTTGAAATATGATGAATTCAGTGACATTCTAACAAGATCACTCACCTTTTTAAATTGTGGAGTTTTCATAAAGATACATTCTAATTAATTAGTTAATAATAAATAAAGATACTGTTTCTGTAACTTTGATTATCTTACTATATTTTTTATTACATAAGAAAGAAGCGCTAGAGACAATTAAAAGAATAAACAGTAATCTGAGAATACAAAAACAGAGTCAAAATTTCAAGTAATACATAGGAATGATGAAGAGAATAAAAGTCATTCATTGTAATTGGATCAAATTTACCAAAAATACAATGATTCTAGCTCTTATTCACTTTTTTAATAACCTCGCAAAGCTTTATGAAGTCATGCAATAAATATTTGCCAAGCAAATCTATTGAAGCATTTCATACGGGCACTGCAAAACGTAAGAGATGGCATTTATAACTTGAATGTATTCTGCAATTTAGGGCATTATTTTCAAGTTGATACCTTCAAATAATCTGATATGGATATAAAATAATTAGTGTGTTAAAAATATATTTTATTATTAACACAAAAGAGCTTTCAATGAATATTGTTTTCTGGATTGCTGAATAACTTAAGATTGAATAATTTATGATATTGACTGAAGGTGCTTGATGGAATTTCAATATAAAATTCAAATGCAAAAAAAAAAAAAAATGTGGAATCGTTCGTACAAAGTTGTAAAAATTCAAATTTAACTAAAGATTGAATGAAACTTTCCTTTTAGAATAAAATGTAATTAAAAATGGTTTTTGGGTGAAGTTGAAGCTAAGAAAGTCTAATTAATATGACGTATCAAAATACCTTTTATTTAACAAGAAAAAACTTCGGTGTACAAGGCCGCTTGAGAAAAAAATATCTTGATTTAAAATAAGAGTTCACAAAGGTGAAGTGAAGAGTAATATTTAAGGGACAGTCATGGTTCTAAGACAAAAATAATTGGATACATAAAAAAACTACAGTTCAATATGACAATAAAAAACAACACACGAAAATAAAACAACATAAAAGACATTCATGTTTGAAATGGAGAAATTTGTAAAATTGTCACCATTTGAAATGTAAATTATAGTGGAAAACAGTAAAATAATCCAGAAAGAAATAAACAAAAAGAAAATGAGGACAATAATTACCCGAGCAAGGAGTGAGGAGGGTTGGCGCCCAAAACAGTCTTTGGTCCGCTACCATCCATAGGTCTACAACAAATGAAATGAGACGACCGACTAAAAAACATCTGCCAACACAATAATAATAATTATATATACAAGGCGGACCGCGTTGTAAATGCCGGTTACAGGATGACAGGTCCACCAAAATAGTGTATTTTTTTGTGTAGGATAATAATTTTATAAGGAAATATGGATGATTTATCAGTATTTTAGAAAAGCTGACAGCTGTATTTATCTATTTTCTCTACAAGTGGCAAATATAATGCAATTGCTTATATACTATAGTACAGGGTAAGAATATCATGAAAATTATTTCTTTGTCGAATGTAAATATGATACATATATGGGTGTACTGGGAATTTCTTATTTAAATCATGTCACATGATTTTTTAATGAGATTCACAGTTCCTCTTCAGAAAGGAAAAGAGAATTGGTATAGGTCAATCAATATCTATAAGGTTTATCACGAGTGGGAATGTTAGGAAAAATTGAAAACATCATTTGCATCCTAAAATAGGCATACAAATTCAAATATTGGTTGGAAAATTGAAAATGCAAATCCATTATTGGGATAAGATTCCCCCGATAGACTGATGAAAGCCTCATGGACTGTGAAAAAGTTATTCATTTTTGTTTAGTTAAAACAAAGAAATTATAATAAATATACTATAATTTGATTATTGAAATTTCTATAACTATTCAATGGCCTCCAATATGAAAACGTAATTACTTTCAATAAAGTGCTCAAATTAAGTCGGAATTCAAATAGGACAATAGAAATAGAATGATATATTAAATAAATAGTAAGAAGAGGTGTTGAGTAATTAATATGTTTTTAAAATAGTATCTATCAGGTGTATCTTATTTCATGAACTCATTTGAAAAAAGATTGCCAATGCAATAAACAGTGAAATCAATAGAAAAGCACAAAAGCATACACATATTATCAGTAAAAAAATATTACCAGCTAGAAATAAGAAGAAACATTAATGAATGAATTAAAAAACAATGAAATCATAAATAAGAAACTGCTATGTTAAACTTAAACAAACCGATCACAATAAATAATAAGGAAGATATTAGAGATTTATAATCAAAACACTAAAAGAACCACAGTCGAAAGATTGATGTTTTTCTGTTACTGTAACTTCCGTATGAGATATATAGTAAATTTGAAGAAATCTTAAGATGTAATTAAATTTAACCATTAAGTTGAATGACTAAATTAAATTTGCCCGAATTGACAGCATGAGTTATTGAGTTATTGCAAAAGCGAAGCATGCAAATCTTAAATGAGGAGTTAATATCGCCTGTTACAACACATGATGAAAATTAGAGTAGACTCTGCCTTAGCTGGGGTAAAACCAAAGGAAAGCAAAAAAATATCAAATCAATTAAAACAAATAACATCAGGTAGATAGATTTGATATAGAAAACTTAATCAGAAAGTCAATATTGCAAAAATGGTATTTGTTTTTCTTCTATTGATAATAAAAATATAAAACGTCCAACACATCTCAGATGAATTTCTTCCTGATTAAGTAAGAGTACTGATGTCACAAATTGTTAGTATGCAGTTCAATATCTGAACAATCACACCTTATGAATGCATTATAATGCACGACACACAACAAAAAATAGAAATATAATTTTGATGACTATAAAACTTCCATGTAGCGAAAATGATCACTGTCTAATTAGATCGAAGTCAAATAGAGGAATCAAGATTTTTGAATGTAACTAAATATGTTGTTCATAATTTTTGTTTCAAGACGAGTGTATAGTGCAATCAATAAGAAGGAACATAAATGTAGTTACTTCGAAATGTAGGTCAACATTGAAAAACTAGATTCCTTGAAAACCGGAAAATCCATCACTAATTTGTCGGATAATCTTAAGTTTTCAAATTATTTTGGAACTAGTAGAAGTTATGACATTACTTTTCCGTCAATTATGAAGCCAATTGATATGACGGCGATGTGTCAAAATGACACTGCAATGTTAACATAAAAAGCAATTAATACATAAATTTCAAGGTTGTTAGGATTAATTAATGCATGTCTGAAGAAGAATTATTCAAATATTTCCTTGGCAACTTAATAACTTGAATACAATATAGTTAAGCAAGGCTAAGGTGGATGAAATTTCTCCTGCATATAGATCCTGCCAAGTAGAAATTAGATTGCAATAGTCAACCGATAAATAATTTCGAGTTCAGCGGTAGTTACCGCTGAACATAGTTATGTGAAAATTCATTGTCAATTTAATATTAACCATAAAATATTATTGAGGAAAAAAGCAAATGGAGTTTCATATTGCTGAATTATACAATAAAACTAACAATTCAACTTGAAGTTTAACAGCTTAACACTCTGAACACTTGCCTGTGTGGCATTTATTTGGCAGTACTCATTAATTGTATAAAGTTATAAATCATTGCAATTTCAGTCATATTTCGCTGCATGTTTTTTCAAAAACTATAATACATATAAAATACAATTTTGACCTAGACAACTGTACACATTTTCAAATTAAATTGTTTTATGATGACTCTATTTAAACATAAATGTCGGATGATGATTAAATAACTGGAAAAAAAAACGCAAATCTTATGTTTGCTCTCATTAAAAAGGTGATTTGATTCAATTAACAAAACAAATGGCAATTGAATAAAATTTTCTAAATAATTTTGGGAAATAAAATTTACCTTCTGTTTCGATTTCTATTTTATGAAAGTTTACACTAGGAATTGTAATTTAATATGGCAATTTCATGTCATTCATATAAATGTTCATCCGATGCAGTTGAAACTTTAGCCAAAGCGTTTGGTGAAATAATCTCACTCGGTACGAACCTTTTCTGCATATCCGGCTGAGAGAAAATTCTCTGTTTGGTTGTGTGCCCCTCCCCAAATATGGACAAACTGCTTTGGGGTGCCAAGAAGAGGAAAAAGGAACCGGGTGGACATTTCAGATAATATACAGGAAGGAAGTTCAAATAAGAGTTATCTCAATCATCAGTTTTTCATTTCAATCGCATAAATCGTTGAAAAGGAATTTTAAAAATATTTAAAAACAATGGGAATCAATAATGTAAGAATCAGAGAAAAATTGCATTTTTAGTGCAGTTATATAAATTGATATGAAAAAAAAGTAATAAGGGAATTAAAATAAGTTTTTTTCCCGTTGATTGAATTTTGCAACAATGATTTGCATTTGGTATCGGAAAATTTGTATTTCAGAATAAAAGGAAAAATAGTAATGGATGTGGTTGGAAAAGGATAAAAAAAAAAAAGAAAAAAAAAACAATAAATAAACTCTTTTTCCAATTATTAAAACTACGCATTAAGTTGTTATTATTAAAGGTTAGTTTGACTGAATATAATGAATAGTTCAAATTAAATTCATCGGGTTAATATGATTATATAATTTATGAAATAAAAGTATTGTGAAATGGATATTAAAAAAAAAAATGATCTTTATAAAAAATATTGTCAGATCAGAAAATTTGATGTTGACCATCAAAATGAATATTTAGTTGGAATAAACAATTCAATAAACCACCTTTACCAAAAAAACTATTATGTAGTAGACTTGAAAATTATTAGATATGAAAATTGATAGTGAGATTAATATGGAATATTCTCAAAATGCAGTTGAGTTTTTGTTATCAGAATCAATAATGCAGTGGCGTGATATGAAAGAATCTTTAACCTATTACCTAAATAATAACTCCAATCCCCATTTCACCACTCCGGTGTATATCCATATCAATTTGATGGCAACATTCCTACTAATCTTTACAACTATTGTGTTGAAAGCAGCTCAGTATAATAGGAAGGTATATTACAACACAAGAGAATAAGCATCTATTTATTTTATGATAATGTCGAGAATCGGTCGAGATCTGGGAGTGCGATGTCACCCATGACTGAATATATGTTGTAAATATACTTATTAAAAACACATTTTTCCTCGAAATATCAATATTTATTTATGTTTTTTTATAATAATGAAATACTATGGATATAATTTAATTTTTTTTTTCAATATATAATCAGATATATTTCTTTGTATATAAAAAGATGACTGCCTTAGTTGAACCGAAAAGAGTTTGAATCTAAAATTTTGCAACAATTTCATACGGACTAAGCAATATTTTTTCTCTCTTAGGCATCAAATAAAAACAATTAATATATATGAATAATAATACAAAATAATATTAAAAATTATCAACAGCCAATCCACTTAAAAGCTAAAAATAAAGCTATTAATGGTTGATAAAAACAAATGTAAAATTATGGAAATTAATATTAGCAATCCTGAATTTTGTGGTGTATATGCAAGAAATTAATCATTAATTGTCACACAATGAAATAAAAAAAAATTATACCCCAAAAATATTTTTGAGTAATTATTTAATGTTTATTATTTTAAATGAAAATATTAAAAATTCATTCAAATTTATGAGTAAGTCTTGATCATGGTACTTTTTAAATTTATATTTATTTTGATTTTTTTTTACAAAAGATAATAAATTGCTCAGAATTTGTTAAAAATGTAAGCCACATGAAACATTGATTCGGTTAAAAGGAAATAGTAGTCTAAATGGTGATCCTAAAAAACATGACAAATGTAAATTGCCAGCATTGTGATGTAAAATATACTAATTGAAAAAAGAAGGATTTTAGCAACATAGATTATTTGAATAAACTGATGTTATTACTTGAGAAAAAGTTCAATACATGTAGAAATATATTGTAAATGTGAAAATAAATAGATAATAAATTTCAATGGTTATAAGTAAACAAAAAGGGATTTATGAATACTTTTATTGAATAATTTAATTTGAGCTGACATTATCATTTACAACTATTTTGCTGAAGTGAGAGATAAAACGACATTATTTACTATGCTTCAATAGAAGTCATGTATGTGATCATAGCTCGACATTATCTCAAAATATTAAAATGTTCAGAGATGAAATTTTTTTTATTATTTAGTAATGAAATTGAAATATGATTATTATGGCAGCGATTATTTTTTATAGATCATAATGACATAGCACATTAATCTGAGCTGATCACGTAAAATTTTAATGAATATACACAACTTGAAAGACATGAGAGTTTAATATTAAAATGGATTGGCTGTATTGAGTAAGAACAGAAAATATTTATTGATTAGTTCTTCACTTCAAAAACTTTTTCAGTTTAATGAAGGTTTAATTCCTACTTAATATTAAAAATGCAAAAAATCTATCAAAATTATAATAGATGTATAGAATGATTTTTCTGCATATATCACGTAATTCATAACACAAGCTGAATACTGGTAGATTAGCAAAAATATAATTGATAAACATGCATATTGAGTTCCTCTGATATCTGACATACAAATGAGGGAGGGTAATAAAGCCAAAAATGATAAATTACCTATTATAAAGATATTTTTTAAATGGTCAAAAACAAGTCCAATTAAAAGAAAGCATTGTTTAAGGTAGAAATATATAATCATTATTCTCAATTATCCACTACTCCACTGTATTCATCATCACTATGAATTACGCGATAATGCATTTAGAATATTTTCCCATTATCTATCTGGTTTGAATATCACTCAACAGTTTCAAAACAGAAAGTATATAAATCTAAAAAGCTTTAACTGCACTATAAAAAGCACTTATGTAAAATGAATTGACACTCATTTTCGCGGAAGTCAATAATGATTCTCAATCAAAATTACCTTTTCTGCACCATTTTCTAACAATTGACCTAAACATGTAAATAGTATTTATTTGAGAGTATTGAAGGAAACTTTTTGTGAAATAAAATAACTTTTCGAAATGTAGAAAGTAATAGAATTATTATTGGTCAGGTAACCAACAGTTTTGGATGAAATTTTATTTAACCATAAATTACTCAGCATTCAATTTTTAAAAGTAATATGGGCATTGGATAACAGGAAACTAAATTCGTGTAGCAAATTTCTAAACTAAAACTTTGGGAAAATATTTTTTACATGACTTTGAAAAAAAAAAAAATGCAGCGTTTCACTCAAACTATCTTAGCCGAAATGAATATTATTTCAGGAATTGTCGTTACCGTACCGTAATTTCGAAGCATATATAAATTATGAATGAATGATTTGATGGACAATTTTGATCATCTCAAAACTATTCCTAATAAAAAGTTGTGCACCTAACTCTTCAAAATTTAGTCATTATAGACATAGAAAATCCATATTTATTAAATATATAATGAGAAATTTAAAAAAGATTTTCACTATTTTTACAAATATAAAAAACTTTAAATGTTTTCATAAGTTTCATCATAGGAATTTTGTGATTCAACAAATTTTAATGATCTATAAGAAAATTTCACCCAATAAAATTTTCGCTTCTTAATTACATATTTTGATGTGATCTTTTTACATAATTAAACTGAATAAACATAAGAAAAATCATACCGAGTGAAATATAATATATATATATAGATATATATAATCAACACATCATTTCGCATCAGAAGTCTGATGCGAATGATACATTGATGCCCTTAATGATTTTACATCTGCGTTTCGGCGGCAACAGAACTTGAAAATATTACTTCAGTTAAGGACCGTCACTACCATTTTCAGATAAACTGAATGCACAATATATAAACCTTCACTGAATTATGGTATCTATTGCACTTTTGACTTTTTCATTTGACGATATCAAGCTGGCGTAAGTTTAGTTTACCCACATATTCAAATACGTCACAAAAAATATTCTATTGAAATCATAAATAATAAATATAATATTTAAATCATTATTGAACCATCTGAATTTTTTTATGGTGACATCATAATTTATTTTCAATTTTAATTAAGTCTTCAAATTCATATGGTTTTTTGATTTAGTGACAGTGACCCACATCATTGGCTGCACTTCTTTGCATCTAGTATATATATTTTAACCAATAAGATTCTATGTTTGATTTTATTATGCCAAAATATGTATTTATCATTCTTACGACCGATGAGAAAAGTTGTCTAGTTGTAAACATGGCAAAAATAGTATAAATTTGCCTCTAAAATTATTTGTTTGCACAATTTTGTAAATTGTGAAATAATGTACAAAAATAGGGATAGATTCAAAGTATTATATATGTGCATATTGAATACAGAAGAGAACAATAAATCAGCATGTTTAAAGAATCTGCCTAGATATAATACTGAATGAATTAGATGAAAATCACTCAGCAGTAACAACTTGGCATAATATTGCAAGAGTGGGGATATAATTTGAAATAACTCAAAGAGTGGTTGATATCAGCGTTTGCTAATTAAATAATATCTTTTCTCATTCAATCTATATGCTTCAACTTAACAACTTTCTTCATGATACAAAAATTCCCTTTATTTCTCATTTTAATTAACACTTATTATAAATCATAGCAACAATAATAATGTCGTTTGTCAAAATTGGGAGATGTCTTGCAGACAGAGCTGTTTATTCCTTCCGGGATTTGAAGTAGAGATCCTCGAAATAACTCTTCTTTGTAACCAGAGCTCCGTGGGCCAGCAGTGGGCCAGCAGTGGGCATCGCCATCGAGCCGGATTGGTCCGACGTCAATGGTTGTGATTTAACCTGTGATGTAATTTCAGTTCAAATTGACGTTTCACCCAAGATGATAATCAAGGGGCTTTCTTTCACTTAGTGCCGTTAGAGTGTTTGTCGGATTGTATACAGAAAGAGTACGGTGTGTAAACTGTCTGTGTTTAAATGACAGTCATGCCATTGAACTATTTACGTCCCAGAGATGCACAATACTTTTCTAGATTATTTAAATTATGTGAATACGAAATTTATGTTATCGCGGTTAAGGCCTTATATGTTGCATATTAAAGAAATAGAAACATATTCTGTACTGAATATTGACTTCTCCATTTGATGATAACCTAGGATGTTCAACTGGACAAATTTGAACTGAAAGAACATTGACTATTTGTTTTCCCGAATATGACTTCATATTTAATAAGCTTGGTTTCAGCAAAATCTTTTTTAACGTAAATGTCTTTGGGCATTTTTTGAGAATATTTTTAGTCATACTTCAGAGTTATCTGAAGAAATCGGTAAACAGAGCCTGCCTGGATTGACAACGATCGAGATTTATATTGCGTTCAGAAGAGTATTACATTGCAGACAGTTTAAATATATGTGTTATTGCTAATATAAAATAAAAATTGAAAACTTAATTATTCCACTTGGTGTGGAATCACCTAATGGTAACATGGTCACTAATTTTATTTTTATATTAAAAATGAATTTCCACAAAGTTACCGCCGAATCCGTAGAAAACAATCCTAAATAAAATTTGTGAACTTTAAGAACTGCTTATGGTAATTATATTCATGTGTTAACAAAAAAAGAACAATCTCTGCTGACATAATAATCTCATTATTTTCCCATGATGAAATTAAATTGGCAATCTTACTACTAAGATGATGAGGTGGATATAATATGGTTGAGATTTAAAGAAAAAACTAATCTTTGGATAAAAAATCCATCAGGGTGATGTTTGAAAGGGGTGCTCGATTTATTTAAAATTGCTGAGTAGAATTAAATTTCAGCAACGTCATTGAAAAGTCATATCAGATTTTTTTATTTCTCAAAGTTAAAACAAGCGAACCCTCATTTCCAAATGATTGATTGAGAAAATTCTATGATTTAGGTATTTTTACTGATTACCTTGGCAAAAAGAGTGGAACAGCAAAGCAATTCGGGTGCTAAATTATTGAAGACTTTCATTATATCAGTGGTAAAAGCAGCCATTTTATAAAGCAGAAGGTGTAGAGTAAATATACCACATAATTTTTATGGTATAAGAAGCTTATTATATGCATTAAAGTTCTTTCCCTAAGCATTGTTGTTTTAAATTCAATTAACTGATATCTACATAAAAAAAAGTTTTTATGAATTGAAATAAATCACTAGGAAAAACCTTAAAGACTTCTCTAGTATTCGCATAAAAAAAATTATCTCAATAATATAATCTTTTAAAGGTTAAATTATGATGGATAATGTTTTGAAAATGTGTGTAATGTAAAAGAATGTTTAAAAAATAACATAAAGGCTCTAACATCATTTTGATCAATAACAGTTTTAATAAGATTTACCTCCTAAGGAATATATAATTTCATACAGCAGTTTCCCAAGTGTACTAATATGAGTAGTAGAATCTTGAAAGTCTAGAGTGAATATTTTAGAGTGGTTCCGTTTTCAGTCATTATGGGCAAACTGGTCGGTATGATAAATTTACAATTATTTGTCAGCGAGGGATGCACAATGCATTGATTGACAGGAAAAGATAAATGATAATATAAACGGTTTTATGAAATTTGATGGTGTGAACACTGTCAGTGAACAATAATCAAGAAGTTACATGGATTGGTTTTACTGTTTATTTTAAGAATTTGTGTGGAAACTCAATCCATCTAAACTTTAACAAATTCCATTATGTGATTAGTGTTGTTGGAGATAATTGCGAATAAATATTTAATGGTAAAACTTTAGAGGACATATTCTAAGTAAAATAAAATCTACACGTCATTTGGCATGCCCCATGTACCCCATAAAAAATATTTTCACTATCTTTGTAGAAATTCATATTCAATAATATTAATTTTTTCAGAGTTAACCGCAGTTGATATGCATTGACTTGTACATTGACATACGTTTTTTTGCAGCGAATTATCACATCAGAGCAAATATTTTTGATATCGGTGACAAGTTTCATATTAATTTTTAGTAGAAAGTCACCATTCAATTTCAAATTACTATTAAATTAGATTGCAAATATATTATATTAAAATTTAAAATTATACAAAGAAACAAACATTTGACTGGGTAATCTGAGTTCAATACATCTTCTAAATTTAGGTATACCGTTTTAATTCTGGTATGGTCTCAAGTGATAACAATTTAGTATGATGTTACACAGATATGAGAAATTGATCATTCCGACTTGCAAATTTTCCTACAAAGAAGGACTCACTATACAAATTTAATGTTCTGCAGCATTTACTTCATAATAAAAAACAGTTATCATGTGAATAACATGGTATGATCACATTTTACGCCTGAATTATTATAGATATTGAGATATATAAAACAAACAGAATCTGATTCATCGGTCACTATTAGTTTAAATAGTAAGAATGTATTGGGGCTGTTGAAATGTCCGATTTAAAGATTTAGCAAGTAACTAACTAACCAAATTAACAAATAATGTTCGACGATAGTTGAGCAACTTATGTTTAATATAAAATGGTTCATGCACATCAGCAGGTGGCAAAACATGCTAAAATATGAATCGTAATCTAGATAGTCTTCGAGACAGTTGATGTTCTTTTGAATTTTAAAGAAATAAATGTATAAACTGAATTCTTCATACGAAAGATTATTCCTACAGCCTATCACTCAACTCAGACTGCAGCAAGTGAATGGACACCAATCACCAATAAAACATGGATAATCCTATTTTCATTACACACATGGCAGATGGTATATTTGAACAAAAGTTTTTAAAATTGCAAAATTAATCCTGCATAAAGAATAATATGAAAAAGGCGTGAAACTAAAAACATATTATATGAACTAAATTTGAGATTATTAGAAATAACGTAAGGAAGAGCAGTCGAAATTTGAGTAACATGAAAAGCATGACAACACTTAGGGGCGCTTGCTAATTCAACTAGGGTTGCAAAACAAAATGAATCAAAATAATAAAGTCAACTAAGAATATATAATAATTGTACTCATGGTTAAACGGTTTCAAGAGAATAAAATTAAAATCAATATCCTGGCTTTTCAATATATTCCCGTAACTAATAATGATGTAAGGTTACTAGAGTATAAAGGCAATTTAAAAATCATCATATTATTCAGTACGATACCAAGTGTTTCAACTGCTTTATCGCAACGAAAAAATGACATATGTGGTCCATATATTTTATCATGGCAACAATTTCAAGAAATATGACACATCTGAGAGATGACTTTCTTAAACGTATTTCAGAGAAAATAAAAATCAATGTATCGGTGAGCATACTATATATAATAACTAAGCTTTCATAGACTTGTAAATCATCTTGGATCAAGATTGGAAACGAAGTAGGTAAAAAGATAAAATCATATGGAATTGGTGGATCCAAAGACTATAAAATCTATTAAAGGTTTGAATAAAAAATATGATAAAAAAATAAAATAATAAGCATTGTGCATCCCCAGACTCAATAATCATAAGAAAATTATTGTTTGATAAAGCCCCCCCTTGCAATGAGAATCAGTGGGGGGGCAATTACTTTTCATGATCTATTTATTTTATTGACCTCCAACGGAACTAAATGAAAAAGAAATAAATACAACAAAGATAATATGTAAGTGATGTAAAAAATATTCAAAATAACATACACACATATTCAACATAAAAGAATGAATGAAATAAATTTTGTATACAAGTGTGGTGTCATTTAGAAATACAGTGCTGTCAGTTCTTTGAAATCTCTATTAAGATGATTTATTGAACAAAATTATAAACATATATAAAATTCAAACAAATTAGATACCGTAAAAAAAATGTACTGAAATTACAATTGAATAGTTTTTTAATATAGATTTTTCCTGAAATCAAAATGTGCACAGTTTTGTCACGGCAAAATGGAAAAGTCACAAGAATAAAATAGGAAATTATAAAACATCAGCACCAATTTTTAAAAATTCACCACTCTGTAAAAATTGCAATGAGAGATAATTATGTCTAAATGATCTAAAGCAGTAAAAGTTTGGGAAAATCATATGAGAGTTTTATGTTAGTCAGAGAACCCATTATTCAATAAATATAACTAAATATACAATCTTTAGATTTAAGAAAATATGGAAAAGAAAATACACCCAATTGAATACGAATGAATTTTTGTTCAAAAAAATGATTGCTCTTAAAGAAAAAATAGTTATTAATCAATTTTTTCCTTGAGCTCAAATGGTAAATGTTCACACTCTTAAGACCAAGCGATTAAAAAAAAATAATCAGGGAGAGTATTGGAGTAAACATATAAAAGAATTTACATTCTTTTAATGTATTTTTATTTTCGAAGAATTGAAAATAGATTAAATCAACTGCAAGAGAGTAATCTATTCAATGTCTAGCTTACAGATTGTCCATTATTAGCAAATACTATAGGCATATTTCAGAAATAGTGTTAAAATATTATAACAAGCTTTATTTAAGGTTACATCAGAAAAGCATCTCAATGCAAAATTTTATAAAGGTGATTAAATATAATAAGAAATACAGAAAATCTATAAAAAAAAAAGAGCCTTTGTATGATTCCTTTCCAATGCTAGATAGAAAAATAGCATATACAATCAACATACATATGGCATATCATTTACTGGAAAACAGATATTAAACTCTACCCAGATACTGAGCTGCACACGATAAAATTATTTCATGAAGCAAGTGGTATATACTTGAGAAAAGAGATCGTGAAATAGGTTTTGAGAGAGTCCCTAAATACAAATAATGATGTATAGAAATTTACTTTGGAAATTAAGTCTCTACTTGGAGGTGACATTAAACCTATGTGAGTACTTATTTATTATACACTCAACAATGGCAAGAATACAATGAAACTTAAATAAATTCAATTTTATTTTTATCTTAGTACATTTCACTATTGTGAAAGTCATTGACAATGCTGTAGATATAACAGGTAACTGACAATAAGCTAAGTAACAATTTCCTGTTATTACAAGAAGGATCAAGTGAAAAAGAAAAATTTAACTACAATCATTGCTTTGTAAATGAGGTTTAAATGAGATAATTATGTTAAATTTGATTTTAAGTTTCACCGCATTCCAATAAAACACCGAACCACTAAGTACAAAGCTTTCCCACTACAGATAACAATACATCTACCACGGCTAGAATACAACAATAAGTGTATAACTGTTACATATGCCAGCTCATGATGCTGCAACTATCATATAATAAAAAAATTGTGAGCATTCCAGATGCAATGGAAGCCGCAAAATATGCATTAAAAAGATAGCACAGAAGCTAGAATGCAGGCAGATGGAACAGTCATGAACGCACGGAGTAAATAAACAGGTTAAAAAAGTTTGAATAGTTAAACAATGAGGTATTTTGTGTATTTTTTTCTTTGATTGAATTTTATACTATTCATAAAAAAAAGATGTTAATCATAAATTGAGTGCAACAACCAAACCGGTGGTAGAATTTCATATTTTAAGGTCATTGGCCGATTTTGTAATGACATAGAAATATCTCACAGCAAATTTTTTCAAATTATTTAATATCTCTACATCGTCTCTGAACAGTGATATGAACAGATTGAATCAAGAACAGAAAGCATAAATTCCTCATTATTTTTATCAAAAAAAAAAAAAATCATTAGACTATGTGGTTTAGAGAAAATAGTGTCATTAAACTCACCGCTTGCTAAACCGCGAGGAAATCTTGGAGAAGAAAGAAGGGCGAGCGGAATGTGGAGAGCCATCACCTGCTGCTCCGTAAATTCCTCCAAGACCTGCTGAAGCATTTCGTGGCCTCGTTTGACCTGTAATTGTTATGCACAACACGAAACTCTCAATACTATTCATAACCTACCAAAAATAATAATGAGACCTTAATAAGTAAGCAAAGCTCATTTACTGCTTTAGCAAGAAAATTGTTTTGTTTAGCAAAAAAAAAAGATCTTTTAATTACAATAATTATTTTATTAAAGAATAATTGAAATTACCCGAATGGAAAGTCGATCTTGAAGGAACATTTCTAGGGAAAGCCAACTGCTGTCGGGTTGTAGAATTTACAGTTGGATTCATACTGAAAATAAAATACAGATATTACACATGTGACAAGCGATTTTGTTGATAGTGAATAAGTAAATAGTTTCCCTATACTGTATTTTTCTACTTCTTGCAATTTTTTAATTACCCTGAAATGACTTTATAAATTGAGTGCATTTTAAGTGTTTCTAATAAACATTTGTTCTCTTCTTAAATTTATTTCAGATAAATGGGATATTATTAATCAACAAAAAAATACAATTGTAAATATCACACCGGAATATGCAAGAACTTTTGACTGCAAGTGTTAAATCCTGTCATAAACATAAACCTTGTAGAGAACAATGTATAATTGATTCAAACGCTACTGACATCCTTCTATAGTCAGCAGTTACGGATTTAGCACCAGTATCATCAAATTTAATATATCAAATAACCTGTATAAGATGTAATTAAAATAAAATACAAGCACACAATCATGACAGTTTTTAAAGCATACAAAAAGCAGTTTTGATTCCTTTTTTAATAGGAAGTATATGTTTCAGGTTTATTTTCAGATTTTTAAAAACTAAAAACAGATTTGACTTAAGAAAATTTTTAATTTACAATTAAATATTGTTTTAATTTGTCTATTGAAGATGCATGATGGAATTTCAATATCAAATTTGAATTGTCAAAATTGTAGGACCCAGGTTTCATCTTTCAGCATATTCAGGAATTCTATTACACGGTTGCAAAAAAAATGACTGTCAATCAGTTTTATTGCTTCCATGTGCTGCAATTCTGTAGAATCATACAAAGTTTTAACTACTCAGATTTAAACATTGTTGTCTAGAATAACATTCAACATGTAACTTAGAATTACAATTTTTTTTTAATTTGTTGGTGGTAATTAGCTGATATGTTTCAAAATTACTGCAGGTTTTATTAAGGTATTTAAAGATCTTGTAAGAAAAAAAAATCCCCAGATAAATTACACATAGAGTATAATAAGGTCATTAAGAATGGGAAAAAACAGCTTGCTTAGTTTAGGTAACGATATACATAATATGCATGTAGGAAGCAAAACTTATATTGGCCATATTAAATAAAGAATATCAGTGAGTCAGACAATAAGATTAGTGATAAATTTTGATAATGTTAATAAGCAAAGTAGTCCCATATATTTCTTTAACCCTTTCGGTGCTGGGCATATTAATACACACTCATCCTCACATTGGCGAACTTTTTAGTCAGTATAAAAAATCAGTAGACTGCCACTCTCTAATAAGCTGCCAGACTGCATAAGACAGGAATATTTCTTATGTCACCGTATTTAAGCTGATGTGTGATTCAATGAAACAGATGATAGTTTTTATTGTACGAAATTTAGACATTCAACTAGCAACTAACCAATTAATTACTCTGTTATATCAATGTGACAGGTATTTTGTACATAGAACATATATATGATCCAGTGCAAAACTGGTATCAGTATAAGTGTAATGATAAACTTTTACATGTTTCAGATGTTTATCAGGTATTCAATCTAAGTTTTCGTACAATAAATTTAATGCCAATCGTTATATGGATATGTCCCACAGTCGACAAGTTGCATATATAGATTCTATTAAGCTCCATGTAGCTTTCAAAAAGCACTACTGTTTTGTAAGCAGTCAAAAATTGGCCATTCGAGAACGGGAGACACAGTCAGCGGAAAGCGGACCAGGCAAACGAAGCACGGTCAGCTTTCAGTCGTCTCACCTCTGGCGGAGGGGGTCTACGTTGTGCAGCGAGCCGAGGGCCGGTTGGTCGGAGGCGACAGTTGCGTTTCCTCCTTGACCGCTGCCATTGGCACCCGCAGATGACACTGAAGCGCTTTTGACATGGCCTTTAGCACCATTGGTGTTGCCTCCTAAATTTCCAGCGGGAACTGCTGGGCCACCTCCTGCCAGAGACCCCCCTGAAGAGTTGGCCGCGCCAGTTGCCGGAGTCGAATTGGAGGAGTTAGAGGCGGCCGAGCCTTTCGATGCCGTGTCTCCGCCACTTGCACTATTTATGTTTATCATTTCAGATTGGTCACATGGTTTCGAATCCATAATCAAAGAGTCATGTGAAATCAACCAATTTATCCATAGAAGAAGCCATTTTTAACACATAAATTAATGAAATTTATGTTTTATCAGATTCGCATGTGTACATTGATTCGATGTTGTGTAAATTTTTCATTGAAAACAAGCCGTTGATTGTGCGGGTAACATTAAAGCCCAAATCAAATTTGCAGTTTGTAAATATGTCATTCGCAATGTCCCACAATAGACATAGAGCGCAGACCGAGAGGGAAAAAGAGAAAGAAGAAATACATGCTGTTAGTAAAATGTTAGCCAATATTATATAATATTTATAATACCACGTAAATATCACTCATGATTAAACAAAACCTCGCATTCCACAACTTATATTATCTTCAGGTATTCTATTAGAGAGATGCACATGAATTGAGTGGGTAAATATTTTTGATGGGTTATAGGGAAGAGAAATTGCAAAAATAATAAAAAAAGATATCTATTCGTAAAATTTATGCAGTGTGGTATATGAAGTATTGTTTTATTAAAAGCAATATAAATTTTAAAATATATTTCAAATACAAATATGAAATTATTGTTTTCAAATGTTAAAAAATTTAATACAGATAAAATTTACAATTTGTCTGCCTGTTTTCAAATAAGTTCATAAAATAATTGCAATCATTAATAAAATGATGAACATATTTTAATAACTCATAATTCAATTTTATGTAATTTTTCAAAAGTTCGGTTATATTATCGGTCGGTTAGTTAAGTAGTATCAACTAAAAACTAATATCTAATATACACGGAATAAAATGATAGTTTTACCTTGAGTTGTCTTGCAGCAATGAAGGATTACTTGGTTTATCAGTTGCACCAGCTTGTTTGGAGTCGTAATTGACCGTTGAACGTCTCCCAACTGTGCCACCAGCCATAGCCGGCCTCGTTCCTGCAGTTGAAAAACTTTATTATTAGCATATAACATTGAAGAATCATCAACTAGAATAAATTTATAATATTTTTTTTTTAACTTCTGCTACGTTTTTAAAGCCTAACATAGCAATATCCGGTTGTATTGAATTTAAAAGCATTATTGTTTAACTGCTTTCTAGTTCATGGAAAAAGTATTTTCAATGCCACCCTTATTGACAAATATTTACATTCAGTTAAAAAAAAAATTAATCATTATTTAAAATTAGAAACAACATTTATCCTTATTCTGAACAGTTGCTATTTTTTTTGGTTTGGTCACTAAGAGTAAGTATTATGGTGACTTAAATAAATAATTATGAAACTGACTGGGTTCAAGTTTGGGTTGGGCAGAGGCAGGTCTGGCGGAACCTTGTTGCACTTGCAGCTGGGCTATGCGGGCCGTGTTTTCTTTAATAGTTGCAGAGTCTATCGTGTTCTGAAACATTATGTAAACATTTAAAAAAATTCATTTCACTTTATTCAGTGAGTGTGCCACTTTGTTTAAATTACTTGTATACAACTGTCAAGTTGTGAGAAGTTTCATTAGATCAATGATTTACAAACTGAAATTTGAATGACTTCAGTTTCAAATCAAGAACATAGAGTATGGGTGGGTAAATTAAGCTTGATAATATTATGTTTAAAATAGTAAAACTGTATCGATTTCATTTTCAATAGTGAATTCTAAAAACGAACAAATTGTCATGTGAGGCAATCAAAGAGAATCGAAAATCAATTGAAGTCAGAACTATGTTTAAACTAAATTCAGATTGGCTATATATACTGTATCACTTTATCATTATTTTTTTCAAATATCAGTGTTTTTGGTAGTCTCCTCATTTTTATTATTTGCTTTAAATGAATGAAATTATTTTGTATAAAGATGCAATAGAGTAACAAATATCGACAGGCAACAAAATAAAGATCCAGTGTTGAATTAAAAGTAAAAGCTTCTAGATAGCTATTTGATGATGTGTAATATAATTTACATTTTTAAATATGAAATTCTAGAAAATTTTTCACTTCTTTAGATGATAAATAATATATTTCCTAAATGGAATATTTAATTCCTAATTGAATTCCTTTACCAAAAAATAACTCATCGACCGAAAGGTTAATATTTTAAAAAAATCTCAATTTATCAACTGCCTTATAAACAAATCACACAACATACATTTTGATTTTCTCCCTTTTTAATTTGATTATAATGTAATTAGTTCTATCACTAAAATGCCAATTTAATCTACTATTTGGAGTCAGACAAAGATTCAACGAGTTGCTTCCTCAAAATTTTACTGCAAATGAATACATATCAATAAATTCTATATCAAAATTAAAGCAAGAAATTTTCATCATTAAGTTGGCCACAGTTGTCAACATATAACTAGATGGGCAGTGAGGATGCACACAAAAATTGATTTTTAGGAGCCACTCTGGAGATGAAGATTTCATGTTCACATTCACATTGAATAAGAAAATGTTATACTTGTCTCTTGAAGTTAGAAGCAGGTTGCTGTGTGGGTGTTGTCTGTGGTTGTGGTGGAGGGGGCTGCGCCGGAGGAGCTCCACCAGGCGGTGCTCCCCTCAGACCTTCTCCTCCAGAAGAAGCTCTTCGATTGGTCGGTTTGGCAGATGAGGCAGAAATGGAGCGATGCACTCCACGGTGAGAAGGCGATGCCGCTCCCGCTCCACCTAAAACGATCCATGAAAATAGTTTATATTCAAGGACATTATACAACCATCGTTATTTTGAGGATATTTATAAACCAGCAAATTTTTTTAATATAAATGAAAAAAAAGCCTACCCGTAGCTGTTGAGTTTTGCTGATTTGTAGTATTAGGTTGAGGTACGCCCATAATATTTCTTAGTGAAAGGGATGAGCCTGACCGCGAGCCATCTGATTCCGGCTGAAAACAATTAAATTGTAAAAATCATCATTTCTTTACTAATATGGTGATGAAATAAAATTGTTGTGAATTAAAATATAACATTGACAAATTCACTAAAATTTAATAAACAAATTTCCATTAACACGATCCATCCCTTCTATAGTAAATCTTTAGCAGAAATCAATGGAAAATTTTTCATAGCAGAGGAACATGTCTAAAAACATACCAAATTGGATATTGCCAAAGAACCAGATATTTGTGGACCACAAAAGTCTAAAATTTTAATTAAATTAAAACAACTCACTGAAAGTGTTAAACCAGCTTTCTATAACGAAAGTTCATTAGGTTAATTACTTTTTCAAGAAATTTACAGAAAATTTCAGAAATAGACAGGTCACAACTAAGTAGTCAACAAATTTTGAGTGAACTCCTTGAGCTCCTATGTAGATAATTTAATTCAGACAATAAAATATTATTTGATATATAATTCTACCAATTTTCACTTTTACACTTTTAATTAGAAAGTCATATAGTTTGTTATGGTCATGAAATTATTTTTCCAAATTTGAACTGTTATTACTATCAAATCAGTAGTAATTGATATTAATTCAGATATCAATTTAGCTCCTAGTAAAATTAACAATTCATTGAATCCTTAAAAACGTCAATTTCAAGACATAAATATTTTTCAAGATATTCAACTACACTTACATCTGTGCTCTTTCTTCCCAGCAATAAATATGTTGCAAATACATCGTCATATTTGGCCTCAGCGAGAGATTTTTCGATATCTGCCCTGATGTAACCCAAAGAAACTAGTGCTTCTGCAATCACAAACAATAATTGGATAATCAGTATGTAGTAAAACAGATCCATGCTCATACACTAAATAAGCTCTAATATTTTGCAGTTACACAAAGCTAATATATTCTATAATTTATATAAATAAACAGTAAGATAATGTGTTCATTATGTTGCCAGGGAAGAGTCTGCAAGCACCTCTGAATAAAAAAAGGCTCAACAATCACATGAGACGCTAGAGTTTACCATCTCAGTTAAAACAGTTCTTGCTGGATTAACATTTTTAGTAATAACCTTTGGTAAATGATGTAGATAAATAATCAAGTTCAACTAAAAGCATGCTGTTATATCAAGCTGTTGACACCGACACCACAAAAACATTTTACTTTTTTCTTAAAATAATTTAATTACACGGTTGAAGAATATACACAAGACGCATAGTCTGCAGACACAAAGAAAAAGATAGTCATCAAAGTCATATTCTGCGCAATGAGAAACAGAAACTGGGTATGAGATTACATTTATTTCTTTCAACCAACACTACTCTCGATTTTGAGTTATTGTACTCCTAAAAAAAGAGAAGTGTCTTCACAGAAATTGTTTCACTAAAACTGGTTGTTTTCTAATTGTTCAACGTCACATTTATGTAGTAGGTGTGGATAGAATGAAGAGGGTAGGAAAGAGCTTGCAGAACACTTAACTTTCTGTCCTTAGGATTGAATGGATAGGAGATGAGATAACATTAACATCACAGACGTTTATGGCTTTTAAAGTGAATCTACCAATTTACCACCATTAGGAAGAATATCTCAAAGATTTTAATCATCAGAAAATTGATAAATCAATTTATCCAATTTAATCACTAGAAGTTGTATTTTCAGAACCAGAATATAAGTTTAGTCATTAGATGTCTTTTTTCTTATGATGACAGTTAGCTATGGTTCCATATACATATAATGTATGCTGTGAAATAAAATCTCTTTAGTTAAAGGAATTTCCAAATTTAAAATAAAGACGAGCATAAATAATGCTTTGAATATTACATTTTTTTACAAATTACTCTGTTCGTAATGGATTACAAATATGTTGGGTAATAATTTTATTGCATGCAATATTGTAATTAATTTCATTTTCATATCTCTCATAGATGTGTAAACAGTGGCCACCTCGATACACAAATGATTTTACATGACGGACATTCCACAAAATTTAAAAAAAAAACCAATATTTTCACATGACAAAACAAAATGAAAGTAAACAAAGAAAATTTGACATGCATTTTTAGTACATAAATATTGATAGTATTATTTTTTAAATTATGAATTTAGTACAGACAGTTCTTATTTATTTAGACCGGGTCTAAAAATCTATACAATGTCTACATTTAATATGATTGTTGTCAGTAAAATTATGTCTAAGATGTTTTGAATGACAAAATGGTATTTGTAAGTGTTATACGAAGTAAATGAATTAGATGAATAGACCGTAAAAGCGATATTTTAAGTTATTTTATGCACGAGTATCTATTTTTCTATCTAAATTTTTCCAACCTAACAAATTGAACATGCAGAAAACATACTTTATCATATATGTGTTTTGATTCCAACTACATATCTCAAGTAAGTTCTCAAAACAGTTTTCCAAGTTGGCACGTTTTTACGCATAACCTACCCATTTGTACTGTGGATGCCGTTCAAATGACGCACGATTCAGATTGGTGTCCGATGCAATCGAGATGCGAGGGGACAGAAACAAGAAACAAAATGTGAGACGGGCACTCTCACGGTGAGGGAATAAAAGTATGCCAAAATTGCTTGCGGTTATACATTAAGGACACAACTCAAACTTTTGCATTTAAAAAAAATGTACATTAAGCACTATGGAACAAATCAAAGAATTTTCAATACTTGATGTAGTCTGGATGCATTCAGAGGTGGTTCCTTGAAACATAACCGTGATCAATCTGTTGACTATTGATAGTCAAATGTAACAATAATTAGTAAGTACAGACTGCCAAGATGAGGATACGAGAGTTAGACATTTATCTATTGGAACTACGATTCATTATAGATATAAATTAAGAGTTTTTTTTTTGATCACTTACCCCATTCTGACTATAGATTTAATGAATGTTAGTTTTCCTCGCGAATTTTTCTACTTCATTCCATTAAAAATAATATATATCAAACCTTTCAGTCTTACCAAAAGTGTTGGAAATCATGTGCATGTAATTCCAACCTTTTGTTACTTAAACGGTGCCTAAATTAATCAAATATTGTTATTAGTCTTTGGTTGCATGTTGTTTCAGTCAAGATTTTGGAAATATATTACATTTTATTTCACCAAAATGCATATCCTTTTCATAATAAATTAATGTCTGTGACTTTAAAGTAAAGATCAAAAATCATGCATTGTAAACATTGACACTTGATTTATTATAATATATATATATATATATTGGTGAGAAAAAATGTAAACTTATCTTTAAAAACTATCGGGTGATACTAAATCTAGGTGCAATGATACCCTAATTAACTTTTTGAATGTCCATTAGTTATTTTAACTGGTTTGTAAAGAAAACCTGAATAAATTTGGAAAACATATTTTTAAGTTTTAAAACTGGAACATATAGCACAAGTTAATTGTTTATGAGACAAGCAAGCTTCAAATAATTCAATCAAAATGTCAGATGCATTTGATGATGCAACACATTTAAATGCACACAACTCAATGAAATTATGAACAAGTTTTTTGACGAATGACATTATGTTGAGATTTAAACACAATGGACATATTGACAGTGACAATTAGCTTTTTTACGATGGTTTATATAAATGGGTAGGGATAAATATAAAAAAGCACAACAAAGGGTTAAGATATTAATTGAGAGTTTAAAATACACTTAAACATGTAAATTAAAAAAGCACTCAAAAGAGACACAAAGATGACAACTTATGTAATATTTCTGTAAACAAAATGAGTAGTTGTTATTAGGAATAAGCTACTTTGAATAATAAATATCTTCTGAATGATTTTATTGTACAATTCAACCACATCAGAAAAGCAAATCTCCTCACCTGTCAGCCGAAATTCAGTCGCAAAATAATATTAATTAGGATTTCACTGCACGCTTGTAAAATAGAAAATGGGGTTTTACCCTTTATAATACCTATTCTTTTATGGTCTTTGAAATCCTGTTGAGGTTCAGAATAGGGTCGGAGTTCATCATCTTCATAGCCGACATTCATCCAGCGATCGCGCATAATTGCTTCAAGTGATGCACGTTTTTCAGGATTTAAGACTAAAAACTTTTTTAGGAGGTTTTCACAGTCTGTCGACATGTAGAATGGTATTCTGAAATATCAGTCAATCACATTTTTAATGAAAATGAAGGTTTTTAAATTATAAATTGATTACTGAAAAAATATAAATCAATTACACTGCTTCAAATTATTAAAATAGCAGTATAACAAAATATATTTTGTATTCTAGCAACGTATCAATTATATTTATTAGTACGATAGAGGCAGTCCATGAAAAAATATCTACCTGTATTTCCCTCTTAAAACTCTCTCTCTTAGCTCCCGCAATGTGGAGCCATCGAAGGGAAGTGAGCCAGAGACCAGAGTATAAAGTATCACACCTAGTGACCACACGTCCACCTCAGGTCCAAAATATTTTTTCCCTACAATTTCAGAACAAAAATTAACATAAATTCCTGAACAAAAAAAAACTTACGTCATATTGATCAGTGAAATTAAAATTATTTCTTAGTCATAGAATTAAGTTTCACTCTCAGCACTGATTATGTTTTATATAAGAATCTTTATATAGTGAACATACAATATTTAATAATAAATTGATCGGAGTCAATACCTTGGAAAAGTTCAGGTGCAGCGTATGGGGGACTACCACAAAATGTATCCAACCTTCTACCCGGTTTGTATTCATTAGAAAACCCAAAGTCAGCAATTTTAATATTCATTTCCCCGTCCAATAGAAGATTTTCAGCTTTCAAGTCTCGGTGAATAATAAGTTTCTGATGACAGTATTGGACCGCGCTTACGATCTGCCTAAATTTAGCTCGCGCTTCCTTCTCTTTCATACGACCATGTAAGACTAAATAATCAAACACCTGAAAAAAAATTGTAATCGATAGTGCTCAAAGTTTTCAAATCAGGTCAACTGATTGGCAGATTGCAATTTACCAGACATATTTTCAATGAAAAAAATGCTGAACCGGCATTGTGAAAATGAGCTATGAAGCAAATTGTAAAGTACATTGGTCAATATGATAAAATTATTAGTGCACCAAGTATCATCTATTTCAATAAATTTAACATCTTAAAATTTCATCCAATAATGATATTAATATTTGAAATGGAGGTACACCATTTCTCAGAGAAAGTTTCAAAAAAGAAATGGCTCAACACTAAACAAGTTCGCTACCTGAGTAGCTTAGAATAGATTTAAGGATATTATATTATGGGGAATTCATGAATAAAATCAGCGAGATCAGAGTAAACATAGATGAAATATAGATGTCAATTGGTTCAGACTTATCTTTGATTTAGAGTGTATCTAACATCTGTTGCCAATAAATAAGTTTTCAGTTTATGAAAGCAAAAAAGCAATATAAATTGAAGACTTGCTAATTTAGTACAGTTTCATTTCAAAAGCAATGGTTAGTAGAGTTCTCACTTTTCCGCATATATTTTGACACACAATATGTTTTAGATTTTGTTCTGAGTGGCGAGTGGCGTTCATCACCATGACAAGATTTC
Source organism: Himalopsyche japonica (assembly GCA_028555115.1). Lineage (NCBI taxonomy): Eukaryota > Metazoa > Arthropoda > Insecta > Trichoptera > Rhyacophilidae > Himalopsyche > Himalopsyche japonica. The sequence goes on from JAHFWJ010000374.1 coordinate 966,126, forward strand.
AGTATTGACAAATCTTTGACTGATATATTTTTTATTTATATTCTACAATATGTGAATTATAAGTTTCTCGAAAAGATTTATCACAGATCAATTTAATTTAAGTCATACAGTTGAGACATCTAAAAGAGGTCATGTTGCTCTGTAGAAAAATTGATGGGAAATAGAATAAAAAAGTAAAAACATTCCTAATGTGTTTCTTGACATCTAAAAATGGCACTTCAATCTAACCGTTAAGCTGGTACTTTGAATTTGAAATTTTACAAATTGCAGGTTTTAAAACTAAAAGGTTATTGCATTAAAACATGAATTATAATTCATGTTTTAAAGCACTGGAAAATATGATCAATTGAGAATAAGAAAGAAAAAAAAATTACCTCTCCGCCTGACGCATATTCCATTACAAGGTAGAGTGTTCTTTCCGTTTCTATAACTTGGAACAGCTTTACAATATTTGGATGATCCAACATTTTCATTATCCGTACCTGAAATATTATTTAGGAAAAAGTTATGAAAAGAATACATATTTAGTCACACTGTTAACTCTTTTAGTTCGATAAGAACAGCGAAATGTATTGGCGAAAATATTAGACATAAAGTTGGTGACATGGTAATCACACATCTAAGTCAATGTTATGTATATAAAATTTAGTTACACTATTGGTGGCTTGGTGGTGAAAATGATTAAAGATATAGCAAATGGCGTAAGAAAAGGTTCATTATCGGTGAAATTTTCTTTTTTTTTTTACAATTACATAGAGCAAGTGATTAAAAATACTTTAAAGTCCAATGAAGTTATAGATTATTACTCCTGCTACCTAATCAAGAGAAATCCATAAAAAAAAAACAGTAATAAAACTAGCTATGTTGACATTTAATGAGAACTTATAACCTGGGTCAAATTGGATTACTTTTCTGCAAATGTTTTGAATTTTTATTTCTACTGTTTTAAGTTTCATTAAAATCAAATTTATTTAAATTCTGTGTCTTATAAATAGAAATCTTAAAAAACTTTTTTATCAAAATTACATTTCCTAAAATTATTAATAAATTTATGAGCACTCACCTCTCTGAAGAGTTTCTGTAATGATCCAGGATTAAGTTGTGTTTTATCTATGATTTTAATAGCGACTTCTTTCCCTGTGGGAACATGTTTTGCTAGTTTCACCTTGGCAAAGTTTCCTTTGCCGATGGTCTTGAGCAAGCGATACTTGCCAATGTGTGGTTCATCAGACGGCCGAGGCCGAGAGGCGCGGGCTGCACCGCTTCCCGTTGACGCAGCGCTTCCTGTTCCCGATGCTCCACCTGGTGTAGAAGATTCCGATGCGCTCTGGGAAATAAAAAATACATTTATATTAAAAATAATGTTACCAATGATTTTAATTAAAAAAATATTATCTAATATGTAACATTAATTTATGAATATTAGAAAAAAATTCAAGCTGTAAAAATAATGAAGAAGAGCTGGCTCACTCTCGTGATAATTCCTTTTTTTGGAGATCGCTTCCTGTTCCACACTTTTGCCAGTAGGGCACTGGCTTCTGGCAGCAGACGATTTCGGTTCCTCATCGTTTTGAAGAATAAAATAATTTCATCCAGTCACTATCATTCTAAATATATTGTAAATAATACTTCATGAGCCAGTGTGACTCTTCTAAACTCATAGTTTTGGTATCTATTGCTTGACATCCTATTTAGATCAATTCAATTACACTTTATGATATAGAAATGAACTGAAAAATATATATAACAAAACGTGATTTTGAATTAAAAAAAAAAAAGAGAACTGAATCATATTGAGTACAAATGTTTTAATTTTTTTTTTTTCATTCTGACCTGATTGTCACCAAAAGATATATTTTCTGTGAATTATTTGGGAAATTAAATTATCAAAGTAATCTTTTCAAATGACCATGGAGTATACAAAGAATAATTTTATAGCTCTTTATATTTTTATGTTCCAATGTTCAATTCTCGATTTATCAAAACATTTAATAAAAAAGTGAGCTAAAAATATCATCGATTTATAATTAAATCGAAACCATAATTATTTACGATTTACTGGCAGAGGTTTTTTCATACAATGCATCTACGAAATGAAACATGCGCAACGCAATTTTTAACCGACACTACAATTATTGAAAAAATGTGCACAGGCAAAATAATAATACATCTCATTATAGTCATTGCATGACTGCGTTTAGCTGTGGCGTATATTTTTGCTATGAGCCTGGTATCATCTACTCTCTCAGACACGGAAAGGGATTATTTAATTGAAAATATATATATATAAAAAAACGATTTCATTATAAATTGATTCACTAGATACCTAGACTACACATGTTAGTATTCTGTAATTTGAAACAAAAAAATAGCCATCAAAAATGTTCGTGAGGAAATGCGTCGCGTATTATATGAAAACATAATTTTGGGATTTCGAATGGCTATTCCGAGCAGAACCTTGTCGTGTTCTAATAATTATTGTACACACATAAGGTCATAAGGATGGGTTTATTAGATTTAAGCACGCATTGCGAGTCAAGGTTATTATGATAAATCCCAGTAAAGGCACTAATAAAGGTTAGCATTATTTGATGTATCGCAGCAGTGGAGAAACAACAGCAGGCGTCCTTCAACACGAAACAAAACAAAAAAAAAATAAAAGAAAGATATACACCATTTTAACCGACTGATTAGGAATACGATTTTAGTTTAAGAACTCGCAAACGAAGCCCTAGATAATTAATTGCAAGATAGGAATAATACAAATTATTCTTGAAGAAAATGGATTTGATAAGATTTACAAAGATCTCGATAGCCACACAGTATACTGAAGTAAATGGGGGTAGTAATTCTACGTAAATATAAAAAACAAATTAATTTAAGAAAACTTTTCAATCACTTTCACTGACTGTGTCATAAACATCACTACTATTATGGTTGAGAATATTTTTGAAATAATTGTTGATTTTGCACGTAATACAACAATAAAAGCAGTATTCGACCATCGAAATAATTACTATCAGAGATTAGTAAGGTAACAAATATAAATTGACTAACTAAAAATACTATACGTGCGCGTAGAACGGTCTACATTTGAAAACTGAAAGGTGACACTTGTGGTGAAGAGGAAAAAACCAACATTTTCAACCCCCGCGAAGAAGATTACCAGTCATGTAACTGTAAATCTGAATACACACGCACAGCGGTGTCTGGACTTACTCGAGTATCAACACATTCGTAATGATTTGCTTCTTTGTGTTGATAATTTAATAGTATGTCGATTAGCGGTTTCATATACTTAATTAAATGAGTTGTACTAATGCTGAGGCAAATTAAGTGTCCAAAAAGTCATATATTTTGGGAAAAGGATATCACTATCGATTCACGTATTATTCATTATCGGATTCAGTAATAAAAACATCGTATAACGGGATAGATCAATTAGTTAATATCTAAATAATTGCTTACGTAGTTCACAAAATTAAGACTGGGATTGAGTGATTGAATTACGATCGGACTGAGGTGAAAAATATTCCATCTAAATTCCACAATTTGTTTCATTTCATATCGGGATAAAAAAAACAGTTCCTATTTCGTATAAAAATGTATTTCTGACGGTTACAAAGTAGAATAAATCCGCTTGAACGGTTGGCGTTTAGTAGAAAATTATATAATATTTGATTGTTTAATAAAAATTGTGTACAATTTTCAAGGTAATAATATCAAAATGTAAGAAACACACTGATAGATGATTATATATATTGTTCAGCCGCTATCTCTATAATGGCTATAAAGAGTTTGCCTCTTTCATTCATTCATAATATACACCAAAATTAAAATACATAATATGAATGATCGATATCAACTTCTGTATCTGTTGCTAATTATTATTGAACTATAACAAGCGAAAAATATTACAATCGATTGACACTTTACTGTTCCAGATTGAATCCCTCGCGACATGAGACCGCAATACACTTACGTAAAAGAATTAATCCAGACTCACTGACTTTAGCAGAGAAGACCTACAATTGCATGGATTATTATTCAAATGGACGTCACATGTTCATGTGTATGTATGTATGTTCATACTAGGATCGATGATACAACATACATTATTTTTCTATTGATATTTGTGGAGCCCCGTGAACATTTTAAATGTATTATTTAGCTATTGACTGAATCGACATTTACTTGGTAGAATTTCATTACACGTTGGAAAAATAGCAATGTATTTTAGTTCTGATGAGGGCGTAAGCAATCGTCCCTTTTGTCGTCAGCATACAATAGGGATTAATTTATTAAAATTAATTTTGTTGTCTTTTTATTTTTTATTAAATTTTGAGTTCAGAAGGGTGATCGTTATTAAAATGTTTTATAATAAAGATTTAATACCGCAGAAAATGTGCGTTAAGTATACCCGTTGCGAAGTGCATTCTGCGTTTTATAAAACTGTAAATATAGACAGAGGCTCGCAAAGCTCTCAGTATGCTCATAGTACGTCAATTAACGCGGAAACACCTAACGCCTAATGCGGTTTATGGCCATGGCTAGGTTGGTTTTGATCTGTGCACTCCCAGCGGATCGACGTATCATACGATGACATTGTTCCATTACATGTGGGGATATCTTACTCTCTATAAAGAATTAGTATTGATGTGAAGTTATATAGATATTATACAGAAGCGGTCACAAATGAGATTAGCGAGCGACATAGGAGGTGGTATACCCCTAATTTATAGCCGAAGAACATTTTTGTAAAACGAAGACACTCTGGTAAAATGTACATGCGAGCGGTTTAATTTTTTGCAATGTGGCGCTATTGCCGACGATGTTCGAATTAGATTTTATTAGTAACGTATCTACGAAGGTATTTTAAGCATCTATTTCTACATATATGTCTGCGTTGCCGAACTAAGATAATAATGAAGGGGAACTTCCAATAATTATCGATCTAATTTGCATTATCAATAAAATATAACAATAGTTTTGCTGACCGATTGGCGCAGGAAACTACGAAAAATATTAGATTGTTCTCATAGAACCAAATTATAATCGAATTTGAATCTTTTTACGGATATAACATAACTGTTCGTGTGATAAAATGCCTGAAAAGTAGTGGGTAGTGAGAAAATTCAAATTTGATATTGAAATTTCATCAAGTACCCTAGTCGGTATTGTAATTAAGAATTAGTAAACTTGTCTCAGTATCCAGGATATTGCTATGGTTATTCTTTAGCTGATCCATTCTTTTGAGCTAACAGAGAAAAGTACCGCGAGTTGAACAATTTTAATATAATTTTTATGCTTTTAATATCTGTGAAACTAAGCAGGGTGATAATTAATAATAAGGGTAAGTGATTTAGGGCACATAATATCAAATGAATATGGATGCGAAATGGACAACCCGCAAAAGGAATATTTTATCAAAAAGATTTACTATTACCTCATCAAATCGACTGAATAAAATAAATGAGATTGAAGGATTGCTCTCTCGAAAAATTCAATATCCTAGTTTAATTTCCTTTGAAGTCGACATATAAAAATAACTTCTGCAGAAATAAAGCGAAACGATCAAGTCACAGATGGGAGAAAAATAAAGGAAAGAAAAAATCAAATGAAGCGAGTACTTATCGCAAAATTCGCTAGAATCGACCCATTTAAAAATGCTTTCCACGTACTCCGATTTAGAGCTAAAAAGAAACGCCCGATTTAATTGCGCCATTTTTTTAAGTTCGTGACCTTGACTCAGGATAGATCAACCTACCACACACACCTTTGCGTGATATTATAAATCTCGTGTTTATGCAAAAACATAATATCTACATACAAGTTACATCTTTTCAGCGGATCGTAGGCACAAATGAATATATTGTATTTAAATGATTATTTTTATCTATAAAGTTGATAAAAACTATGAAGGACAATTTTGGCCAAAAGACAATTATTATTGGATCAGTCGTAAAATATTTCAACATATACGACTTTGGTGGAAGGCAGTTTACTTTTTTGACATGTAAGAAAGTAAACATTACGCGAGTATGCAAGATATTGTATATATTTCATGAAATATTGTTATTTAAAAAAAACTGGTATATGCCAGGGAAAGAAATGTATGTATGGTCATAATCAACTGTACACATTTGTTTATTTTTAGAATCTAAAAAACATATCAAAAGTTTTGAAGGAATATGCAGTACAATTCATTAATCATTTACAAGTTACATGATAAACGGAATGAAAAAAACACCACGAGTATATATTTTTTGAAGTTAATCGTTTGATGATATTTAAATAAAATAATCTGATTGACCACCGGAAAATAATGATTATACATGTAGTAGGTTAGTAAAAAAAAAAAATCAGATTATCAAATCTAAATTTCACTGTCATCAGAGTATCTACTGAAACCGATAATTAATGAAAGTGAAGATTTTCGAAATAATAAATTTGAATACAAAAATTAACTAAAACCCTTAGAAAAATATTCATAATATCTTAAAGATGAAAACATAAGTTCGAAGCAAGATGTTCGATCAGTGTAACATATTGCGACACCATCGAGTGAGTTTTCAGTTTTTTTCTGTTGGACATTGAAATTATTATGAGATATCCGTAACGAATAATACGCACAAAAACAAATTGCTAGAAGACAGGTTGTTTTCCTAATACCGGTGAAGCGCTTTCCTGAGACCTAACATCAATCCGTCATTACCAATAAAGTAAATATATTAGTCAGAGCACAGTGTGTGTTGGATATAAAATAATGAGTTTTACTGTATGTTGCTTAGCGCACCCTAGGTTAGGGCGCGACCTGGCGGAAAACTCGTCAGCTGCGATGAAAAAGAGAGCGTACACACACTTAACTATTCAAATATACGTAGGAATTATTATGTGCGAATAGGCAAGCTATCCAAAACATGCGAGGTTGTTTTTTAAATCATCCTTGTCCTTCCGTGAACTAATCCGGGCGCTCGCCGAGCGCACGGAAAGAGGGTGGTTTGTTTCGTGGGCAGGCTCAAAGCAACAAATAGAATTTCATGGTTTGGACTATATGTGAATCGATTCGGCGGATTCTTATCGATAAATAACAAATATAGATATTCGATAAATAACACGAATGTTTGTAAATTGGGTGTTTTTCGAATTCTCTCTTTGATAGACGTCATGGATACCTTCTGTATTGCACATATTTTTATGCTGTATATTATACTGTTTGGTAAGCAGCAATTTTCAGACAATTTGTAATGTATCGGGATAATAATTACAACTAAGCCAGCAAATTTACGATATCGACCGAGGGTGCTCGATGGAATTTTAATAACAAATTTGAATTGTAGAAACTGTATATATTCCCACATATTTTGATACTCACGACCCGGATTTCGCCTTTCGGCATCTTCAGGCTTTCTACCACGCGGATGCAAAAGTTATAAAAGAAAATATATAGCTATAGAAGTTAAAGCGGTTATACAAAAGCCGGAACTAAATAAGAAAATATAGGACATAAGGCTAGGAGCCAAATATATCTAATATAATTTAAAACTGATCGTTTATATTTCGGTGTATATATATATATAACGTGTGGAAATGTAAAAAGATTCGTAAAAAATTAAGCCGGCAAAATTAACACCATCTATGAAAAACAATGTGTTGTATGTAAAATAAGAGAAAACCAATATACAATTTTTCTAAGAAAAAGACTAATCGTGTTTTGGTCAATGTCGGAATCAAAGTCGTGTTTTTTTATACAACTCCACATCTTTGTTAATTTTATTATTGTACATAACGTGAGGCATATTTATCTAAAGAAAGAAATTTTTCTACGATTTCCAATACTACTTGTTAATAAATAGCTCAAACTTTCTTTTTTTTCGACAAAAGTTGGGCCAGAAAGGACTGACGGGTTAGGTGATCACACACGCTAAGCATTGTTTACTAGGGTCGAATAGGTTGGACGGAATTTTCAAATATGAAAAAAAACCTACTGCTTTGAACAGAAATCTTAAGAACGATTGACAATTGTCTCGTACTCTAACTCGTGAGATTTGCGAAAGCCAACACCGTCGAACACTGCACGACGGAATATATAACAGTGAAATGTATGAAACCATAAATAAAGATGTTTCATTGTAATAATTTATACACAATTCAAAGTTTTATAGAATTTATGTTATCGACTGAAAGTGCTTGATGGAATTTCAATATCAAATTTGAATGAAAGGCGAAACGCGAGTCGTTAATGACAAAACATGTGGAATCAATGTCATGTGGTACAAAAGTTCTATAGAAATAAAAACATTGTTTGAATTCGCAATGCAGATTCATCTTCGAGTCCCTAAGAATATCGCTATAATTTCGATATAATTATTTATAGACACATATACAGTAGCGAGTGTAAGAAACCAGTCAGAATTAATATATCAGAAATAAAAGATAAATATATGAATATTTTTTTTTTTTTATGTTATATTGATAACTAAAAAATATGTAAATGAACTGATTACTAACATAAGACAAATAAAGGGGAAATCGGTCAACATTTTTTTATTATAAAAGTGTAAATAGTAAACATTGTGTTTTATTTATTTGTAAATGATGCCTTTTCACCGACAAATGGCAATTCACATCATCGACAAAAAAGTGTCAACGATCACGTAAGAACGATAAGTAGTTCGGTATCTGTCCGCAGGCGATTACACCCAGTCCTCTTTTTACACGAATTTTTTTACGCGATTTTTTTGGACGGCACCGTTACATTTTTTTTACGCGCTTCACTCGTTTTTACGCGATTTTTCCCCAAATTTGTTTTAAAGAAGAAATTTATATATATTATATATATATATTTATATGATGCTAGGCATGTACATTTCATTATTTTTTTACATTAAAAAAAATATGTGTGTTTTTAAAACTTAATTTTGTAAAGCATTCCATTTTTTTTAAATACACATACAATTGCCAAATGTTGACAAGTGTATCGGATATTATGCGAATTTATGTTTAGGGTGTGTAAAGAAATATAATGCAATTGCATAAAATCATGGGATGTATGTCCGCTCGTAAAATTGTTTAAGCACAATGCATTTATTAAATTCGTTGAAGAGCACTTTTTTCGGCCTTTAATAATTCATATAAGTGTATATAAGATCATAAAATATATAAGTTTTTTTCACGAATTTCAAAGAGCAAATTTTGGTTTTTCATACGTTTCTGGTACTTTAATTTTTGGAACCAATTTATCAAATTATATGAAAGCTATGATTTTTTTACGCGATTTTTTTTTACGCGCCTTTTTCTGGAACCAATGTATCGCGTAAAAAAAGGATTGGGTGTATATTGGATATTTGGTACTTGAATTAACAGCGGTCTGTCGCTGCTCTGTAACCAAAGAGTTAAAAACGTGAAAATTAAAAATATTATTGCTAGTTTTTTTAATGGTGTATATTAATATAACATAGATATGCTGCCGCACCAATATTGCAATGGATATGCTAGCTACGACTAGTGTATACAGATCATTCAAACGGTTTCATTATCACTTTGTTATCAAGTTTCAGGATATCTTATCTTGGCGTCTATAACTATCAGAATTGCACATAACAAATTGATAATACTATTTTTCGAAATAATTTTGATTTAACGTGTTTAAACCATAATTATTTTTGAGACGGTTAAAATTAAAATGTATATATACATACATACATACAAGCAATAAAATTTATTACTCAAATTACTAAAAAAATACTAAAAGAAAGCAAGTTGATTAAAATGCAAATTGCATCATGCAATGAGCACAAAAAAAAACTATAAAAAGTTATCCGGCTTATTATTATTAGCATCATTATGCAATTAAATATATTGATGTTTTTAAACGATTTTCTTGTTGACCTGTCTATTGTTTCCCTGTGCATTTAACTTACATATGTTGCAATAATTTCGTTTTGCAATTTTTAAATTAATACAAAAAAGATGAACGAAAAGTAAAAGAATTGCTGAATATGATTAGTATACACAATGACGTTACTGCTGAAATTTTCAAATAATCAATATTACAAAAGGGAAGAGTTACCTTAAACCGAATTTCAACATCATTATTTACCTTATCAATATTATTGGTAGTGATTCTGGGGTTGGCATGCGGCGGAGACGGCCTTACAGTGACAAGTCTAGCCTTGTTGCTGACGTCACTCCCTACGCGGGCCACAGGGTTGATTCTTCTTGGCGGGGGTCCCTTGGTGCCTCCGGTGGAATTTCGAGTGCCACCGCCTCTCTCAAATACACTTTTCCCTTTGCTCACATTACTCCCGTCATGTTCGTCACGTTCACCGTTCACAGTGTCACTTAAACCCGCCTTAATTCGGCTTATTATGGACGACCTACCCTTGGAGGTCGTTTCCCCAGAAGTGACCGTCATAGCACCGCCTGTAGAATTTCTCGTGCCTTCACCGCGATTAAAGGGATTCTTGACGTCATCTCTCGGTAAATTACATGCTAAGGAATCAGCCCCTACTTCACTGATACCGGTCCTTAGTAAGTTTTCATGTTCCGCGTACCGATCGCGCGCGATTGCCAAATTCGCTAATTCTTTCACATCTGTCTTTTGGGTGATTCCTTTCTCCATCTCGCATATTTGTTTCTCCAAGTTGGTCAGCACATCGTTAGAAGAGTCACTGATCTTGGCACGATCCATGGTGCCGTTTCCTGAAAAGGATCTCAGCTGTATAGGCACCGCCCTGTTCACTACTGTGCTAACTTTATTCGGCACGAAATCGATTCGCTTCGGCGCAATTCCGGTAGATGTCTGCTCGAAAACGGCTCTCTGCGCTCCAAAATCATAAAGTTTTCCCGCAACCGCCGACGAGGCAGTGACGCATGCTGCGCTTCTATTAGCATTCATCGAAGAATCGATGTCGGGAGAAGGCATGTCCATCATAGCCAAAGAAATAGGCGACGGAAACTCTTCACCGTTGACCCGTATTTCTTCCACAGCCTCAGTACGAGGTTTTGTGCGAAAACTTCTTCTCGAAAAGTCGTCCTTATTTAGCTTGCGATCCATATTTTTTATTAATTCACCAACACTATTATATCAGCATATTTTAAATGCACCTGTGCCATTGTCAGAACCATTTCACATATTTGCTAATTCATTTTCAAATAACTCGAACACATCGTATTTCAGCACCACGACGTTTCGTTTGCAGGTTATCTGACGTTATCTATTTTTTGTCTCCTTATCATTTATCGTATCGTCCCGTGACAATGAGAAACGACGAGATCCATGCGCGTTATCGATACACTCCATTTCACGGAAAACACCACTGACTGAGTGTGCTAAAAAGTGATACAAGTTTGTCATCAAAAGTTATCCGTCATATTATCAAAGATAATATGTAATATGAAGGCTGTTTAAAAATATTATATTATTACGTTATCGATTGAAAAACTGTTGATTGAAATATTATATTATTGATTGAAAAATTGCACTTCTATACGCCATTATCGAAAACATTATTTGTTATGACATGAAAATAGTCGAAAACGAATGTATTGAATCAAGGATTTACGTATAGACGTGCACTCGTCAAAAATTAATGCAAATAAAGTTTTACTGCGTTATTGTATGTATTGGATTGAATTGCGGAACACTATTAGACGGATTGCGTGCCCCACTTATCTGAGCCGAAAATTATCAACATACTCAAACGCTATCATCATATCTCATCGTTGAAAAGATAGATAAATAATTTACTGAAATGTTCGTGAATACTATATCATATTTGAGTTGGTACACTCGAAACTGTGAAAAACATAAAAACTAACATTTTCTTTAAAATCACACTAAAGTTTTCTCCAGCCGCCTTCGCAAGGTTCCTGGAATACTTTTTCGCCAGAGGAGTTTTTAGAAGTAAGGCACCTTCAGACGCCGAGCAGCTCACTTCTGTAAGGCCAAGACGAGAAAATTAATCAGGTCTAGTTGAGAAGATATCAGGCAAATACAGCACGACGATTATGCGATGCGATGATACCAAACAGATGGAGCGAGGGAAGTTTACACATCAAACTTCTACTTCAGAAGACAAGGACGACAACGATTGCAACCCAACGAATATATTTTACCAATCACCCACAATAATCGATGAATAATTTAAACGCACAATGTACTGATAGCGACGAAAATTCGAAATATATTATATTAATCAATTTACTTGTAGATATTGTGAAACCGTGTGTCTATGAGACCTGTAGTTAAATATTTACATATATATATAGAAGAAGCGTCAGTTTTAACGACTGCTTTTAAAGGTGCCGTATGTAAATATTTTAAAAGATTGAAGGATTATTTCATAATAAACATTTATCATGTGCATATATGAATTTGTATCTATTTCTTGTCGAATCCTACAGACTATAATCAGCGACTGGAAAGTGCAACTCCATCAGGATTCTTATGATAAATTACCAATGTTTAAATTTAAATATACACTGAAGTTACTAAAAAATAATGAAAGAACTATTGAAAAAGAGTTACCAAAACTTAGTAATGGCGTATGAAAATGGAATTCTATAGTTTTTAAAACACGACGTTAAGCATTATTATAAAATTCGTGATGCTAGCGGCGCACGATTTAAAAAAAATACTATTTATATATATCTGATTTGAATAACAAACACAAGTGGCGATGAATGCAAAGAGATAACATGTATAGATATAATATTCGGGCTCTAAGACCCACATGTGGCTATTAGCCGAGTCAAGTGTCCAAATCTTAATAACATACATTTATGGAAACAATAATTAAAACATTATATAATATTATTTCGAATTCGTCAAAAGGTACAAAGTTCGGAAGTACGAATATATTTTATAATGTAAAGATTCCAAAAAGTTAATAATTTTTGAAGAGTAGCAATCGAATCACTGATTAATGACAATGCCACGATATTTTTATAACCATAGTCAGAGCCTCTCAGTTAGCAACAAAATGATTCCGTACGCTCCAATTCCCGCGCAGAGCGAAAAACAGTTTTCGGCTTTACCGGCTTAGTACTCAGTCAGTGGGCACACAATCACAGCAAGTCTAGCAATAAAATAAGATTACAGATTTATTTTTCCTGCGACTTTTCCGAACGGCGATGAAACATATGCATTTCAGGAGAAACCCATTCTTGTTCATACTATTTCTTATGATTTTTGAAAAACTTCGCTTTTTCAATTTACATTTACATGAAAAACGCGACGAAACGTCAACATCAGCTATGGATATTAAATAGTTTTATAGTATAGTAGTAAAATTTAATGAACGTGGAGTAATCATAATATTGTTTATACACAATAATCGATGAATCATTTCAATTGATATGTCCCATCTGTAAAATTGTGTACATAATACACTGTTCTGACATGAGGTACAGTTATATTAATAGATATTTATATTTGAAAAATGTATCAAATTTTTAATTGTCAATCCCTTTCATATACGAGGATTAGATGAGGAAATTGTATTTCCAAAAATAAGAAGATAATACTAAAATGATATTTTAAATTAAGCGTCCTCTTGTGTAAAATATTACAAAAAGCCATTAAGATAATTCTATTTATGAATTTACCGTCATCTTTAAATCAGATATGAGAATAGCTGAAGCGTAGCACATCAGATAATTTGGAGTTCGAAAACTGACAAGATGGTCGACCAATTTTCTTGGTTAGTGATTTCAAGTTAACGATGTCTGTGCGAATGATGACATGTATCGCAACTCGAACGACTCAAGTTTTCCAACCAGGCTATTGTATTACCACAAGGAATGTAGAATGATTAAAATAAATGAAATTTATGCAATATTACGACTGACGGAAGAAAAATTCGATATAGAGTTCTCGACATGTATCTCGCGGTAAAATGAAAGCTATGAATTCCGTGTATGATATTCGGTTACATACAGCCAGACAAATCCAAGTTTGGATCCAATATGACTAGATGGAAAGCTTAAGTTTCTTGAGACAACAACTCACTGCGGACGGGATAGTAAATGAGCTAAAACATGATTTCGAAAGCCTTACCATTCATTATTGCTGTGTTGAGGACTGGATAAATATTTTAAATGAGTGGATACGGATTTTTGCAATATAAATGCCAAGGCAACCGTTATCTTTTAAAGCATAACGTCTAGATGAAACTATTTTTTATACTGAAACGTTTTGTTAAAAGTAGTATTGCATGAACAGTGATGATAACTATTATTTATAAATATGATGGTTACAAGTTTTTCATGCTATTATCTTTCGATACGTTGTATTTTTTATCTATTCGAAAAATGAGAACAAAGTATTTGGATGGGGCAGTAGACAGGTTAAATTTAATCCACGCGACTGTGAGTCACCGTTGCAATGAAAACGGTATCGGATTTTAGTCGGCAGATAAAGTGAGCGGCAAAAAAACCGCGATCGGCTGAGTACAACAAGCCAAGAAAACAATACACCGAGTCTCTGAAGCGTGGTGGGCGATGGACGATAATTTTTGAGCGTCGAATCTGTGGAAACAACCTGGCTCAAAACAGACTGAGGCACACAATTCTCAATGCAAACGGATAAAACCTCTTATACACATACGATAGCGGAAAGAAGAAGTAGAACACAATTGCGAGTTAATAACCTGATAAAAGGCAACCTTCGACTATCCACCTACATGATACTAAACGGTAAGAACAAGAAAAAGAGTACATTGAGTTTGCCACATTAACTTTTTTATTCAACAACCTTCAGTGTAATTTATAAATGGCAAATTGAAATATTAATACTGAACAGAACTACCGAGTTTACATGAACGTTTATCGATGTCAGTGATATAAAAATATGATTTTGAGATGTGATGACGAATCTAAGTTGTCCTAGAATATATTTTTATTAAAAATTTTAACACTTTTTATGTTAGAACATTGTTTTTTCTTTTGAAATAGAAATACAGTAATTCTATTAATTTAAATTTAATACAATGAACCTCCATAAAGCTGCGGCCGAATAATCTATCGAAAAAAGTCCTGCTGGATGTTCCCTCCCCATAGAATATTTCTTGTTTTTGGGAATTCTTTGGGAACACTTTGTGGGAATTCGTTTTTTTGTACATTAAATAAATACAAGCGAATTAATAAAGTACGAATTAAACATTATTTATATAAAAAATAATAAAATTGATAGTCAAATATGGACTCGAAATCACATTTTACTTCAATTTATGTTGGTTATTGCAGATTTAAACATAGTTCAGGGCCAAATATTAATAATATTTAATCCACAGGGCGGAGAAATCTTAAATTATTATAATTCATAATCCAGGCAATACATTGCGCAGCAATTTTGCATTATGTATGCTTGGTTTTTGACTACAAAGTACGGCATCGCATGTTTCAGAGGCAAGGAATTTTAAAGAAAAGCCGAATCTGTTTGTACAACTGCGCGGTGGTTTGTTGCCGGTGTCTACATACAAGATAAGTCGTCACTAAACAAAGAGAGACTAGCGCAAAAATACTATGCGGCAAACAAACCGAGAATGTAAAATTGAATAATTGCGTAAAATTATACGACTATAGATTCAGACTCTCGAATTCGCGCAATTAACTGCACAATTGGAAACAAATTTTACTCAAATCTTTAGTGCGTCATACGATTATGAAATTAGTTCAGCAATTAACGCAAGTTAGTACGAAGAGGAAAGATGCACCATACATCGTATTAACTGTATTTAGAATAAAAATAAATAGGTGAATCACTGACAGCAACGGTGAATTATTTTTAATTTACCTAAGTATGTGAGCGACTTATTGTGACCGTCATACTATATAGTTATTCATTAACTTTTTTAGAAAATTTGTAGTAAAATTCTGAGAACAATCTACTATGAAAAATTTCAAAAACAGATTCGGTAAGATTGTTTTTGATTCACATTTTAAGCAGATAATCAATTTGTTTTGTTAATAATAATGCAACAGATGCAACATTCGGACTGTGGTAGAAATTATCAAGATAGTCCAACAGGTGCCTAACAAACCAGAGGACAGGTGAAGACTAACGTGAAAGGCAAGAAAGAGACGAAACGCAACAGATGGCGAACAAAGAATAGATAGAGACGGCTGCAGACTCCGTAAAAAATGAAGGGTAATGATGATTCAGCGAGCGCCATTCCAAGCGGAATAAAAAGATTGTGAACGTATAAGCCAAGGAAGAAAACATCGTTCTAGTGTGATTATGGATCTCCCTCTCGTTTAAGATACCATACCTGATAATACACATTTTTGGAGCACATAGACAACGAATACCTACTGCACAAAGTGATTAACAATATAATTTTGAAAAACAATGTTTTTTTCCCGTAAGTCATTAATACATATATAAATCAAATTATTTGACGTCAGCTGAAGGATAAAACATGATAAAAAATGTTTTTTAGTTGCAATGACCAATATAAAATAGTAAATTCATGCTTTTATTAAAAAAAAAAAAACACTCCACTTCAATCTCGTTGACCCTACGCACAGGTGTTCAATGTTTATCGATAATCTCTGGTGTGAAGCATGATAGAAACTTTATACATGACGTCACATCACTATAGTTTGTTAAAGATGCGTTTGTAACGGATGTAATTGATAGCTTACTGTTCTATTGAACCGGGTTTGACATTGGAATCAATATTGACTATATTTACTCTTATATTTATAGAATAATGGTTGAAATTGTCGCAGAAGATAAGGGAGATTTCCATACAACAACCAATATAGAAATGAAATAGGATAATTATTCTATTATACTCAAACCCAACCGTTATATTGTTCGACAATAACCACCATCGACGCGTGAGTGTGGAACGCATGCACTTGCATGCACGCATTGGCATACAACACGATTGTGCAAGATGTAGAAAGCAGGTGTTGACACAAGTTCGTAACTCCTCTTCAATGAAAATAGTGCTGGCGTAGGAATAATGATGAAGCATAACCACTCGCGATGAGACCTTTGGCAAACGGAGACCCACCTCGCTTGACACGAGACCATTTATACTTATTTGTGGAGCTACATAAGGCAATATGAAAAGTAAGGCAGTGACGGAAAATAGTAATTCGTCGTTCGCATTGAGAATAAAAAAAAACTATGACGATTTGAGATAACGTTAATTTATTTTTGTAACGATCGCAGGTAACCAACCGAATATAGAATAAAAAATATTACCATGAAATGGTATTCGATATTTTCTTAATGTTATGGCAACTTAACTACGACACAATGAATTAATGAAACCAGCACGGATGTATTATAATTTTATTTTATTCACAAAATGAAGTGAACCCCTGAATCAAAAAAGGTACACGAGAACTTGGATGGAAAAAAAAGTATTATATGAGTATCAAAACTTATATTTTCGAAGAAAAAAAAATAGATTTGAAAATTGGACGGCGTCAATTAAGTAAAAAATGTAGTTTTTTTTTCATTCTAAATATTTAATTATTAGTTAGTCCCACGCGTGACAATTCTAATGTATAGTGGTTGCGAAATGGTAAACATGAATATATTATGTCAGCGAAATACGACCATTTTCGAAAATAGCTTGCTTTGTCTCAATGTTTGGTGTTTTGTAGGAAAAGTTTTAACTTCATAGAGGAAAATTAGAAAAAGTGTCAATAGGTTCTAAAAAGGTAGAATACTTCGCTGTTTTAAACCTTATTACAATGGAGTTCTTCCAAGTAAAATGCCACTTCAATAAATATTGTCGTTTCTTAGATTAAGAAAGATACCCACCCAAACATCGACCCTACTTCACTAAGGCCTAGCTAGACATTTGAATATTGTCTCATGACAAATAATATTATATTATGCACATACCCACACCAACTGTATACAATAAATTCCTTCGAGCAGTAGTATTATTGATAATATTCAATTACATCGGTAATATCAACACTATGAAGGCAGTCTACCTTGAAAATGAAGAAGATGAGGTCAAATAGTCCTGCAAAGCATCCGTATAGTAAATACATAACAATTCACAAATCTCTCGAGTTGATTGGAGATAAGCCGATATTGAGTATCGGGGTAAAGGTAAAGGTAAAGGCTATAAGGCTATACGTCAACATTTTAGGAACGAGTTGTAAACTAATTGAAGAATAACCGCGTAGAAGACTACCAACCCAAGAAACAAAACGTTTACTGTCAAAAAATAATGCCTAACTAATTCGAGTGAGACAATTATTCAACTCACGGGTGACAATACAAATTAAATCTCTTCTTTCAGGAATAAGAAACAAAATTATTCAATGCAGATAAAAACGTGTTCTCAGACATTTCTCTAATGAAAAAGCAAATACGATCTAAGGAATTAGTATGTTTATTTCTGTTTCATTGCATCGTAATATTGATTTTATTATATGATATGTCTTGAACATTAGTTGCGTAAATTAGTGCGAGTATTGATTAGATAGAATTTTCGAGTTCAATAAATGTTAAAAAAAAAATGTATATTGACCGTTTAAAGAAAAATTGCTAATAAAAAATGATTGCAGGTCCAAGAAAATAGCAAAAGACGGAAAATTTATTTTTAGTATAACACCAAATCTTTTAATTTTTGCACATTTCCATAACTGAGTGACGAATAGTGAAGTGAAAAATAGTCGCATAATTACCATACATTTCATTCTTGTGGAATGCCAGCTTAGCGACGATATTAATATGAATAGTATTTGTAAAATTTAAAGTAGAAGTTATTAGTTAGAAGAATGTTACCGGAAAATCTGCACAAGCGGTTTATTCAAAAAAATGTACAAGCATGGGCACATATATGTCATTTCGAAAACGTCCGAGCCTGTGGTAGCATCGTGTTCTGACCAAGAACCATAGTCTGTAGAAATTGCTTAAAAAAGTATATATATATGTATGTGTAAGACATAACATACAAAGACGTAAGCCCAGTTAAAAAAAAATGTAAATAAAGAAAAATACTCACATCTGTAATTTAGCAATTTAATATCAGACACCTGACAAACTTGCGAATTATTATGTTGCAATTTTTTTAAGTAGACATCTGCTTTTAAAAATGAGTATTCCGATTCCTTAAATTCAATAAGAATCTTGAAAATATTTTGAAACTTCTTCTAATGATAAATATAGCATGATGTGTGTGCCATTTCGGTATGACTCATGTAGTTCTTTATGTGTGTGTTATTTTAACTAAACAAATCATGTACATATGCTTTTAACATTCATTGCACTAAAATGACAAGTATATTTTCCACAACTCATGATCAACATTTTTTCGCTATTTTACGTATCAATCTGTAAAAAAAACTACATTAATAAGTATATTTTTTTTTACTTTTCACCAATAAATGTTTTCAAAAAAACGAAGTTATTTTCAGTTATCTCCTATGTATTTTTGGTTGAAAAGTTAATATTTTTCGCATTTAGATTTTCATAGTTTTTTAGTCACTAACGATCCAGTTCGCTTCTCTACATCTTCAAATATTCGAGTACACGGATGAATTCGAAATATTAGTTTTGACCGTCACATTCCAGCCGTCAGGTGGAACTCACTCATCTGTTTACTAGAACGCCTTCATGCTTCGCTTTTTTTAGATACATCCTCAAAATACTCCACCTAAAAATGAATCGGTATAATTGGTTTGAAGATGTTTTAAAAAAGACGAAAACTTGAACCATTTCAAGTAACACAGTTAGTTTAATAACTGGTGATATTTTATGAAAGTGATTTGGAATTAAATAATGTACAGGGGGTTCGGAATATAAGTCACTGTCGAATTCCATTTAAAATAAAAAATAATGTTTATATCTACATTAAAAATTATAAGTTATTATTTGCGAATAATAATAATGCAATTTGCTTATGATTATATAATTGCTGATAATTATATAATTGCTGATAATTATATAATTGCTGATAATTTAAGCCCAGTGAAGCCTCAAGTTTAATGCCGCTAACAAACGAGCAGTTAAACCTCCCCAATTCTCCCTTGCTATATATCCCTTACTTTTGGTAAGTCAACAATCTGAAACAAGTAGTTGTAACAATAGATCATCTTATATTTTATCCCAACATTAACCACCCAATACAAAGAAGTAGATATCATTTAGTTTTAAAAAACCCAATTGCATTTAGATGGTAATTGATTATTGTGAAAACTTCTCATCGCGAAGTCATATTATAGGCTGTATTGGTTATATTATAATATTATCTTTTGAAATTTGAGTGTTGCTATAATGAAATCAGTATTTTATTTAAACTATTTTAGAAAAACGTTCAGCTCTTAGCCTCATGATATAATATATTTTGTTGTGTGTTATTCCTTTTGCAAACGTGTGATAGAATGCTCGAAGAGTAACAAAACGTGAGATTGTACGCAATTTCAACAATTCAAAATTGCTGTTTTATATTGTTGTATTTAGATCAAAATAAATACTGTATAAGATTAACGCACATCTTTATGAAACCGCTCAGATTCTGTAGTGTAGTAGTATCACTATGATGCTTATATTGTTTGTAGACTAAGCGAAGTAATATGTCAACAGTGCATCATGATTAATGATAACCTCGAAGTCGAACTCAAAAGATAAGCGGGTTTTTAAGAGAAGTCAACCAATTGAACGATTTTATTATGGATACCCATTATCGAAACAATACAAAACACTGTGAGTAATATTTAAGTGTTGTGACGTACATAGTAAACGTTTCCCATACTACATAATAAGATGCTTCCCTTCCTTAGTTCACAATAGAAAATAAACGGTGAACAAAAAGTTACAACAAAATTTTGTGAAAAGCATAGATAAAAAGTTTTCAGCATACACAGAAAAAGCAAGGGATATACTTTCGGATCAATGAGTTGAAAAATCTTTTTTCTTTGAACACAAAGAATATTGAATTATTTTTAGATCCATCGTTTAAATAATTATAAACGGTTCTGGTTCAAGGTCTACCAACGAGGTGATTTTTCAAATAACTGTACATACACTATGCAGTTAGCAACAAAAAAATATTGTAATGATGAGTGATTTCAGTGAGAATATTCGATAATTATTTATGTTTCGTGATTTATCAAATTACTTAAATGGAGTGGAAGAAAATAAATGTTCCCACTCAATTAACGATGTGCCACAAATTATGGAACCATTTAAAAAAAAAAAAAACGAATAAATTTTTCGGAAATCACGCGTTCCGATTGAACATAATTCACAGTGTAAATGGCAAAACATGGAACATTTTATTAGGTAATGCAAAATAAAAGGTGACGTGCGCAATAAAAATTATTTTATCGACAGTCGAACCAAAAAGAAATTGTGCCAGGTGTGATAAAAATCAACAATACTCTACTATCTGACACACAATGGCTGACAAGATAAAGGCATCGACTCACGTCAATTGAAATAATTGAATTATTAAGTTGATTATAAATTGAAGTGTACAATTTGAATTAATCAAAGATGGAAAACAAGCACTGAACTACATTGAAATTCAATATTGAATTCCATCAATCACCTTCAGTCGATGATATCGTAAATTATAACCATATAAAATTATGAATGACGTCAGCTGTTAAATTTATGTCTCGGTATTTACAAAAATATATTTTTATAGCATAATGGACATATATTTTTAATGTTCCGAATGTAGTAGGTGTATGTCTAGAATATTCAGGAAATGAGATTAAATATAACAGAGATAAAAGATGACATTAAACTTATGAGATCTTTAAGTTAATCGGGTACAACTGACGTCACAATAATTTCCAGTAGCTATAGTGTTAAATCGGATAACACGGTGAAAAAATAGCAATGTATTTTAGTTCTACATAAACTAAATAACTAAAATACATTGCTATTTTTTCACCGTGTTATATTGGAGTTCTACCAAGTGAATGCCAATTCAATCAATTAAATCAGATAAATCTAAATTTAGTGTTGGTTGCACCAAGACTAGTCTTTTAATATTGTTTAGGATAGATTCCCTTTTCCGCTATTTCATACATTTGACACGCATACCTCTTCTACTTTTAGTCAAATGATATGTGCTTAAAATAACTCTGAAGCGAATAATTATACGTTCTAAAAGAAAAAGTAATAATGTTTTCAAAATTCAATACTCTCTAATCATATTCGAAGGCGGGCATTGGAATAATATACAACAACGTATTATAAAGACCCGATAAGGTTGATGAACGAGTAATCGTCATAAGAAATCGCGTTGAAAACAAACCATTTCCTGGTCTTTTGTTAGATATTTTAATTTATATCTATATTTTGACAGTAATATTCGGCTCACCAATTACGTGAAAGTGCACCAAAGATTTGTTTTGATATAATGTACACCCAATAAGTTTGGAGGTTTTCTTTGTTTGAGGTATTGAATATTTTGATAGTGTGTGTGAGCGCGCGTCTTATTAGGGAAATAAGAAAGTACGGAAGACGTTTTCACTCAATACGTGTTCAAACGAACAAATGTCATGTCGATCTAAAATTATCATCAACAAACGGTTGCACAACAAAATAAGATTTATAATATATATGCCTTTTGAGTTTTTTTGGCATATAAATGTGCGGTGGTTACAAAACATATATTATTCAGAAGCGTAACGTTACAGCATTTCGATATTGGCACGTTTTATAAAATATAAAATGAACGGCATCCATATATTTAAAAATAATTTTCGGTATTTTCGAACTGACAAAAGTAAGTTTAGCACTGAGTGACTAGATTTTGATTAACAACTTACAGACTGAAATCCATTTCGAAATAAGTGCGAAAATTAAAGAAAATGAATAATATATTTTACAGTTATAATATTAACGGAAAACCATTTTTGACAGACGATAACTACCTTTAATTGCATTTTTTTTTAATTTGACGGTAAGTAGGTGATGGAAAAGAAACTGCGGAAATTATCGATCATTTTCGTCGCTTATTGCGCCGACTATAAATAAGTAGACAATCGAACACAGACCGGATGAAAAAATTCACACGCCACTTTTTCCAGCAGGTTATCATTGAATTTTCTCATTAACGAAGAATAACGAGAATGAAAAATGGCTGATGCCACTTTCATTGTGAGTTCTAAATATAATTTTTTTATCACCACTAAGCTCTGTCTGTAGAAGACACGTACATGTATAATAAATCAATTACTGTATTCTTCAATGAGACATTGTAAACTTGAAAGCATTACCATTTTTTTTTTTTTGTCTGAATGTACTGGGTACTATATAGGGATGGCATGGAGTTTGTTCACGTACAAGATTCTCTTTATTGATTGAATTGGCATTTACTTGGTAGAATTCCATTATAACACGATGAAAATATAATGATGTATTTTGTAGAACTAAAATACATTGCTATTTTTTCACCGTGCTTTGAGATTCTCCATCGTGGAATAAAACTCTATGTTCATTTTAAAATTCAACAATTATTGATAGTCAAATTAATAAAACGTGTAGATTGCAATTTCACAACCTACTGAATAGGTAGAAGTAGTACTTGAAAAATATTTTTTTACAAGCGGTACCCACCGGCATCATGGCCTGATGATGTCGTAAATACAAAATAACTATCAATTAACTTGGTATTTTCTTGAAAAATTTTAATATATTTATCCATTAAGAAGTTTCATAATAATGCAGCCGCTTATAAATTGTATATCGAATCAACTTAAAAATAATTAACTCGTCGTTCGATTCACTGTGATAGAAATGCATACATCGCGGTTATGATTAAGATTTCCAATTTAAAAATGGAACAATCGCATTCATTTGTCCTTGGCGAGCTTTCAGCGGGATAAATATGGCGGGCGCCTCGATCTGTTTTCAAGTAGCATTGTATTATAATCATCGCTGATACACATCGTTTGTCCGCCATAATAAAAAAAAAACAGCCAAATAAACCGTGTCCGAGCAACGTTTCCGTCACCGGTAAGCCAGAAGCAGATGAATAAATAATAATTATTTAAGTCCGATCGATCGCTATTAGTGCTCGACCCTGACGAAGAAGATACGACACGATGAAATAAATATACATCACGTTCGATAACTTATCATCAATAACCAGATACGCGGATACCGTGATAAATTCAATGGAGATGTCCACTAGGAGAAAATGATTGACAAGCTCACACTCGGTATCAAATACCAAAAAAGAAAATGGCTGTCAGTATCACTAACCGCAAGAAGTCAGCATTATATTTTTATAATTATGTTGATTATTGATAATGTTATTTAATTTATGAATATGGCGTACGATTTAAGTCTTAACTGTGAATGATTGCGTAGTAAATATAATAAATAAATGAGTATTGTTGTAAAATTAATTATTTTGATGGAATGCTTAGATTGTTTAGTGCTTTATCAGGTATATCAATAATACATTAATGGAAATGTATGTTAATTGTAGAAGCATACTGAAGGCTTCAAGACATTCTGCATTTTTGCAACAGAACATATTTTTATCAGATAGTATTAACTAAACAAACTGACGAATAATTTACTTATGTTTTATTTTGTATGTAAAATTAATTGAAGCGTTGCCTAAAGAGATCAGTTGAAAACGTCAGACAGAAACGGTTGGACAGGATAATTCCTGACAAAAGTTGGTATTTTGTTGGTTTCGTTGGTGAGCCGGCAAATTCTATTAAAGCCCCAACGATATCCACCCCAAGTACCTATTAATAGGAACTTCCGTTCGAGCATAAATAAGATAATCAATAAAAACACGCTTTTTCTACCTGGCGATATTAGCTGACACCCAGGCATGTATGATGAACCAACATTTTTTAGGTTTGCGAGTGAGCGATGTTAGCATATTTTAAGCGTGATGTTTACTGGTACGATTATAATGAAACGTAAAACTCAAATCAATCTATTTGATTAACAACGTTGTCTGAATTATGGGGAAGATTAAAATTATTACAAATATAATTGGAGATTGAATAGAACGTCAAATACTCTAACTGTTATATCAACACTTCGCGCATTGGGAGTAAGCTCGATGTTGTTTAACGAAGACCTATCAAGAATGATAGAAAGAAAGAAAAACTCTCGTAGCAAATTCAAATCAAACCATATTCGGAAAAAGAAGTCACTGGTTTGCACTAGAAAACAAATCAACAAAACTCCATTCTTTGTTTTCCAAATTCACTTTACACAATATCCGCCTGAATGGGAACACCTCAGAGGATCGACAATGGGACTATTTTGCCAACAAAAGGTACACTTGCGCGTTCAGTAGCCCGCTGCGAAAAACTATGGAGAAACCTGTTGATATGACGTCAAAGCCGTTTCCGAATCATTCATCAGCAGATGCGATAAAAAGGTTATTGTATTGTGGTTATTGCCGGACAATGTTCAACAATTGCAAGAATAAATGTCATAACATCTGACGGGAAAAAATGTTTTGATGTTAAAATATTCGACTAGTAGGATTCCTTCAAATGGTTGAGTTTTTCCAATGATTTTCCAACACCTAACCTCAAAACAGTCTTTCTGAGCTTTGAAATCCGATGACCAATTGATTCATTCCGGTTTCATACGTTGAAAATATACTTTACAACACTCGCGTCAGTTAACTCAAAAAGAAACGCAACATTTAGAATAGCAATGGAACTTCAAATTTAATTAGTATTATCCAGCTGCTACTTCAAACACCCGATTAAATCGGACCTTGTATGTAAAATGAATAAATTTAAAATACGGAACACTGCGCGTTCTTTTGCCTCCGTGACATGACTGTAACAGTAACGAACAAGCTGAAAGCCACTATTCTTCGTTCAAATACACTGATTATTCACCGATATTTCCTTTGCATAATCCTCCTGCTTATGATAAACTTCATAATGCACCAAAAAACAAAAAGAATTTAAAAAAGAAA
Organism: Himalopsyche japonica; assembly: GCA_028555115.1. Classification (NCBI taxonomy): domain Eukaryota; kingdom Metazoa; phylum Arthropoda; class Insecta; order Trichoptera; family Rhyacophilidae; genus Himalopsyche; species Himalopsyche japonica. Next base: position 992,036 of record JAHFWJ010000374.1, read on the forward strand.
CAGAAATTAGTCATTCCCGCGCGCGCATTGAACGAGTGAAACCGAGCATGCGCGGCAGCGGCTGAAATGCACTGACACGGCAACGCGGGAGATTATTCAACAGACACAAAGAGCGAGAGAGGTATCATAAAATCAGTTGTTCTCAAATATTATTACTTATGATAATAAATGGCACATGCCGTTTTCATTAAAAATAGTTCTTTATAAAATGGCCAAAAAGCATCGTCTACTGGTTTCCACGAAACAATCGTAATAAAACACATGGCAAAAAATATTTTTCGTTGTTTCTAATGGGTATACAGTTAGTTGTGCTTATTTTAAGAACGACATTTATGATCGTGAATGATTTTACTTCGCCTGATATTACCAGTAAGTGTATGCCTTATTCAGATATGGCCAATTGAACTAATCAATATCGTACAATTTAATAAAAATCGAATACAACACGAAACAGTTATGTGTGTTTGATAAACCTGGTAAAATGTATGTGAAATTGCATAAAAAATAATAATGAGAAACACACATTTTTTTGACTGTCCAAATTATGTTAGCAAAAATAAATTAACAGCTACGTCTATCTTCGCCGATCATAACCCACATAACTAATCATAATAGTCAAAGTAGTAACGCGCGTGTCTTATTGATATAATACTGAGTCAAATAAATGATTATACATTGAAAACTTTTAATTATTTTACAATTTCCTTTACATTTGAAATTGGATATTTTTAAGTATACAATTATATTCTTATTTTAGTTCGTTAAACTGGAAATATCTTATCTCGTTTTCCATCGTATGTGTTTCGAATAGATGCGAGTTAATTTTTGACCAACTAATTATTGTACAACAATTAACCTCAATACCGAAACACCAGTAGTTTTTCGCGACAAAATATGTGAAATCGTACAAAGTTTCAACATCAATAATTTTATTTAATAAATATATATTGCATATACATAAAGGCAATAAATGGTATACATATTATCCAGAAAAGATTATTAACAAAATACGTACAATTTCATATCAGAATATTATGTTTATAACCAATAACTATGCAGTTAATGTTTTTTTTTCAATATTTAAAATAATCTTAGAAGTCTGCATTAACAAATAGAAAAAATGCAACCTTTTCAAAAACGATTGAAAATATTAAACTAAGCAAAAATAGCCAACTTTAAATGTAAACGAAACTGGAATAATTAAGTTGTCAACGCGTCGGAAAAAAAAGATTGTCAATGCATGTTTGAGATAAACAAAACTATCAGCGAGAAAACGAGATGGAAGGAATAAAAATATACAAGGGGAGGGGGGGGTCGGTATTATACGTCACGCGCTGGCGGAGGAGATGGGGGCGTTCGCCGTGACGTCGACTTAAATTTATTACATTTTTATTTAGCTGTAAAGCCTACTACCTACTAGGTACACATTTTATAATATTCAAGAAGTAATATCAGCCCCTTAGAACTTCTGAATGTATAGCAATATTAATTGATGCATCCTAATCAAACTTCAATTAATACGTTTCTTTTTCACATTGTAATAGATTCGAAACCAAAAATGACAGTATGAACGTTCAAATAAAATAAAAATCAGGCACCGTTTGGGATAGAAACTTATATTATTAACATCACGGTTAAAATAGCGTGTGATATTGAGTAAGTGCAGTTAGTAGGCGATAACAGCGCCAGTAATGAATGCTAGGTCACGGCCAAGTATTGCTTTAACCTTCTATGACTAGGAATACGGCACGAATTCTCAACCTTTGACGAATAACACCTTTCAAATAGCTAGCGGCCCTAACAAATTCGCAAAAATGCATCATAAATAGGTCAGAAGAATACAAATTAGCTATGTATTATAATACTACTGCGAATTCAACTCCGTCCTCAGTTTGCGTACGCTTTTGTCTATTTCGTTATTATTCATAAAATAGTATTCGGCATTATGTTAATCAAAAATTCAACATAAATTTAGTAGTAGAGTTTGCAATAATGCATGAACATTTTGATATTTGCTATTTAGAGCAAAGCAGTTGTTCCATTAAGACAAAGTTATCATCAAATAGGTTTTAGCGAATATTTAATAGCACGGAGAGCAACAGTGTTGCTCTGTCATTTTTTTATAATGAGGGCAGCATCAAATTAAAAGCTGCATAACGGAGAGATTTAAATGTTACTGAGGATTGCAAATAATTAATCCAGACAATGCGCAAAAGCTCGTAAGTAGGAAAAGGCGATCAAAAGTATTAAAACTTAAGATCTTCGTAGGCTACAGAAACAAAATATGGTTATATTGAATATTAACAAAATATATTGATATAAAGTCTTTCAATAAAGACCTTTATGAATAGTATTGATGCACTTTTTTGCCTAGGTAAGTAAAATAGTAAGGATTGTCTAATGGATAGTATTGAGCAAAATGTAGATTGTCCAGTATCCCCTTTATGCGTGGTTTAAGCGTATCTATTTTAATACAATTAATTGTCAAAAACTGCGTTCGTGTGATCAGCAAACTCTTTGAAATCGTATTTTAGAAGTATATTGACACGACTCCGACTGAACACTATATAATAATGGTCGCTATTATAATTTTTATATGAGGCATAGCAATATACTTTTGTATAAGATTTTAACGTTATTCTCCAGCCTGCAATAACAATTGACCTGGTTATGAAAGCTGGATTAGAAATCAAGCGCCGTTGACAAAACAAACAAAAAATGAACTTAATCTATCGAAGAACGGTGCCGTTTCAAATTAGTACTACCGGCCGTACACCTAAATAACAATTCTCATTGTCTTTTCACAAAATAGATTTTTAACCTGGAAATGTTTTTTGCAAAGAGAAAGCAAAATATTTTTAACTAATTTAGTGGATAATATAGAGTGGTATATTAAAAAGTGGATTGACATAACGTAAAAAAAGTATTCAGGCATTTAAAATTAAAAGTATGCATAGCCAATGCATTTATATAATTTGATAATAAAATTAATTGTGCCAATTAACAATAATACTTAATTAAAATATGGCTGGCACATAAGCCAGTAGGTACTTAGTCAAATATGGAAAAAATTGCACCGTAATTCTATTGTTATTCTGAAATTAACTATTAATTAGACATAATTCATACTTGAATTAATTTAATTGAAGCGGCAGAATTACTAAGCTCTCACTTTCAAAAATGATTCACCACAAATAATAATTAGCAGCCTTCACTTTCAGCTAGGAAATTTGCCGCGGTTTAACGTTAAAATACACAACTCTTGTTTCGTATTTCTAGGCATCGTAACTCTTGACAAATAAAAAAATCAGAGCCAAATATAAGACGCGAAAAATGCTGACAGTGGACAGCTAGAGTTCTTATTATTCTTGAAAATAGCATTAAGTTTTAGCCAACACAAAGTGAGTCAATCAGTTATAAAACGCGAATATTTCTTTAATGCCTCGATAGAAGCCCACGAAATACTTACTGGACTTATTTATGACTGGTAGAGATGTTGGCATTGTTCTATTTTCACATGATATTAAGGTTTCACCAGACGTAATATTATGATACTAAAAAGAAGTTGGATGAATATCATGTCAGTTACATTCATGTGTTATTCGCAATTCTGAATTAGATTTCATTACTATGTCATCATCAAGTAATGGCTCAGGTAACTATTATACATAATTTGATAAAAAAATATTTTTATTTGGTTTGTAAATATACAACCACGATATCTAAAATATATTTCAGAAAAATATAAACGAAAAAAAACAGTTATCATCTTCAGGTGAAACTCGCTTAAAATAAGAACCAGGTATTTATAATGAAAATCCAAAAACATCAGACATAGAGCAAGAGAAAATGAAAAGAAAAAAGAAAACAAGTTCTTTACTTGCATAAACCAAAATATCAAAAAATTGAAGAGAAATAATGGGGCAAAAAAAAAATAAAAAAATATTCAAAGCAGGAAAAAAGGTTAGAATCGCTTTAAATATAAACAAAGAACATCTATTTTTTCTAATTGAAACTGAAAAACTAAACAAAGCTTAATTTATTTTCAAAATATACAGTTCATAAATGATTTTTTTTTTTATAATGTTAAACGAAACTTTAAATCTGTCAATACGTATGAGAAATGACTTAGACCGCTTCAGTCTTCACTTCACAACAGTCTAAATCATTTGAACCTAAAAAAATATTATTTCGTTATAAGCTACAAGTCAAAATAAACATTAAGCTTAGTACATTATAGAAATTTTAAAACCCTGTATTTTTAAATGTAAAAATATTTACATAATAAACGCAAACCTTTTAAAATCTTTAAACGAAAGAAATATGACATACGCCATTTTCATAATTATGGGCATATATAAAATTCAAACCTGAATATTAATCATTTTGTAACTATGTCGCGATTTACCTTATTCTAGGAATCAAGAGAGCAGAGTTCTGCACATTTAAAGCATGCCGATAATATTACATATTCACCAGTTATACAAAAATTATTATGAAATCATGGATATTTTAAGATTTTGCGACAAGCAAAAAACCGCTTGCAAAGACTGAATTGTAAAAGCTGGGCAAACCAATCGCCATTTCAAACAGAAGACGTACTCGATTATTACTAAAAACAGCGGTGATTGTGAAATATATGTATCAGTAGGTGTAGGGATTTAAGAAATTTCGAAAAGTTTCAAAGACATAGTTGAATTCTACTGTTCCGCTATCAAGAGAATCGACATCCCACATGAATAGCTAACTAAATTCAAAGAGCGGTCCAAGCACGCGGTTAGCACATCCACATCATCCAATCACAACACACTACCGGAGTAAACCGGTTAAAAACAGAAAAAATGCCGACGGGTTAGCAAATCACGAAATCAACAAAAACTGTCGATTTTCGCGGACGGTTCTGACTCATGGCGTGCTGAGTATTTTGCAGTGATTCAAAACATTGCGGTGGGCGTTGATCACAGAAAAAAACAGATATCAATAAATAAGTCTACAAAGAACATTTAACAAATCAAAATCGACTACAATTATGGCATTGATACTATAGCACATAATACTACCAAAAATTAGCATTAATCTATTTCAATATTGGAATAGGAGGGATCTGTTATATTTTAAATAATAAATTCTTTCATTTCCGATAGACTACTACAGTAATGTAGTCAAAGAACAGCAAGCAGTGCAGGTGTGATTCACAAGCCCGTATGGATTTTATTGCCAGCTCGACCTCTACACAAAATAAAACGTAATTTTAAGCGGTGTATTAAAATCGTAGCAGGACATCAACGACCGACGGTGGCAAGAACACAAACCTGGCGAGCTATCCAATACATGATCAATTAATTAAAAATTCCAGCGCTACCGCCAAAATATTAATGATATACTTAAAATATAAATGGGTAAGAACGAATCATTATTAAATTCGCAGTGTATTGAAATATTTAGTAAAACTAAGAATAGAAGCAATAGTAGATATTTCTGTGAATATTGTAACATCACAACAAAAAAAAGACAAGGGCACGTGACAGAAAATGAAACATAAATATACACAACATTTAATAAATAACTAAAGGTACAAAAATATTCTCTGTAACATTGATAATATCCAAGTTTATCGAGAAAAATAAATTACATTGGTCACACTATTTAATGTCTACACGGTCGTGAAATATAAACAGCTAACGAGAGGGGATAATATTTGACATAGTCAAGTCCTGGTATCCGTACATTGGCACAGATACAATACCTTGATCCTCAATCAACTTGGTAGTATAAATCTTCTTAGAAAGTGATGAAAGTCTATGTCAAATAAATACATCATCATGATTCGAAAGACGATCCCGTTGTCTTATGATACTCGGTCAAGAAAATATATTATCTAAAACACATATTTACCAATGAAATTCCTTTGCTAAATCGCGTATTGATAAGAAAACATACCTTGGACTGTCGACAATGTGTAGCAGCAAAAGCGAAGACATTTTGACAAAAAACACGAACTGTAACCGATTACTAAGTTTGTAAGTTACCTGAAAAGAAAAAGAAAAACATAAGAATAAATAATAATTAATACAAAAAAGAGCACTCTAAACATCGTTATCTCAGTGTAATGAATGACTATGGAATCGTTTATGGTTTAAAAATAACTGCAGTCTATCTCCCACTTGCTTACATAAGTAATATATTCAATGGAATCAATAAATAAACAGATATCATCAATTTACCTTGTTAAAGACTGAATGAATATGTAAACTCTAAATGGCTGATTAAAAATCTCACCTGCGTGGGTTAAAACGACTTGTATTTATAATGGGAATAGTTCATTTATAGGACCGCGCATGTAAATCGGGAATTCCATTTGTCACCTTCTTTCAGCTTTATTTAAAATAGCGTAAAACAAAAAAAAGTTTATACCACGTTAAACCATATATATTATATTATAAATAAGTATTATATATTACACCAGTAGAGATTTCAATATTCGAAAATTATATATATTCATTCATCCCACCCAAAATTTGAAAGAATTAAGTTGCGGACTTAGTGCGGCTAACAACAAATACATAGCGACAGGAATATGAAGAAGGAATATTTATTGATTGAATTGGCATTCACTTGGTAGAACTCCATTATAACACGGTGAAAAAATAGCAATGTATTTTAGTTCTACAAAATTATCTTTAACAAATATAGTTGATAGCTATTTCGGCTCACGCCATCGTCAGAACTATGCTTAAACTAACATTCGCTTATCTATATATAGCTGTGCAGAAAAGGCACACAACACATCCTCTCTCCTGTTCCAACGACCTAGCTTGTTACTTTAACACAATGACACTAAATTTTCAAAATTCTAAATGAAACAATAGGTGTCTATGACAATAAGATTATATGTGGGACGGAAGTGATCCTTCTGGAAGTAAATCAGACCTCCCCTTTGTGCAACGGCTGGACAAGTGGCGATACTATTATGTTAGTTTGTTCGTTAAGAATCCTTTGTGATAATTGGTGTCTATTGATTTCTAGCTGTTCCAAAGCCGTCATTGTCCGACCCTTACTACAAAGATGCAAACATTTAGAGGCTGAGTTTTAATTTATATTATGTGATTCAATAATAACGTGATTAGCGAATTGTGAATCTGTTTTTTTAATGTTGAATGATCTGACATGTTCCTTTATAGGAATATTTATACTTGATAAACTGCATAATTTATAGTATGCGAATATTGTATAGTTTTTAAAAGTCGTCATTTGTTTCAGAATCCATATACACTTTACAAAAATCGATCACTTTGCATCTAAAAGTTGATACATTGAATTTAAAAGATATGAAAGTTGGGAAAAATCTTTTTACCACAGTGCAAACTGTGGTGTGGTGTAATATGCCGATAGAGTCATCAACAACTTACTTACTGTCATATTTATTTTTCAATGATCATCAGCGGGATGCTTCACAACAAAAATACTCGCGATTAGTGAATTAGCCCTGATTATGATAAAAAGTTGATTTTAGTAAAAAAAAAAAAAAAAACATCGGATTATATTTTTTATACATGCAATCGCATTTTCACCAAACATCTACCCACCTTAAACGTTGACAAGAGAGAGTACCTCCTACACATTTACAAAAGCGTGTTGAATGAGAAAATGCTCAATTTGTTATTCAACGATAACGAAGGTTTTGTTATTAAAGTGAATCCTTACTAAGTCGTTGTTTACGATAAGTGACGTACGGCTTATATTGAATAATAAGATTGTAGCCAAATATTACGTTTAATTTTATATGACAATAAATTCGGCAACATAATATTCATATGAACAGTATATAAGGGAACACCGGGGGTGAAAGACGTCAGCACCCGGGGAGACGCAATAGGTCAAACTTCAGTTGATCAGGAGACAAGAAAAATTTACTTTGCAAACACTCACTAAATAATATCTACACTAAATACGGGTTCGTAGTCCCAGTGGTTGATCGACGTTGCGTCATTAGATTCGTAAAGACGTCATTTGTTGTTCTGTCATTGTCAAAAGGGGAATGAAAATAGTATTTTTATATCATTTTTTAAGCGTTATGTATTATTTCAATTTCGTTATGACTTATCAAAAATATTTCTACAGACAGCTTCATGAAATTTTTGATAACTATTGTATTTAGGCTCCAACTATCTTCAGAACTATCTCCGGTAATATAAAACCGGTGTTAGATAATTCCAATTAAAAGTGGAATACATACGTAACTATTCTTATAGTGACGTTACACAGAAATTTTCCAAAACAGTAAGAAATTTATCTCAAGAGTTATTTTATACTAAAGAGTAGTAAATAAAGATCAGTCTTCATGTTTTCGTATGATTACCATTGAAAAGTGAAAATTCTTCGCTCATTTTATCATACACATATAATGGAATGATATTATCAATAGTTTCTTAGCTTTGCATGAGTAATCGGAGAATATTCATTAAGACTACTGAATGATGTCCAAATGAAGGTGTTCTTTTCAAAAAAATGTATTCTACTCGAAAGCTAAAATAATCCATGCATTGTAAGATTACGCTTAAAACGCCGCGTCAACGTATTTGTACAATAATGTAATTTTTACTTCATTATCATGTAAAATTGGAAATATCTTTGAATAAAGTATTCATATTTAAGCATGCAAAAATTCATTACAGCACATTTTCATTGAAATTAAAACTTTGTTAAATGGTATTTGATTAACACACCACATTGATATTGATGATGGTATTCAGAATTATCAGTCAATCCGACATGACTTTTTCGTTCTATGACTGCCGAAGACATTTGCACTGCACGCAACTTTTAATTTTTACATACAGTGACTAAAATTATTTCGCAGCGTCAAAATCACGAGTATGCCCCCTGTGTAGATCGTAGTCTACCAATTGTTTTTGTAACTATAACATAATTTTTATTCCTGCGTGTAATCTCACTTCCCCTTACACTGGTGTAATTTCACTAACTAAAATGTCGAATGTACTGTTTTCAACTCCTTTACAGTCCTCCACCCATATGTAGAGAATTTTGCTATTACATATCCGATTACACGAGCCCAGATCAAAATAGTACTGGGGAGTCAAATTAAGATAAAATCTAACACAACGTTACTAGCCTTCGCTAATTTGTTAATTCAAAATTAAAGAAAAATTCACTAAAGCATGTGGATCACAATTACTAATGGAGCTCCCACAAAGTAAATGGTGCTGAAATCATACGCCGGGAGCCCACGCCAACGGTTCGAGCCGCAGACAAGAGACATTAACAAATAATACTTTTAATATGAATAAATCTATAATTATTATTTTGCTTTTGCAGTGCTGTGGCCTCGGACTGTGCAAGCAGCAAGATTTCAGCGTGGGATTGACACTCGATATTCCGGAAATTGTATGCCTTTTTTTGGCGCACCTTAAAAATTTCCAGCAGCGTGAAAACTATGCCTGATGACTATTTATAGGGGAATTAATAGGACTCGATATGGTCGACAGTGATATGCATTCTAAAAGCTGACCATTGACGACCAAATCGCGACCGAGGATACGAAAACTCAAGTGGTCGATGGAACGGTTGGATTTCAATCGATTCGTAAATCCATAATGCCGACCCAATCTTTTCATCGTTCCAACTGAGCGTTAGTGTGAACATTGGACATGGAGTGGTCTGGTGTAACACGCATTCTCAGCATTGGGATTAGTATGTTATCGAAAGCCACCAGGTTGATACTTAATCCAAAAATAGGAATACATTATTTGGCAAAATCAAAAATAGCTCCACAATATAAAATTACATTTTGTGGAAATCAAAATTTAGTTTACTTACTTGTAAGTTTTTAATACAGGTAACGCGAGTTAATAATGCTTGCAATGAGCGAAAGTGGTCCTTACCATAAAATATATTGTGGAAATAGTACTAAAAATTGTTTTTATTAATAAAAATATCATGCCTTTCCATCAAGAAGTGACATTTAACACCTTAAGGTGAAGCGTATGTTTATAAATGTGCCCTTTTTGGATATTAACACCCAAATTTCAATTTTAAAATTTCGATTGGTATTAAATGAAATAAGAGTGCATGCACGAGGGAAAATCGTTTATAATACACTGATCACACGAGAGGTCACCCGGTACCTTCAGCCATGTTACCAAAAAAGAAATTAACTTACTAACTATTCAAACGTTAAATTATTTCGAAAAAGAAGCCCACGCTTTTCAATATGCAAACAAGCATTATGTGATTATAAACATATATATATATACTGACCGAGTGCTTCAGCAGTATTTAATTTCAGTAATAATTAAGTACAACTGACCAATTCGGATAAGGGGGGTGGTATCCGTCAAGTATTTTAAATGTTAAAGTAAACTTTCTTTGTCAGTTTTTTTATTTGAGATGATAAACGACATAAAATACTTGTATCCGAGAGGCCAATGGATAGATGAAAAGCCAAATTTTTAAGAAATGGGTTGACGATGATACCAAAATTTAGTCCATGATTATGTTTATAAGTTGTAGAAAGATGAAATTATCGTACATGAATAGAGTAGATTTAGTTTCGCTTTTGTAACAACGCTAGCAGCGAAAACCAGCTTTTTGAACATTTCAAGTTCTGAATATCGGAGTGTTTGTAACATAAGGATGTTATGACTACACTAAAAGAGTTTCATATATTTGTGAAAAATGAACTTATTTATATGAGTTGCATTATGATTTTTTATTTAAAACAAAACAGCATTTTTTGCAGTTACATCTTTATGAAAGTAACCGATAAGCTTTTCCGGTGAAGATATTTATTGACAAAGCCACACATCACCAATATCAGCCGACATCGTAAACTATTTCAGTTGCGTTTTCTATGTTAATTACAAAATTAAAAATGAAATAACATATTGCAATGATTATCTCGTTCACTATAGTAGCGTGAAAATCACTATTGAAAGCTTTCCGCGTCATCAAACCGACGTTAGTATAGATATAAAAAGCTGCATAAATATACAAACAGAATACATTATCCTCCATGCTTAATAATAATATGTAACGTGTAGAAATAGCGATCCTTGCCTCATTTGAACCTAACAGAATAACAATAGATGGGGTGAAAAGGCTTATACTTTAACGTTTTAAGGTCGCATCCCGAAACTTCGATGTGCTATGTCCAAGGAGCCCACAAGAACACTTGATAATTATATTGTGAGACGTTTAATTCACAGCTGTTTTCAACAGTTTAATAATAACTATTTTATACACATTTATTCTGATTTTATTTTTCAAAACATATGTAATTTTAAACAGAGGGTATATCGGATTTGGTGTAAAATAAAAACACAGAGTACAATGATACTGAGAGACATTAATTATTATGCACACATACAAAGTAAAAAGCAATTAAAAACTTTATACTATGTGTGGGTTGTCCAATCGCCTCAAGTTACCGACACCTATACAAATAAAGCTCGAATATAAACCAATGCTATCATTTTCAAATCGTATGACAACAATCGGCGGCAATCATTCTTGGATGATAATTGATCAGCAGATAGAAATCAGTGCGAAATTTAAAAAAAAAACAACTCTCCGTACACCAATCAGTTAAAGATGGTTCAAAAATAATTTAATAAAAAAGGTGACAATATTTTTAAATAAAAAAAATATTAATGAGCTCAAAAGATTTGATGATTTTATTCATCGGGTTGGAATTACTCGGTAGAGGTACAATGAGGTAATTAAATCACATAGCATAATATTAAGGTCAATAATTGTAGTTTGTAGTCGATGTCGAACTAGTAATGTATAATTCAACATTTTTTTGAATATTCGGTTGATGATTATTACACTTCATATCAAGAGCGGGGAGAAATCGTTCGAGCACAAATTATTTATGATGAATAAATGAAATTTCATTGAAATTTTACCACCACACACGTTTAATCGGTTACTGAAAACGCAACGAAGGAAGATTATTTATAACGGCAATCTGCAGTCACTGATCACAGATTAAATTCGATAGCCATTAAACAAAGATCATAGATTATAATTGATGAAATTCAATATGGCCATTATTTATCACACACATCACACAATTTTAATTAGTTCAAACTTCGTACATTTGTATGTGTTGTCACTAACGACCGGGCTTCGCCTTTCGGCACCTTCTCGTGCATGTAATGAACGCGGATGCACAGATAAGGATAGGAACTATATTGATATCCGAAATAATTTAAAAACTGATTCAATAATAAGGCCGATAAACCTACGTTATTACGTGATTAAACGTGACGTAAAGGAAAAATAAAGGGAATTTAATATCGTGTATAATAATTCGAATAAAGAAACCTTGGAAATGTACAAGCTTGAAAATTCAAATTTCATATTGGAATTCTACTAAGCACCCTCAGTCAATATCTTTTATTAAATTAAACGAAATTGATAATCGATTTATTCAAATGATTATAATCGATAAGAATGATAATCACCATACGCAGGAAACTTGTGAATAATTCAGGTTAAAGAAAACTTTGCGGTAAACTAAACAAAATATCGATATAAAAAAATCGAGATGATTATTATGAATATTATATTTCAGCTATTTGAATAATTATTTATTTTCTACAGGCAAAATTTTCGAACGTTTTTCATGTAAAACTAAAAATGTAACAGTACGTCGTACTAGTTACCCGTCATCCGAACCCAGTTAAGGCAGAACTCGCCTTTATGAATAAAAATTCGACCGACAGATGTCGTTAACGGTGAGCAAAATTATTTACTAGGGATTATTCGAAATCGAAATAACTCCATGATGCAACTCTTATTATATGATGTTTAACAGGTTAACATGCAGATTACTTTGCACAAGGTTTTAAGAAATTATAAAAGAAATACAAAAAATATATTCAACATAAAAAGGTTGCAAGTACTTTCTTGTAAAAGGACAGTATTATGTATTACTAAGGAATGAGTTTACTATAATTACGCGGTAAACAAAAGAGAAGGCCATTTGGAAGTTTTTATATGCACGTCATTTTGTTTTCAATGCCGTAAAACAGTAGGTATCAAATTGTGTAGTTTCCGTAAATAAGCGATCCTTGTTTCCTTTTCGTAAGAAAGCGTAGGACTTCGTATCGCAAAAGTTGGTTTTGTTTATCGAAAATTATTTAAATTGCTAGGACAATAATTTCCCCTCCGAGATGAGATCACTTTAAAATGAGGACAATTAATTATTTAATTTACTTTTGTGACAATAACAAAGAATATATTCAGGAAATTTAAGAAATCGGTCTTCCATTCCTATGTCATGTGTTTCCAGTAGGGTATATAATGGTTTTGTCCAATAAAATGAAATTGATACGAACACTACTTCGATAAACCTTCATCACGATTCTATATACTTTTTATAGGCAAACAATTTACGTGTATACGCCTATCACAATATTGACCGATGTTTTATAGGTTCATCATTGCGATTTAGAGTAAAGTTGCAGCGTAAACCTTCCATGTCTAAATTCATCAATGTTTGGCGAATCTTATGTTTACCGAAAATTCATCTCCGTTTGTATCATTATTTGAAGAAGACTATAACGGGTTTACGCAATAATTTTATACATCGTTATGAATACAAAGGGTAATGTGCTATACAAGCATGTTCGGTATGTTCTGCGCGTAGTTACTCCCCTTATCGAGGGGTTTTTATTTAAAAAAAAAAACGCACATTTTTTCATAAATCGAGATACAAATTTGTACGTATTAAAGATTTCAACGAATTTCGAATCCTCAAATATAATGCGCAGGACAGAAGATAATAAATATAGCTTGTCTATTGAAAATGCCATTAGTTCAAAATGTTTGCAAGGTTGTTCTTAAACAAAATAATGGAACTCGCAGTTTTATTTTTACAATTCAAATATTTAGTTTCATTAAAATAAACTGAAAATACATCGAATATCCAATACATCCTAACAATTTACCTTGGAAAAATCCGGACGAAGTTAGGCGACTTCAACTGAGGCGAGCTTAAAGGGAAAATAATATTACAAACAACTAAAATATATATAATATATAAAATATAGCATATACAGCAAACGCCTAAATTTGAGCCCTATCTTTTCTTATATCGAATATACTATACTGCCTGTTCATAAAATTGCTAGAATGCGTTCGAGCAGTGCAAATTAAATACCAAAATTTGCTTAAAAATCACAGTGAGGAATGAAGACAACATTTTATCAATTAATATATATAATCGTTATAAACGTTTAAATGAAGCCTATGTCTCTACATTGAATTGTGGGTGTACGTCTGGGCATTGCAAATTTAATATATACATTTGCTTAAAAGTCATGGTGACGAACTGAGCAAAACCTTTTATCCATTAATATATCTAGTCGCTAGAAACGTTTAAGTGAAGGCTAGCATAAAAATATACTGTGTCGTAGAAAACATTTTGTACTGCGGGAAAAACAAAGGGCGAGCGTAGATGGAAGTTTATGCTTTCAAAGTATAAAAGGTCACAATCCGTTTGCTTTATTGCGTACACGTTTTTTTTTACATTCAAAGGGTTTCATAAAGATATGTAAAACAGTTATATTATGACCGCATGACAAATTGCTCGCGACTGTTATTTGTTTCTGTCGGGTGTAAAATATTTAGAGGGTAGATTAATATTAAAACATGTGCCTTCAATTCATACATGTACCATACTGAATTTTAATAAACAAAAAAAAACAAAAACGTAAAGATAAATGGATAATCAAGATACCGACTTGGCAAGCCGGACGAATGGTGGCGTTTTTTTTTATTATTTTTAATGTAAATGTAGTATTTAAAAAGCGGTATTCCAGATAATAGGGCACCAGATTTGAGAAATTATGATATCACAGATAAATTTTCTATCACGTAAAATCAACTCGACGAGAAAATACATCACTGCCACCCAACCAAGATTCATTAGATTGAAATTTTCATTTTAATTTAGCCAGGACTAAAACCCATACTTGTCTGCACCACTAAACTAAAGATTAAATTACAAGACTACCATAATATAAGTCACCATCTGATTTTTTTACTTATATGCCGTATAAGAAAAAAATATTGGCAAGATGACTTCATTTTAAATTAATTTAACAGACATCTTCAGAATTAATGTAAGTTTAAAAAAAAGTCACATTTACAGAATCTTGTTTTTTTATTAATTTTTCAATTATGTTTAACCAATAAACGGAAATCTTTGTTATATATGTTTATTATGTTGCTTTCGTTAACCACTAACATTTTGAGGCATAGGAGTTTATAGAGGAACTACATCAGAGTGAATTTATTATACGAAATGATGAATAAGAGATCACCAAAATAATAAAAGGAGATATGTGACCTGTAAAAAAATTATAATCGTATAATTGTGTATTTCTATTCTGTCTGTATGCGCCTTCAACACGTTAATCCGCATATATAATAATTTTTGTTCTAATTTAAGTTTTAATATCCGACATAGCATTGTCTTAATATATTTACAAAGTTTTACGGTGTTTACCGTTCATGTTTATAGATTCAAGGCGAATGAACGTTATCACACGCTTGCAAATAAAATTCAGAGCGCATTTCCCAAGCATCAGAGTCCAGAAGAGGCGAGGCAAGAGAAGGAGGAATGAGCAGCCGAGCACTTAGTGCCAGAGACAGAACAGCGAGGCAGTCGCAGTCGTAACGTTGAATATTTTAGCTCTTCCCACCCCATTGGGAATAAATAAAATTTCGATGCAACCGTTTACCACAGTGAACTCAGTGCAACGCTGCCAACTTTGTAATTTTAATATTTTATAAGGATATTTAAATATTTTTGTCAACCGGGCATATAGTAATTGGTCGACAGCTTTCCAACTACGCGCTATCATTTTAATTACGTTAAAACGAATATATTGTTTTAAATAATAAAAACACATTTTTTAGTACTTATTTCCGCAATATCTTTTTTGATCAGGACCGGTTTCGCTCATCGCGAGCATTATCAACTGATAGAATACAATTTACAAACAAGTCTATTTATACAAAACAAAAAAATAATTTGAGTTAAAAGTAGCAGGTGTACAAAACCATGGGTACAAGAACTAGGAAACAATTTACATAAAATCATACAATATTTATACAAATAAAGTAAATTAGTTTAAAAATCAAATGTTCACAATCACTTATTAAGAATTACAATTACAATTATGGTAAATCAATAATCCATTAGGAGCTCTGAACAATCAATAAGGAATTAAAGAGTGGGAAATTTTTAATGACGAAAATAACCCACACTCACTACTTAATGTGTTAATGAGAATTAAATTTTTGGTTTGTATGTTGACTTGTTTGTAAATTGTATTCTATCAGTTTATAATGCTCGCGATGAGCGAAACCGGTCCTGATCAAAAAATATATTGTGGAAATAAGTGCTAAAAAAATGTGTTTTTATTATTTAAAATATCATGCCTTTCCATCAAGAAGTGACAGTTAACACCTTAAAAGTGACGAATATATTGGCTTCGGAGAGATAGACAATATATCATCTTACTTGCAGCAAGATGCAGCTCTGATGATGGAGTGATGCCAACATATCTAATAACTATTATAATTGAGTCGAAAATGTCGGAAGCAATTCGTCTCATCGTTAAAAACCACTGCAATGCAGAAAAGACAGGCATAAATGCTTTTATAATATTCCGCATGTAAGTTGAAAAAAATATGTTCAATTCATTCGTAAGTTAGTATTACTTTTTTTTAATTATCGACATTATAAATTTTAAATGCAATAAATACTACTTACTCTGCATTTATTTAATGTGATGAGTGGCATTTCTTACCTGTAATCAAAAGAAAAAATAAGAGAATTAGATATTAAATATAATGACTAGATTTACAATAAATATTAATCAATAAACGTGGATCAATTATAATGAAGTACGGTAAAACACAAACAAGTAAAATACATCACTAAACAAATCAATCATACTGTTTGAAATATAGAATAACCTGAATTAACAGTAAATCGACAGTATAAACGCATGATTGATAGATAGTTTTCTTTGGGAATATCCATAATGATATATTTAATGACGTCTCTTTGCCCCTGTTTCGACAGGTCTACTCCATATGATTAAGGCAGAAAACCCCATGTGCCTGCAGCAATATTAAATTATAACAAAGCTAACGGCAGACGAGATGGGAAGTAGGCAGCGTGTGGAGAAATGTTATTGAGGTTTCCCAGTTACCTGGCAAGACCGTTCCCTGTCTAGAATCGACCGGCTATATTAGAAAACTGATAAAACGTACGATATAATATAATGTAGTTCAATTGAACGGTTTACGTCGTTAAAAATATTCGTTAAGTTTTACTTATAACAGAACAATGTGACTGAGTTTAAGGAAAAAATTATATAATAACCAATTATTAAGCAAAAATAAAAAGCGCATGTTTTTGAATGGTAATTGTCATTTAACAACAACCTATTTTATTAAAGAAAGAATACTTTTTGAAGGAAATAATGATACATCGTTCATACTTCCAACACGAAACATGACGAGAATAAATCACGCTCACTTTTGTATGTGATGAATTGTGATTAAATGACTTTTATACATCAAAAAAGACGACCCGATAGCGGTGAAGTCTACTAAATTATTTCTACTTGAAAAATTCAAGAAAATAAAATGGGTATATTTTTTTTATCTTCCGTGTGACACGACGTCTCGCAAATTGAATTCTGTTTTACTGCGTGTTAAATAAACGCTTACTATTCAATTATAACAAATTCTGAATGCTAATAATGCTAGCATATTATTAAAAAAGTTCGACTTAAGGTTGGGGTTCTTAGTTATATCGAATAAAAGGTAAGAGATCCTATCCAACAGGATATTCAAATGAGAAATATATTCACTTAATCAGTATTTCGACGATAGTTCCCGACTTAGAATAAAGAAATAAATATCGAACGTTCATTTAATTTGCACACAAAAATTCCGCGTTTATCAACTGTGCGCTGTGTAGGAAATTCCACGATCCCTTTCTATTCTCCCTCCTCGAACACCTTGCACTAGTATTCACTCAGAGGGGGTCTTGTAGTTTACGGTCGTTCAGTATGAAATTTACGAACAAGCTGCCCGGAAGCACGAGCGGCTTTTCTTCCGTATTTCCGTCCACATACGGAGACAGTTCCGGTCTACCAGTGGTGTCTTCTGATATGATAACACTAAATTAATTTTATTCAGAAGAAATAACGTGACTAGACCCCCGTTTATGTACTTAGAAACAGCCGTATTCAATTTGGCATGAAGTGATTTAGAAACTATCAGGGTATACGAAATAATTTTCATTGTAATAAAATTATTTCCCACCGATTAGTTTCATTTTCATAAAAAAATATGCTTCACTTCATTATATATATTCTAAATAGCATCTACACAGAATTTAATATTAACATAATAACGACGTTTTTCCACTTTATCTATTTTCACATCAAATGAAAGTCACCGAGTTTCTACAAAAAATAGATACTCATTTGATTAAAAAAAAACTCAATTTGAAACAGATGACACGATACAACGCAAAATAATGTTTTATATATGCATTTGAATTTTTCTATGGACCAGTTCTATAGCTTAGTGGTCACCGTTTGCCGTGACCAAGATTTCGAAAACTATAACGGACACATATATTGATTTTAAAATCATGATAGTGAAAACTAACAACCCATCCATCCTTATAAGCGTTGCTTAGCGTGCATGATAACCAACATATTAGCTATGCCCTAGATAAAAACACATTTTAAACAATATTCTTCCATTTTATACTTCTGATATACAATAGTTATATAAAACCACTTTTAAGGTGTTAACTGTCACTTCTTGATGGAAAGGCATTATATTTTAAATAATAAAAACACATTTTTTAGTACTTATTTCCACAATATATATTTTTGATCAGGACCGGTTTCGCTCATCGCGAGCATTATCAACTGATAGAATACAATTTACAAACAAGTCTATTTATACAAAACAAAAAATTAATTTGAGTTAATGGTAGCAGGTGTACAAAACCATGGGTACAAGAACTAGGAAACGATTTACATAAAATCATACAATATTGATACAAATAAAGTAAATTAGTATAAAAATTAAATGTTCACAATCACTTATTAAGAATTACAATTACAATTATGGTAAATCAATAATCCATTAGGAGCTCTAAACAATCAATAAGGAAGTAAGGAGTGGGAAATTTTTAATGACGAAAATAACCCACAATCACTACTTAATGGAACAAAATAAATTAATACATGAGAAGTCGATTAAAGATGAATCGATGAGATGGGAAGATATGGTCAGTCAGGGGCGTTCCAATATTTTCTGTAAAAAAATAAAGTAAAGGGAGGCAATATCATTTTTCAAAAAAAAAAAAAATATATATGAAATATATATTTATTAATCTAATTTAATGAGTATAACAATGGTGACGACGCAAAAGTAGTTTGTTCATTTATAAGGTTAGAATTAGGCAAAAATTTATATCGATTAATTTCAAGGATTTCTTGTTTATCTAATTTCAGTGATTTGTTATTGAAATGCAGGATTTTGTAGTTTATAGTAAAATCACATGAATGTTTATTTTGAAACA
The DNA here is from genome assembly GCA_028555115.1 of Himalopsyche japonica. Classification (NCBI taxonomy): domain Eukaryota; kingdom Metazoa; phylum Arthropoda; class Insecta; order Trichoptera; family Rhyacophilidae; genus Himalopsyche; species Himalopsyche japonica. The sequence continues at coordinate 1,011,693 of JAHFWJ010000374.1, forward strand.
AATGGTTTCCAAAAGTAGAAATCTCATCGCCTTTTTTGGTACAAGTTAAATGTTCCTTAAATCTAGTATGAAAGGATCTTCCTGTTTGACCAATATACCTAGCCTCACAGGAATCACATTTTAGAAGATAAATACCACTTTGGCTTAAAATATTAATTTTGTCTTTCGTGTTAACTAACATTCGACTAAGATTATGATTGTTATAAAAAGTTACATTAAAAAGTTTTTTGTCTAACTTCTTGGATATGTTTTCAGAAACTCGGCCTAAATAACTTAGTTTTACCCAACGTTTTTCAACGGAGGGAACATCAATCATCAAGCTCGAGGTTACATTTAATAAAGCTAATTTTTTAGTTTTTTTAAAGACAAGTCGATCAATCAACTTTGCATCGTATCCATTGTTAAGTGCGATCTGTTTAATGGTGTTTAATTCTAAATTGAAATTTGATTCTGTCATAGGAATTGTCAACAAGCGATGAATAAAGGAATGAAAAGTTGACAACTTATGTGAAATGTGGTGTCTAGACGAGCTACTTATGATATTGTCACTAAAAGTCTCTTTTCTGTAAATACTGAAACTATGACGATTATTAATTAGTTCAACGGTTAAATCTAAAAAGTTTATTTTATGCATACCCAATTCCATTGTGAATTGAATTGAACTATGAATCTTATTCATATTATTCAAGAAAGTATGCAGTTGCCTTTCGGTACCTCCCCAAAGTACTAAAATATCATCTACATATCTATACCAATAGATGATATTTTTAAAAAGATCTAATTTTGAAATTTTTGATTCAATCAAATTCATGAAAAAATCAGCTAAAATTGGTGACAATGGACTACCCATTGCCAAACCATCCAACTGTTTATAAAATTTATCTTTAAATTTAAAATAATTTTGATCTATGCAACAGTTAATGATTGATTTTACATCTGTAGCCAACCGGGGATTAAGATTTTTCATATCTATGAAATCAACAATCGCTGACTTTAGGTCAGATATAGGCACACTAGTAAATAGGCTCACTACATCAAATGAAACTAGCTTCGCGTTCAAAGGTACTGATAAATCTTTAATTTTTTCTACTAATTGAATTGAGTTTTTAATCCCGAATTTGGATTTGGATTTTTTCATGAATTTGATTGAATCAAAAATTTCAAAATTAGATCTTTTTAAAAATATCATCTATTGGTATAGATATGTAGATGATATTTTAGTACTTTGGGGAGGTACCGAAAGGCAACTGCATACTTTCTTGAATAATATGAATAAGATTCATAGTTCAATTCAATTCACAATGGAATTGGGTATGCATAAAATAAACTTTTTAGATTTAACCATTGAACTAATTAATAATCGTCATAGTTTCAGTATTTACAGAAAAGAGACTTTTAGTGACAATATCATAAGTAGCTCGTCTAGACACCACATTTCACATAAGTTGTCAACTTTTCATTCCTTTATTCATCGCTTGTTGACAATTCCTATGACAGAATCAAATTTCAATTTAGAATTAAACACCATTAAACAGATCGCACTTAACAATGGATACGATGCAAAGTTGATTGATCGACTTGTCTTTAAAAAAACTAAAAAATTAGCTTTATTAAATGTAACCTCGAGCTTGATGATTGATGTTCCCTCCGTTGAAAAACGTTGGGTAAAACTAAGTTATTTAGGCCGAGTTTCTGAAAACATATCCAAGAAGTTAGACAAAAAACTTTTTAATGTAACTTTTTATAACAATCATAATCTTAGTCGAATGTTAGTTAACACGAAAGACAAAATTAATATTTTAAGCCAAAGTGGTATTTATCTTCTAAAATGTGATTCCTGTGAGGCTAGGTATATTGGTCAAACAGGAAGATCCTTTCATACTAGATTTAAGGAACATTTAGCTTGTGCCAAAAAAGGCGATGAGATTTCTACTTTTGGAAACCATTTGTTTCAAAATAAACATTCATGTGATTTTACTATAAACTACAAAATCCTGCATTTCAATAACAAATCACTGAAATTAGATAAACAAGAAATCCTTGAAATTAATCGATATAAATTTTTGCCTAATTCTAACCTTATAAATGAACAAACTACTTTTGCGTCGTCACCATTGTTATACTCATTAAATTAGATTAATAAATATATATTTCAAATAAATATTTTTTTTTTTTTTGAAAATGATATTGCCTCCTTTTACTTAATTTTTTACAGAAAATATTGGAACGCCCCTGACTGACCATATCTTCCCATCTCATCGATTCATCTTTAATCGACTTCTCATGTATTAATTTATTTTGTTCCATTAAGTAGTGATTGTGGGTTATTTTCGTCATTAAAAATTTCCCACTCCTTACTTCATTATTGATTGTTTAGAGCTCCTAATGGATTATTGATTTACCATAATTGTAATTGTAATTCTTAATAAGTGATTGTGAACATTTAATTTTTATACTAATTTACTTTATTTGTATCAATATTGTATGATTTTATGTAAATTGTTTCCTAGTTCTTGTACCTATGGTTTTGTACACCTGCTACCTTTAACTCAAATTAATTTTTTGTTTTGTATAAACAGACTTGTTTGTAAATTGTATTCTATCAGTTGATAATGCTCGCGATGAACGAAACCGGTGCTGATCAAAAAATATATTGTGGAAATAAGTACTAAAAAATGTGTTTTTATTATTTAAAACATTTTTAGTACTTATTTCTACAATATATTTTTTGATCAGGACCGGTTTCGCTCATCGAGAGCATTATCAACTAATGCTAGAAACCGCCCTGATCAAAGATATATTGGGGAAATAAGTACTAAAAATGTGTTTTTATTATTTAATTAAAATAACCTAGAATTAAGCATTTAATTGCTTTGAAATATCGAATTACTTTTATCACAGTGTTTTTTTCCAAACTATGTTCCTTTTGTAACGTTGTTTAATTTTTAAAAATTAAGTTTCCGTGATTAATCTCGCGGAAACGAATCTAAGTAATAATAACCGTCATCAATTATTGGATTAATTTCAAAGGCATGAGTGTTTAAATTTTTTACGAATTAGGCACAGGCACCGCTCCAAAACAATACCGAACGCTACTCGTGGGTTCATTTCATGAGTTAATAGACAATATGCTACACTTTGGGAACGGGAAAGAATAAACAGTTCATTTTTTTATTCTACTGCTTAAAAGCCAACGATTCAATAAAAAGGCATTACATTAAAAAATATAAATTTTTCATTTTGTTTCATTTTTACCCTGCTGAGCGATCTAAATGACACTCTTATACAGAATTTGTCACAAAATACTATAAAAGTAATGACTTTCAATATATAATAAAAACACATTTTTAAATACTTATTTCCACAATATATTTTTTGATCAGGACCAGTTTCACTCATCGCAGTCAATATATTGTGGGAATAAGTACTAAAAATGTGTTTTTGTTATTTAAAATATCATGCCTTTCCATCAAGAAGAGAGAGATAACACGTTAAAAAGTAATGTAAGTAAAGAATCAGTCATCAGTAGTTGAGACGTTATCATTCTGTGGGTTAATCGCAGAATCCGGGGGTTCAAATGTCGATTCAGGAAATTTTATCCATATTTTTTTTGCAAAAAGTACTAATAAACTACGTTATAATATTGTAAGTGACCACAATATTATGAAAATATTTCGCATTTACAAAGCACGTGAATCGGATCCATGATTAACATTTGCAACATAGTCAGCGGCTACTCGTGTTTCACTAAGCCGAGATTAATCCGATGAATGAATTTCCACTAAGCCTGACGTCATTGCTTTGAATCTCAACTTTAAGTAAAATAATTAGAGAGTAACTCGATTCCACCATTACTTACTAGATTCACGCCTAAATGTAATCATATAACAAAACAGCGAGGCTGAGATTAGCAATCTTTTTCAATTTCTCATGGAAAGATGGTAGTTAAAACATACAGATATGGGTAGGACAAGAGTAGTCGTTATTTAATAAACCTATCACGAATATTCACATTAAAGAATATAAAACTATATATTAATTGAATCGGCATCCACATGGTATTACTTCTACAGAAGTATATCCACTCGAGCTTAGGAACATGTAAGATAATTCAACACTAAAAAAACAGATTCACAATTCGCTAATCACGTTATAAAGGAATCACATAATATAAATTCAAACTTAGCGCCTAAGTGTTTGCATCTTTGTAATAAAGGTGGCAAGATGACGGCTCTAGAACAGCTGGAAATCAATAGATATCAACCATAACAAAGGATTCTTAACGAACAAACTAATATATGTAGATCACCATTGCTTAACCCGCTACGGGGGGGGGCGTTTTGTATCCATAATGGACCATTTCCATGCCATATGTAAACTTATCTTTATAGCCGCCTTTTTATTGTAGTTTCATTTAGAATTTTTAGTTTTATTGCGAGCAAGAAACAAACTAGGTCGTTAAAACAGGAGAGAAGATGTATTGTGTAACTTTTTTGCACAGCTGTATATGGATAAGCAAATATTCGTTTACGCATAGTTCTGACGATGGAGTGAACCAAAATAGCTATCAACTATACCTTAAAAAATAATAATTTTGTAGAACTAAAATACATTGCTATTTTGTTCACCGTGTTAATATAAAACCATTTCTATATTTTGTTTGATTACGCGATTTAAAAAAATGAATTGAGTGAGATGAAAACAAAAATTGAGTAATAAAATATTCACGCGAGAGTAGGAGAGGCTGAAAAGGAGGATAATAATTTTACTAAGAGTGTAGAAAAAATCATAAAATGAGAAAAACAAACTAAATTATATTCTATCTCAACAAGAAAATTCTATTGCGAGTTTTAAGGTGTCAAAAAGTTTTATATTGAATAATAACAAGTCATGGTTTATGTATTTCATTACAACTGTCACATTAAATTTAATGATCAATACCAGATTCGATTTTCGCGTTATTGAGTCCTTGTGTTTAAATAAACGTCATCGAATTGCATAGTGTGTAGTGGCTAATCAGAGCGGTTCAAAATGTGATTAGTCCCTTATAAATGTGAGCGAAAATTATCTAGTAGCGAATACTAGTGCATGCATTGTTAAAATAATTTATCATTTTATTTTATTAACATACATGTAACATATACACGGCTTTTTAAATTAATAGACCCAATCTTAGATTTTTGTGTGTGTTCTATAACTTTTTACACGGTTTTTGCTAAAACATATACATGAAAATAATGTGTACTTGCATTCCACTAAACGCATCAAATAATCGTCCGACACGCACAGTATAATCTTGATGATTATCATGCGCAGAGCATTAATTGTTGATTAGTTGTAAATTTTCAGTTCATGCATTTTGAACTCAGATTTTTGGTATGTTTAGTTCATTGAGTTAAGCTTGGTAGATTAATATGTGCTAATATATAATATAAATGATATTGAATAATAAATATAGCCAAACAAATAAAGTGGTCTTGTATACACTATGAGCCTTTTTCTTATATTTCGGGAGAAATAACCTAGTGATTGGTTTATTGGTTGTCAATAAATGATCATAGCATTTATTAAATAGTAACCTTCGGTTGTACGTATGAATAAATGGATATTTAATCGATTTACGGATTTATTAATCTTATATTCACTGCTAAGTTCTGTAAACCCGGCAAAATCTGAGCAATTTTATGATTATTATAATTATAGCTCTACTATGATGCTTTAGTAATAGAGAAATAGGTATGCTTAAATATGAAATTTAGCTTTAATTTTTTTTTAAATCAAGACAATATTTTACAATTTTCACTGTGAATTGTAAAAATTGCAACTTTATAATCGTGCATTGTCACTCGTCTACAGCTGATTCGAAAGGGGAAAACCGTTTCTTTCAGTATGTTAATTTCATATTGCATAAAATATAATCATTAACTTTTATGCACCTAAAGTATTTTAAGGTTGCCCAATTATTTTCAGTTCAAACATTCACAATGTTCTATACTAATATTTTTGCAATGTAATTAATTGAACAAAAGCAAATACTTTTACGACTTGGTTATAATTAATTAATTCCTTTTCAATCAGCACTGAACGTCTTCCTAAGTTTCTTATATTTTTAAAATCAGGATATTTCGGTGTTCCAGAACTGTGCTTAGAAACAACGGGAAAGGAAACACAAAAAAAGAACGGTCACATTCAAAACGAATATATGGTCGCATTACGTATTGACATTAGTAAAATATAAAATATATGACTTGAAATTTAAAATATTAAAATGTTGACTTATTCTACATTTCAGAAGAATGGATACCTCATCGATGCCTGGACTTAAAAATCGTGATCAGAAAAGTCATGTCGGCTCTCATCAGCATTACAATTCTAAGCCTAATCAGGTTTGT